>CM039624.1:27584125-28184125 GCA_022457165.1 Juglans mandshurica | reverse complement strand
AACAATGGTTTAGGCAAAAGCAAAGGTAAAATTTAGCTAAAATCACATGTTTTACTTTTTGTCTTTGCCATTTAAGAGAGATTTTCCCATATTTTCTATTTTTTTTTCATATTTTGTAATTATACTAATCATATGTTAATTAATAATTTAATTTTTAATTAAATTATTGTTCTTGTGGCTTACCTTCAATTGAGAGAGAGAAACTGAGAGGAGAGAGAAATAAGAGATAAAATAATCAATAAATAGTCAACAGTACTTATTCCAATATGCAGAGGCATTATAGCTTGTAAGCAAAAAATTTACATTTAACCCTTCCAATGCAATAAATTTAATGAGATTGTTAGCCATTTGCATTGGTGTTTACCTCCACCATTACAAGTGATCGACAGTCAAACATGATTTCCATACATGGCTTTTAATTAAAAAAAACAAATATGAAATATTCAGATTTGACCATTAGTTTCGTTGATTCACTGACTTCTTGTTTTGGGAGAGAAAGTACATCTTATCTTCCCTCTTTTTTGGGGTCAAATACTCTTCCCTCTTTTATTCTACTTTGACTTGCGTTAACAACTACATTGGATAGTTTCATTTTCAATGTTTGACTTTAGGACTTAAACAATTTTTTCGGTCAAACATATATATGAAGAATGGTATCTATATTCTATTATATATCTACTTATATATAAAGCGCGAATAGTTGAGAAACAGTATTTTTCTCTAATAGTTTTTTTTCAATTTTACCCCTACTTTTATATTTATTTTCCATTTCTATCCTTATTTATGTTATCTTGTTCATAATTTTACAATTTTACCCTTCTCTTTTGCCGACAACTTTTTTGTCTTTATCACTAATTTGTTTTCATTTATTGCTATTTTTATGTTTTTATCCCCCCATTTGTTTCCAATTTTCTACTCTTCTTCCTTTGATTGCCGACTTACTTTCTTCTAATAATTTTGTTTCCAATTTTGCCTTTCTTTGTATTCTTAAATTACAACTTCTATTTCTCATTTTGCTTCACTGCCAAAATATTATTGTCTTTTTACCTTTACGATCTTATCCGTTCCACAGACTGAAACCGACTCAAATATTAGTATATGTTTGTGCTCTCTCAATTCTCGAGAAACAGTATTTTCGTCTAACATTTTTTTTCCAATTTTACCCTTACTTTTATATTTGTTTTCCATTTCTATCCTTATTTATGTTATCTTGTTCATAATTTTACAATTTTACCCTTCTCTTTTGCGGACAACTTTTTTGTCTTTGTCACTCATTTGTTTTCATTTATTGCTATTTTTAAGTTTTTATCCCCCCATTTGTTTCCAATTTTCTACTCTTCTTCCTTTGATTGCCGACTTACTTTCTTCTAATAATTTTGTTTTCAATTTTGCCCTTCTTTGTATTCTTAAATTACAACTTCTGTTTCTCATTTTGCTTCATCGCCAAAATATTATTGTCTTTTTACCTTTACGATCTTATCCCTTCCACAGACTCAAACTGACTCAAATATTAGTATATGTTTGTGCTCTCTCAATTCTCGCTTTCTTAAAAAAAAAAAAAAAATTCGTGTGTTTCGAATTGCTTCTTCTCCTTGAATCTTGGCAGTGCTAGGTATGCTTCCTATTCTTTCTTCTCTCAGTGCTGCAGAGTAAATTTCTTACGCTACAATCACATCATATGCATATACATGACAGCCAAAAAAACCCAAATAGAATAAAACCATATTTGCATATTCACATAATCAATACTTCACAGAAAATAACCCCAAAAAAATCAAACAAATCCATACGAATATACATCATACAAAAAAAAAACTCAATCACAGTGAATAAAATCTTGGGAAATCTTCCGATTTGCTCGCAGTTTAGGAGAGGGGGAGAGAAGCAACGAACCGATGTACTGACAAAAAAAAAAAAAAGACAACCCAAACTGAACATATATAGGTAACATTACTTAGAGAAAATCAAAACCCTTTCAAAACCATAATAGAAAGTTAATCAAAAGGGTCTTACCTTAAAGGATTTTCCTTTGGACGGTCATCAATAGGTCACGATTGGGGTTGCTGGTCGCGGGAGATCTAGGACAAATTTTTTTTCAAGAACGATGGAAAAAAATAAATAAATAAAACTTCAATAAAACAATCAAATTTATCCAAAGCCACTTGTACCACAGAGTGTGAGGTTATATGCAAAAAAAGAAAGAAAGACCCGTATTGACTAATCGAAACTGCATATATATTTAACGAAAAATACATAAGAACAATCCAATATAGAATAAGAAAAATAGGAAAAACAATATAGTGTAGATCTGAAAAGTATGCTTTAAGATTTGTTGCAACTCGGAAAAAAAAAACATCTCAGAAAGAATGAAATAAAAGAAGATGCATGTGGAAGCAAACAAAAAATAAACAAAATCCAATATACATCAACAAGAAACAAAAAACCCAAATCTGAAAAAAATTTGTTCAGCTCTTCCATTCGAAACTTACGACTTCCACAACTTCTCAAATGGCAACCAAAAAAACATGCCTCAACCCGTACAAAGAAAACCGTAGAAGAGCATGTATATCCAACCAAAAAAACATAACCCAGTATACAACAAGTGGAATAACACCAATAAAAACGCAGATCCAGAAAATAAAGCTGCATATTTGTAACATAACAAGAACCAAAAACTAGAAAACCAAAAAGGCAAAAACAAAAAATAAAGATCTGAAGAATGAAGAATCAGATCTGTAAAATTTTGACAAAAATTGAAACAATGTAAAAAAAGAAGAAGAAGAAGAAGAAGAAGAAGGAGGAGGAGGTAGAAATAGATAAAAATGTTAAATATATAACCCACAATACGAAAAGGGAAACAAGAAAACCCAAAAAATAAAGCAGATTTGAGGAATATACATTCGGATCTGTAAGATCCGCAAAAAAAATTCGCAAAATCTTGGGCTGAAGTTGCTATCAGTGTTGGCTAAGAGAAGAAGCAAATAGATGAAACAAGGAGAAAGAAGAGAGGGAAAGCGAAACGGTAAGATACGGAGAGAGAGAGAGAGAGAGAGAGAGAGAGAGAGAGAGAGAGAGAGAGTGTATTGGGAGAAGATGGGAGGGGTGCTGCGTTGTTGGGAGAGAGAGAGAGGTGTGAAAGTGACAACTTATTTGTTTTTCCAAAGAGTCATAGGCACAAGGCCGTGTCTGCGTGCGGACGCCACATGTCAGCAATTATTTATTAAAAAAAATGCAAAAGTAGGACAGAACAAAGTGGGAGAATTGAAACGAAGAGAAGCCGAGATTCGAAGAGGACAAGCAGGAGAACTGAAACGAAGATAGAAAAGCCGAGATTACGAACAGAACAAGCGGGAGAAACTGAGAAAAAAAGTAGAGAAGCCGAGATTTCACCGTCAAAGTAAGAACCCCTTCTTTTGATTTTTTTTCATCTTGCTTCACTGTCGGTGAAATCTCTTTTATTGTTAGTATGTAAACATAAGATACTAACAATGGAAATTAAAAATCTTTTTTCGTATTGCTTAGTAAACATAAGATACTAAAATTGTCGGTAGTTCACATTTCTTCTGTGAGTTTTATTTTTTTGAAGTCATGAAGTGTGGGCACTGGGTGTTTTATGAGTGATATAACACCCGAGTGTATTCTTGTGGTATATTTTGGTTTGTGTATATATGAGACTTTCCAGCATCTAATTGGACGTGACATAGGAAAAGAACCAAAATTTATGAACTGCTCTGTCCTGTATTTTAGCATTGTTTTTCAAAAACTGGAATTTTTTTTTTTGATAAAGTTAGTGTGCTTTGTGTAGTATCTTACATCTAGACATTTCCATTCATTAAATTTTTACTAAATTTGAAGTATTTGACATTTGACACTATCATTGGTTGTTCTTTAATTTTCAAACTTGATAGTACTGATCTCCATAATTGATACAACATTCATAGTGATAGAACTCGTAAAACAGGAACTGGAATTAAACCACATGCCTTAGAAAACCATCCTAAAGTTTAGATGGAATCGTAAACCTCACTTTGCCATCAATAATTATGCTGTCTTAGCAAAGATAATGATGGACTGGGGTGGGTTGAAAAGGTCCAAGTCTTATTTTATTTGCAGTAAGCTTGGCTGATTTTTAAAAAGTGCCCAACTTGATTGTAATATTTTTTCCTCAAAAAATGCCGAGTGAAAAAATGTTGAGTTTCCAACTTGATTGTGTATATATGTTGCTGCAGATTTGTATAAAGATTTATTGTAAAAAGTTGCATTTAGTGTTGCTGCAGTATTTACGTAAAAAGTAAGACCCATTTGGTTTCATTGTTGAGGTAAATGGAGAAAGAAAAAGAAGATGCATCCCGCATAACAACTCCTATCACTAATCCATCAACGCAGGTATTGTAAACCTCTTTCAACAGTTGGCGTGTGTTTATTTTATGTGTAGTCATTGTCCACTTGGGTTGATTAACATTATGTTGCTATATGTTAGGACATATCAAGACCACTGCATCCAAATTACATGCCAAGTTACTACGGTCCAGTGCCTCATGCGTGGTTACCACCTTTTGTGCCTCCTCCAAGTGCCAGTCCATATCCATAGAGTAACCAGGTAATCTTTGAATGGTAAAGTAGTTTATGGGCTTTATGTTATGAACTTGAATATTTGGTCTAATTATTTATTTTAATTATTTTTGGGAGAACTGCAGCAAGACCCATGGAGCTCTACTATCGCTGCCACGTCAAGTGCCGCCATACCAATGATGGGACCTCCTCCAACTGCTTACCCATATCCATGGAGCAACCAGGTGATAATGTTTTGGAATATTTATTGCAGTCAGTGTGCTTTAATTTTCTGAACTTGAATATTTCATCTAATTATTTATCTTTAATTTTTTTATGGAAAACTACAGCAACACCCATGGAACACTACCTCAGCTACCGCGTCAAGTACTGCTACCTTGAGTAGTTCCGCTCCCGCGTCAAGTACTGCTGCTTTGTATATTTCCACCATACCAATGATGGGACCTCCTCCAATTGCCTACTCATATCAATGGAGCAACCAGGTGATCATTTTTTAGAGTATTTATTATAGTTAATGTTAGACTTGAATATTGGTCTAACTATTTATGTTTACATTTTTTTTTTTTGGAAAACTATAGCAACACCCATGGATCTCTACTTCCGCTCCCATGTCTAGCTCCGCAAGTAGTGTCAGCTCTAGTGTAACTGTCAGTTCTAGTGTACAAACCAGCGCTAGTGTCGCCGCTAGCTCTTGTTCGGCTTTACCAACATTTATTCCTCCAACTTCTACCAACCCATATCCATGTGGCAGTGAGGTGATATCTTGGATTCTCCACATGCACTGTCTTTTACATTATCCATAACATATTTTTACATATAATACTTTTTTCTCCTATTTTACAGGAAAATAAAGTGCAGCAAAGTAACTCTGTTGAAGAAATTAATGAGGCCACATTAGACTCGATAGAAGTTGAAGCGCAATCTACTGCCTTTTTGGGTAATACGGTTGATACCAAGGAGGCTGGCACTGATGTGAGTGATATCACTGAGGAGCCAAAGCCAGGGATGCTCTTTGAGTCGGATGATGAGTTAATGAATTACTATAAACATTATGGAAAGCAATGTGGTTTTCCGGTAATGACACAAAGGAGTAAAAGAGAGAAAGATGGGGACTGTGAAATATGTCACTGTGGGATGTGCTCGGGGTGGCAAGGCACGAAATAGGACATCAAACGTCTCGAAGCCTCGGCCAACAAGCAAAATAGACTGCAAGGCAAGGATGAATGTCATGTTAAAGGATGGGAAGCTGTGTGTCACATCCGTATTTAACACACACAATCATGTGCTCAGTCCAAAAAAATTCAGGTTTTTCAGATGCAACAGAGAAGTTAATGAGTCTGTTAGGAGAGTGTTGAATACAAATGATGAGGTGGCATACGGATTAATAAGAGTTTCCATGCTCTTGTCACTGAGGCGGGTGGGTTTGAGAACGTACCATTTGGAGAAAAAGATTGTCGTAATTACATTGACAAGGCACGACACCTACGCCTTGGTAAAGGTGGTGCTCAAGCGTCGTTTGAGTATTTTAGAAGGATGCAATACAAGAATGATGACTTTTTCAGCCTCATGGAATTGGACGATGATGATAGACTGAAAAGTGTGTTTTGGGTGGACGCCCGTAGTAGAGGGGCCTACAACTACTTTGGAGATGTGGTAACATTCGATACCACATACCTGACAAATAGGTGTGGAATGCCATTTGCACCTTTTGTGAGTGTAAACCATCATGGACAGTCAATCCTGTTGGGTGCAGGCCTTATTTCAAGTGAGGATACAGAATCGTTTGTTTGGTTATTTAAAGCTTGGCTTGATTGCATGGATGGAAAATTGCCTAATACTATTATTACAGATCAAGATCGTGCGATGAAAAATGCAATCGTCATTGTCTTTTCCAACACGCGGCATAGATATTGCTTGTGGCACATATTGCAAAAGGTCCCTGAGAAACTTGGTTCCCTTGGTCAATACAAATGTGGCCTGAAAAGTAAGTTGCTATCTTGTGTATATGACTTTCTTACAATTGAGGAGTTTGAGAATTCTTAGAAAAGCCTCAATGATACTTTCAACTTGCATGAAAATGCATGGTTGCAAAGCTTATATGAGGAAAGAGAGTTTTGGGTGCCGGTATATTTAAAGAACTCGTTTTGGGCTGAAATGAGTACAACTCAACGCAGTGAGAGCATGAATGCTTTCTTCGATGGCTACGTGCATGCCAGAACAAATCTTAAAGAATTTGTTGATCAGTTCAACAATGCGCTCAAGAAAAAAATTGAGAACGAAAACCAAGCTGACTTCAATTCATTTAACTTCACCATTCCTTGCATATCACACTTGGCTCTTGAGAAGAAGTTTCAAGATGTATACACAAATGCAAAATTTAAAGAGGTTCAATAAGAGATAATGAGAATGATATATTGTCATTGTCGTTTCGAGAAAATGGAGAGAGTAATCGCAATTTACTCAGTCGATGATCAAGTAAAGGTTGAAGATTTCATCAAGGTGGTTACGTATACTCTTTACTTTAATGAGGTCGAGTGTGAGGCGAAGTGTGTTTGTGGATTGTTTGAGATGCGAGGGATAATATGTAGACATATTCTTGCAATCTTTTCAGCTAAGAAAGTCCTTGAGTTGCTAGAGAAGTACATATTAGATCGGTGGCGGAAAGACATAAAACGGGCTTATACTATTATTTCGACCAGTTATAACGCTGTTGATTAGAGACCTGAAACTGTTAGGTATAAACGTATTTTGAGAACTTTCAATGAGGTAATAACAAATGCAGTTTCGTGCGATGGGCATACTAAGGAAATGATTTCAAACTTGTATGCGATGAATGAGGTTTGGCGCACATCGAAGCCCTCCAACACAGATTCCAATGTTGGAGGCAGTACCGTGAATGCATTCACAGAAGGAAGTTCCAAGAAGGTGCTAAGTCCCCATGTTGTCAGAGGCAAGGGAAGACCCTCATGTAAGAGGAGGATGTCCACGATAGAGGAAAGAGTGAAGAAAATTAAAACTAAGACTGCGAATAAGAGAAAAGATAAGGGAAAAAATTACACTGTGGTAGGAGCATATTTATTGTCATTATTACCTAATGTTCATAGGCATAGATTTGATAATATACTATTACTTCTACTTACTTCTGAACTCTAACTATTTTTTATGTTGTCAGAGGCGTAGATTGGACACCGAACCATTGGAAAGCACTGAAAACCAACTCGGCCTATCGGAAATGAGGATGCAAGAAAATGTACAAACTCCCATAATGGTCAATGAAGAAAGTGGACAACATCCAGTGATGGGGACACAAGAAAGTGTACAATTACTACTTGAGGTCATTTTATTGTATAGTTCGTGGTTTTTATTATGTGGGTCTTACTTTGTTTGCTATTATGTTCACAGATACAACTAGGAATTGATGGAACGTAGCCGGAGATGACAGATGGAACGCAGGCCAGTAGTTTCTTGTAGTAAGATTTTAGAGATCCATTATGTTTACTTATGTTGAGTGTTGATGGAATTTGGGTTGTTTGTGGGTTTGTTGGCATGTGTGTGTTAGGGGTGATTTTGTAGGAATTTGCGTGTTGGTGTTGGTATATTAGAGTATGTTATGTATTAGTAATAAAAGTGTACGTTTTGTATATGTGGCTTAGTATTTGAGGCCACGCTCTGAACATTTTGTATCCAAGTACGCTATATATGTAAATTTGAGTTTCTATCCAAGTACTCAATTTATGTGGTTTTGATTGAATGTGAATGTTTGTTTGGTTATGAGTTGAGATTATACTGTAAGTTATTTTCACGCATATATATAATTTTTTAAATAACTTCTGACATGTTCAGACAAAATAAAGTCTTAGGAATGAAGATTTTATACAAATCAGAATAACGTCTCAAATACATAATTTGAAAGTCTCGACTTACAAACGTAAGTTTCTATAAAATACAAATACAAACTCGTCAACACAGTGAGAGTATCAAATATAAGTAAATAACTATGGCTATTAGCCAAAGTACAAGAAAAAGTTTGCGTGCATGCAACATGTCGGCTTCTTGATTGCGAAACTAGGCGTGATCATTATGGAGTGCCAACTCCCTCTTCCCGAACTCTGCTTCTCTCTTTTTAAGTTCTTCATCTTTCCTTAATACTTCTGCTTCTCTCTTTTTAAGTTCTTCATCTTTCCTTAATACTTCTGCTTCTCTCTTTTTAAGTTCTTCCTCTTTCCTTAATACTTCTGCTTCTCTCTTTACAAGGGCTTGCTCTTTGTACTCACTTCTATCAGACTATTTGAAAAAGTTGCACTGTGGTAACCCCTGATTATAAATAAATAATCAAGTATGTTTGATGTCAAAATTTTTGAATAAAACAGTAATATGAAAACATAAACTTGCAAGTACTATTAATTGCGTCTACCTCTTTGTTGTAGAGTGGACACCCAAAGAATGCTCGCCCCGGATTTTTTTGAGTATTTGATATTCTAAGTACAGTTGATTCCCACAGCTGCACATTGGGACGTTACTCGATGTATGATTAAGCAACAATGTTGAAGCAATTGATGACGACATTCTAAATCTGAAAGAGATGTAGAGACATAACGTCAGTTATCAGCATATTCACTCTGCACTGAATTTCTATAAACCTTGAGCATTTTCTAGAGGTTACCCACTTTTGAGACTTCAGATGTGTTTTACATGAAAATCTACTATTATGTAGTACTATACTGATATGAATCAGTTATTGGATTTTCAAGATGTTCTCTTAACCCATATGATAGCATTAACACCACATCAACTTAACTAGGCCTTGGAGACTGGCTATGTGTGACTGTTGTAAGTTTGGAAATTTATGCTTTTCGGTCATCCAATATGTTGTATTGCCAACTGCTATCTTAGAGTTTCTACAACCATATAGCACAATCCTAAGTTAACTTTTCACGTGCGGGGACCATATATTTCTACCATGTGGTTTCAAATCTGGTTGTCTGTTTTCATTAAAAAAAAAACTTAAATAGATTTGGCATCACTTGGTCATCTTCACTTTCTTTAATGGATGTATTTAAAGTTAGCTGCCTATAAGTACATCTTCCTATTATCACTTTTGTTACTTTATAGACATAATGTCATACTTTTTTTCTTATGTTATATATGGGCAAGTCTTATTTAAGCTAATGTGAATTACATGTTACTTTGAAGAATAAAATATTACTTGGATGTGCAGCATCTATGGAAAAACAAAAACCACCTTCAAACCTGACAGACAGAACTCTTGTCATCTATAAATATTATATATCATATACAGATCTGCCTCCTTACCTTCGTCTGTAGCTAATTATTATCATTATATATGGACTTTCGTACAAAAAACCCTACATTTCATATGAATCATGATGCAATGGTTTACCAATAAATGTACATAGTCACATGAAGAGATCAACTATCTAACAAGACTATATACTAGTAAATGTACATTCTCATTGACTATAAAACTTTTTTTTTTCATGTATGTGTAAAATTATATACGGTTGTCAACAATAGCAAATATATGTAACTTGTCAGTATTGGTAATTGAAAACAGTGTATTCATATGCATATCAAAGTTTTACCCAGGCTTAATTAAAGGTTTTTGATGAATTCCAGTTATGCAGGTATAAATGTTCTATGCGGAGTTGGCAGATATGAGTGTCTTGTCTTGTTCATAATCTTTATCTTCTAAGGTGCAAAGGTTTAATGTAAGAGCCAGATATGAGTTTGCTCTTTCTATTAGTATTTCCATTATATATGAAAAAGAAGAATGAAAGGGATAGTCAAGGAAAATACACTGTGATGGTTGATGGAATGACATTCCTGCTTTTGTTACTACATGATGTACATATACTCACAAGTAATGATATATTTTCTTTCTGTTTCGTATGTGCTGTTCATGCCTGTATGTAAGACGTGGAATGCAAAGTCGGAGGGGAGCGTCATTTCCTGGATCAGAGATGTTTGGAACCAACCATTTAGGAAACCCAATCTCCCTTGAATCAAACTAATCAGGAACCCACTTCAATCCAAAATAAATAACTATTCACAACAACTCTCTTCATTTGCCAAATGTTTTTTAGTAATGAGAAGTGCTTTATCTGTAAAGTTAAATTTAATGTAACACTTTTTTTTCTTTTTTAGCCGGTAGCCATATGACTAGATTGTTAAAATTATTAAAATATGGTAAAAGATAAAGCCGATGACATAATTTAGTAACAAAAATAATGAAACATATGCTTCCTACGAGACTAATATGAAGATTGCCTCCCTATAGGTAAAGCATAGATCCACCTCTCAATTATGAAACCAAGACAAGCAATAGAAGGAATTATTATCGAAAAACTATAAAAACACATAATGATTCAGGGCTAAGAGCGAAACAACAATTAGAACTAAAAATAGTTCACTAGTTATGCATTATGAACAAATGTGACATAAAGCAAAACGAAATCATAAGGAGAAACGAATGAGTATAAGTAGCTTATTTTGGTGACATTTAATGGTTATATACACGTATATAGGGTTAGGAAAGTAACCTAGGATGGCGCCGCTTGGTGGATAGCTGGAGCACGAATCTTCCTCGGCGTCGCACAGGTGCGTTAGGGTTAGGTTTAGGTTTGGGAGAGAGATCGGGCAGGGGAGCGATTCCTGAAAGGAGAAACGAAGAATAAGAAAGGGGAAGAAAAATTGAGAAACGAAGAGGAGATTCGATGAGTACGGGGAGAAACGAAGAAGGATTCGAAATCGCCCTGGGAGAGCAGAGAGTTCTTGGGAGGGAGGGAGACGGATCGAAGAAGAAGAAGAAATGAAAAACGCTGCGTTTTGGTTCACGCAGGCAGCCATATGAGTGGAAACAAAACGCACCGTTTTATCTACTCCAAAACTGTGCGTTTTGTTTCCACGTAGGATGTCGTCTGCGGGGAGGCCTGAATCGTGCCTGCATTTAGAATTTTCCTTTTCCAAATAGCTTTTTTTTTTAATTACTTTACATATTCGCCCTTATTGTTTTCAATAAATTACCAATTTTAATGATTGTTCTTTTTTGACCGTGTACACCGACTGCACATATTTGTAAGTTCATTAATTTTTCAAAAATGTCATTTCTTTCAATGATGTAATAGCACAATGAAAACGTGCGTATAAAATAATTCAACTGTGAATAATAAATATACATATATATATATGTATGCAACTCTTACCCATTTTAAAATAAAGCATATTCTTTTTTTTTTTGAAATGAGAAAAAAACATATTATTACATGTTTGTGGACCTAGCTACTAGCACATGATTTATTAAATTTTTTTACTTAGCATGTGAATTGTACATAGAACTTAATAACACATGGAAATATAGTTTATTGATAATTCAAATCGATTCATATATCTATTACAAAGTAAGCAATATGTTTCAATTTATTGCACTTATTATTATCCCAAATATCTTAATATAGTTCAACTGAATAAATATAATTATATTTTTATTATAGTTTGTTTTTTATGTTTTTTTAAACATATTTGTTGATTATATCTTTATTTCAGTTGTGCCCATTGTGGTCGTTGGAATTATGCATTTTCGTTTGTCTTTAAATTGAGTTCTTATGGTTTGAAAAGATACTATGATGGTCTGGTAATATCTATGTATAAGTAATTAAACGAGTTAGTTATCATCATTCATTTACGACACGTTTATTACTTGAATTTACCTAACATATATGACCAGGTTGGACAAAACAATTGTTTCACAATAAATACTAGAATATACATATATATATATATATATATATATATATATATATATATATATATATATATACTAGACGTAATCAGCTCCTCAATTTTCATACTTGAAATACAAGTACGTGTTGTGTAATATTTTGTAGAATGAAAACAATGTGTAGTGAATTGGAAATGAGCACTCAGTTATATAAATGTAATGGTGAAACTGTTTACATGTTGTAGAATGAAATGCTTGCAATGATGAATGCCAAAGAGCCAGAGAATCGTACGGATGATGCAGCGGCAGCGATATTTAGGGAGGTTTTGGGCCATAGGTCAGGCTATTCAAGAGGGTTGGGCCACTCTGTTATTCCCGAATCTTCTAAAGTGTCTGGCGTACGAAATGGGGAGTATGTACGCCTTGTTGGAGAAAATGAACAGAACAAGAAAAATGTAGAGTACTTCCAAAATCGGTTTGAAGAGATTCAGAATGGTTTCATGGCTATGAGGGACCATATGCAGGACTATGAGCAACGCCTAAACCTTCGCCTTTCAGAAATTGGGTCAGAATTAGAGTCTCAAAGAGAGACTCATGGAGATCCATAGCCACACTATTGCCAGCAACTACACTTCTTGTTTTTTGACAATGATGGTTTTTGTTTTGATTTTTTGGTAGTTTATGGTTTTTGATGAATGGCTTTTGAAAAGGTAGAGTTTGGAATTCTACAGTGGCTAGAGAGGGTTTGGCAAAAGAGGTTAGATGACTATCCCATACTGTCATTTCAAATTTAAGGCATTCCTTGGTCTCTTCGTCCATAAACATAATTAACAAACTCTGTTTTATTTGCCTCATGGATTATGCTTATCCTCTCATACTCATCATGGGAGGATAAGTTGGTTAAAAGTTGCTTATATTGATGTGTTTCATATGTTAATGGGCAGATTAGATGGCATAAGGGGTAATGGGATGAATTTATCCAGCATGATGATATTTGGTAGACTAATGAATGTCTGCTGATTCAAAAAGTGATTTGAAATAAAGTATATTTACACTTTCGAAAATGAGGCATGTATTCATGATAGAAGTAAAAGGTTTAACTTATATATTTCCTGGGAGCATAGCAAATTTCTATAGTAAGTAGTGGATAATAATATTCTGCATTGGTTTTTGTTCAAGAATTGGTATATGCTGCAGACTATTAGAACTACCACTTGCAAGGAAAACCTTGCCATATAAATGTCTAATGTAGATTGTAGTGTATGTTGCCTTTAGAGTTTACCTTATTGGATTGGGATGTGGAGAGTTAAGTTTTTCAACTAAATACAACCAGGGTGCTAACTGACAAGATTTTTAAGTCTTGATTACACTCATGAACTGGTGGTCTTTCCTCTCAACACTAAAATTAATAGGACATGTATATATGGTGGTGGCTATCTTAGTTAGTTGGATTTCATAGAGTTGAACAAGTTACTGCTGTTGGAAATTCTATGCTAGTATATACTTGATTCCATGTTAAGTTACTTTAATGATTCTCTAGTGCCTACAGGAAGATAAAATAAATGTTGAAGGGCTGACTTTATCCCTTTGTTCTGTTTTTGCACCAGGTAAAAAAACCATGCATTGGCTGCTGACTTGGTTGTACTAGACAAGATCCTAGTAACAAATGTAGAAATACTTTTTGTGCAGACATTGAAAGGAATTGTAGGACTGCTGGCATGTTGAAATAGCAAGTATATATGTATTGTGGGAAAATGTAAGAAACTTATGAATGCTTGACTCTTGTTCTTGAAGTTTCTATATACACGTATGACCTGGTCAAAATTTTATATATTTATACTCTGTATTGTTAATTGCCTTAACTTGGACAAGTATTATTATTAGTCATTGGATGCATGAAAACCTTTATGTAGTTTATTAGCACGTGTAGGATAATAAGTGTATCATTATAGCAAATGTCATACAAGAATAAAATATGAAAAAAATGATAATTAGTGAAAATCCAATGGAATTTTGGGAGATACATGTACTATTTGAGTCTTTTTTTTTTTTTTTTTTCTTACGAAAGTGAGAACTTGTTGCCACGTACATGGAAAAAAAGCTCCAAATTGATGCTCTTGAAATTTGATATTGGTTGCTTCTAATTTGCAGCAAATGGAGAAGACCGATGCAGAGTAATTGTTTACAAGAACTTTTCGCAACGTTCGGCTTTTGCAAAAATTCATTCCTTATTGCCATGAATCCATTGTTGCAACACAACGCGTACCTTGCCATTCAATTGATTCTGAACTCGGCGGACGGTGCGACGGAAATTCTTTAGCCAAAATTGGTATTTTCCACCAACAAATTTCGAGAATCAGCTGTGATTACAAATCGTGGCAAATTTTACAGCGAGAAGAACAACGTCGAAACTGAAGTAATTTACGACAGAACAAACCATCGTAATACTGGGTTCTTTGCAACGATTCGACCCCGCTGCTGGTAGTAAGTTTTTTGCGACGATTCAACCCCGCAGGCTGTCCAACGTTGTTTGCGACGATTACAACAACCAAATGGTAACCAATTGCGGCAAAGTGCTTAACAGCCTTTCTCGACGTCTCAATTGCCATGAAAACTCCTCCTATTTTGCGACGTAACCGTTGTGGCGCTTAGTAGAGCAACTGTGACACTTTGACATCGGCGAGCTGTCGGCGATTATAACACGCACTAAATGAATTTTTCTGACTTTACACGACGAGTGTATCTCACAGCAGAAGGGCACTTTTCTTGTAGTGGGTCTAGGTTACATGAATTACCATATGCACAAAGTAATAAATCAAATAAGAAAATTCTAGGTTACATGAATTAATGAACATAAGCATAATTCGGAGGGAAAAAACATACCTGGAACTACAAAAAGTTCACGATTTCTAGTGCTCCTTTACCACACAAATTTTCTCAATCTCTTATATAATGGATTAAAAGTGTAATTTCGTTGTTTCTAGTATTTTTATAAAAATGACAGTAAATAAAGAACAAAAGCAACAAATCTGCACCAAAAAATAAATAAATAAACAGAAAAATTGTATAGTTATAATTCTATAATAAAACACATGTTGTTCATTTCCTATGAGTAACAATAAAACTCATATTCCTAATTTTTTTTACTCATTTTTTATTAATTTATTATCATTGTTAGAGTATTTATTTTTAAAGCCCAAACTTTTTTATTAAAGTTAGCCCAAAAATATTGGGCCCTTTCCACCCAGCCCAACCCAGCCCATTTCCTTTTTTTTCATTCTTCCGTTTATATTTCTTCTGGAACCTCAATCATTTATCCATTAGTTTTGTATTCTGCTTGACCTGCATCTTTCTGATCTACCTCCTGCAGCCCTGCATGTTTTTTCATCTCTCTCTATCTCTCTTTGATCGGAGTTCTTTGTTTTGGGTCTATAGTTTTCTTCGTTCAACAGAGAAGATGAACATTGCATCCATTACTTCACATTCTCTAGCTTAAATTTTTTTTTGTATTTTTATTTTTTATGTTTATAAATGTAAAGAGATCTATAAGCTTTACCATATACATCTGAGGAATTTTTTCTTCAGATCTGTTGTTTTATATAGTTCCTTTTTTTTGTTCTGCAGATCTAATTTTCTTTTGTTTTTGTTCTGAACTCTGCAAATACATTTCATTGTAAATCTGAGAAGTTTTACTCCAGATCTATTGTTCAATTTTTTTTTTTATTTTTTTGGTTTTTATGTTTATAAACTTTGACAGATGTCGACGTTTTATTCTAGATCTGTGAAGTTTTGCTTTAGATTTGTTAGTGTATAACTGTATATAGTTGGATTCTTCGTCCAACAGAAATGATGAATACGGCAAACATTGTCGGCAAAAGAAGGATAAAACTGTAAAAATACGAACAGAAGATAACATAAATTAAGGATAGAAAGGGAAAACAAATATAAAAATAGGGATAAAATCGGAAAAAAAATATTAGACGAAAATACTGTTCATCTAACATTCGCGTTTATATATATATAGTAAAAGGAAACACGTGCATTGCACGTGTGCCCAAATGTGAAAAGAAGAAAAAATATTTAAAAAACAATTTTTTCTTTTTTCATTCTTTTATTTTTTTTTCCCATAGGGCATGTTCTATTTTTATATTTTTATAAATATTATTATTAAATTTGAAAATATTTATTATTGTATAAATTTACATGAATAAAATTTAAGAAGGTTAATTTTTTTTTTGGTAGTTTAAATGCTTAATATAATCTTATGTACAATTCATTTATCTAAATAAAATATGTGTTAGTATCTAAGTTCACAAACACACGTAATTTTTTCTTTTTTTTAATCATTTCAAACCTAGTGGAAAAAATATCAATAGCTCAGTTTATGTAGACCAAAGATCATATGTAAATAAAATTTTATGAAGAACTGTTATATAAAATTTTATGAAGAACTGTTATGTAAGTAAAATTGACTATGTATTTAGAAGAGTTTTTTTTGGTCAGTGAAAATAAATTTTGCAGAGTATTGAAATTGATGTTTTTAGAAATTTATCTTTACCAATGAGTTTAATATAATTTATTCTCGGTTTAAATTTTAACTTTAAAATTTATTTGTAATAAGTAATGTAAAAAACTTTTTTTTTTCTTTTATACTGCCTTTTGGTTTGTTTTATTTTCCAACTTACGGGTATTAGTGTATAAAGAAAGACATAGCTGTTAGACGGTGTCGTTTTGAGGGGAAAGAACCCTACCATTCACAAGTGAGTGTAAATATATCGCATTCTCCATTTCTTGCTATCGCCGCCCTTCAGGATTTTTTTCCCCCGTCTCCATCGGCTGCTCTTACCAACGAAACCCTAAGCTCAAAATCTCTATCGTCTCCATCCCCGTTCCCTTTATTTCTCCTTTTCTTTCAAGTGCATCAAAATCTCACCATTACACTACGGAGACCAGCTTTGTTCTTGTGTCAGGCAGATGAATACGAGCAACCCATCCACGTTTTGCCTCTCATCAGGTGGTTTCGTCCTTTGCTATTTCTTTTTTGGGTTTTTTGTTTCGTTGATATGGAATTTTTTTTTATATATGTGGATGGTTTATATGTTTGAGTATTCTGTTACGTTTGTGTTTTGTACGCACAGATCGAAGATGACTTCTTGTATTTATTTGTACTTGGCATATCTCTGATTTTGTTTTGTCTTTAGATCTGGGTAGATCTTGAAATATTTGAAGAGGTTATGGTCAAGTCTGGGTAGTTATGTTTATTTGTGCTTTCTTGATAACAAATTTCATGGCAGCTGGATTTTTTTTTTCTTTTTGTGTTGTGTTTATTTATTTTATATAATCTGTAAGATGGATACATTGTTGATGGTAATGAAATCTATTTTTTTATTTAATCTATTTTGTAAGGTTTATGTATTTCATGGTAGATGTACAGCACAGATAGTTCATTTCTTTGTTTTATATATCTGAATGGTTTTATTTGTTTGGGTTTTCTGTAATGTTTGCGGTCTCTACGTAAGGATCGAAGATGATTTCTTGTATTTATTTGTAGTTGGTATATCTCTGATTTTGTTTTGTCTTTAGATCTGAGTAGATCTTAAAATATTTGAAGAGGTTATGCTCAAGTCTGAGTCGTGATGTTTATTTCTGGTTTCTTGATAACAAATTTTCATGGCAGCTCGGTTTTTTTTTTTCTTGTTGTCTATATTTATTTTATATAATCTGTAAGATGGAGACAGTCTTGATCCTAATGAAATATATTTTGTTTATTTAATCTATTTTATAAGATTTATGTATTTCATGGTAGATGTGTATCACAGTTACTTATTTGTGGTTTTATCTAATCTATTTCTTTTTAATTGATCTGTTTGTGAATTTTTTTTCCTATTTTTCTTGTGGATTTCTACATGAATGTATCGGTGTTGATTCTTTTTTTCCTATACATATGTAAAACATTTTCATATATGTAGATAATTTTTTTTTTGTTATATGTTTTTCTGTGCTTGTATTTTTTTTTTTTGTAGAGGGTTTAATTTCTGTGATTTCGTATTCTGTTTGGGATTCTTTTTCTGTGTGCGATTTATGTATGGGTTAATATTTTAGTTGTCATTGTGAACACAAAAATTTGAGGTCAGATTCCTGAAGTTGTCATTTCCTTCATATTTTTTGGTTTTATTTTATGAATTGTGCTGTTGTAATGAATGTTTTGGTTGTTTTTTTTTTCAATGCTTATAAATCTCCACCTCTATGTTTCTCATATTCTGATTTAGTTTCATGTGTTTTTATTGTCATTTTATTTATACGTTGGGATGTTTGGATGGATATTTTCTGTCGGAATTTTTAAGTTTCAAATGGCAAGAAATCTGTCTGTCGTGTTTTGATTTATTTTTTTCCTTACAATTACTTTTATTTTGAGCTTAGTGAAGCTCTGTAGATGTACACATGTACTTAATGTTTTTTTTTTTCATCTTTTAATTTGTTTCTTGTATGTTTTTGTCAGCATCAGTTTTCTTTTCACCTTGGTGAATATCTGTAGATGCACTAAAATTTTTTCAACTTTTTATTTGTCTTCTTCTGATTTCTTTCTTATATATGTTACTGTGTTCTTTTAGTATACTTTACTATGTTTCCTATTTGTTTACACGTTATATGAACATATGCAATTCAAGTGTTGCTGAATTTGTTTTTTCTTGACCTATATTCATAGTGTTTTTTGTTAATATCATTTTTTTTTCGAGTTTAATGAATATCTGTGAAAGCATTTTCTGGATATTTTTTTTTTTTTTTATATATGCCTCTGTTCTTTTACTATTATTGGAGGTGTTTCATATTTGTTGGAAGTTTTTTTCCCCGACGTATACTGATAGTCTTATTTGTTTTGTATCAGTTTTCCTTTGATTTTAATGAATATTTATAGATGTAGACATGGACTACATGTTTTGAAGTTTAAAATTTTATTTGTTAGTTTATTCCTTGTATTTTTATTCCAGATACTGTATAAATAAACAGAGAATGAAATTTGAAGACAGCAAAAATAAATGAAGATTTAGAAATGAATGGAGGCAAGAACATCAGCAAAGGAATGAAGATTCAGCCAAGTTTCTGAAGCAAAATTTATTTCTTTTAATGCAAATAGTGATGTAAATTTTTTATTTCTTATTCATTGCATACATGTAAATAACTTAAGAAAGTAGTGAGAAAAGAGGAAAAGAGAAACTGACCTGCAAGATTGGAAAGGTGGAAGACAAATTTAGAACCTAGAAAACAAAAATAATTCAGCAACTTAAAAGAGAGATAGAAAGCAGTAGAAATCGGACGGTGATGTAAAATTTTCATTTCTTAATCATTGCATGCATGTAAATAACGTAAGGAAGTAGTCTGAAAAAATAAAACTCACCTGCGAGTTGGAAGAGAAATTTAGAACGTGAGGTTTAAAGAAAGAAATTTGAGGTAGTTGAAAGAGAGATAGAAAACATTAGAAATGTAGGGAGACGGAGCATATTCTTATAGGAGGTAGGCACCAGCTTAGGCGGTAGAAAAGACAAATTAAATAAGAATCAGATAAATGTAAATGATAATTCCTAGAGAAATTAGTAAGCGGTGGAAAGGATGAGCAGATGTTAAAAAACAAATTAAAATCTGATATGAAACAATCTAGAATGTAAGAAGATGCGAAGGAAGAAGGAAATCCAGAAGCTGACGGAAAACCGTAGGAAAAAGCTGTAAATTTGATAAAGTTGAGAGCAGAATTAATTCGACAATATTAAATGAAAACGGTGAAGGCGGCTGCAAACAGATAAGAAGCAAATCTCGATTGAGAGAAAGTTGAATCCAGAAGGTTGTGGAAAATGGTAGAACAAATTATTTATATCCGAAAATATTCCAGAAGTAGCAGAAAAGCAATTCTAGACGATGAAACGAAAATTGACAACGTAAAAGAGAATAAAATTCTAGGATAAAATGGAAAAAAAAATTTAAGAATAAGGACAGAGTGGGAGACAAAGTGGGAAAATATAAATCTAAGGACATAAACGGAAAGAAAATATGAAAGCGGGGGCAAAATTGGAATAAAAATTGTACGACTCCTGGGTAAGATATAAATTTAAGGACATCAACGTCAAAAGAATATAAAAGTAGGGCTAAAATCGGAATTACGTTATAATTAAAGGACATGAACATAAAAAGAATATAAAAGCAGGGGTAAAATCGGAATAAAAATTTTACGAAGGACATAAACGTAAGAAATATATAAAAGCAGAGGTAAAATCGGAATAAAAAATATTGTTCGACTCCTGCCTGCTTATCGACGCTTATTATATATATATATATATATATATATATATATATATATATATATATACTAGTAAGGGCAACGTGCACTGCACGTATGCCCAGTTGATAAATATAAAAAATAAAAATAAAAATAGTATGAAATAGTAAATGGGAAGGTGAAAAAAAAAATTTAACCAAAATTTAAACAAAATATACAAAGTGAAGAAAGAAGTATAGACTTCGCATATAATTTAGTGTCTTAATTATTTAAGTATATAATTACAACAGTGAAAAGTTTAAGAATAAGATATTTTGAGTGCTTATGACGTAGTTTGATTTATAGGATAGACAGAGAGTACGTTGAGTTTATTCTAACGTAGTTGTCCATGTTGATTCATTTATGCCCACTACAAGTATATAGTCCATTCATTTTCTGAAACTGTAGTTGCAATATTTGCTAAATATAATATTTGCAAATATAATAGTTGCAATATTTGTTATTACTTTTGATATAAATCTAGTATCAAATATCATCACTTTGTTATTTCTTAAAACTACAAATATCATTACTTAGAGAACATAAATCTAGTATATTTGTTTTGAAAAAAAAATAGAATCTATTATTAAAAAAATAATTTTTTATGTAAGTCTTAAATTTATCCAATTTTTTCAAAATAAATATGCATAACTTACATATCTTAAAATTATAAATATCATTTCTTATTCACTAAAATGTTATTACTTTTGATGAGATAAATAGTTATCTTCCAAATATATATTTACTAGATTATAAAGTCTCGTATCTGTGTCATGTTGTGTTAAAAAAAAAAGCAATACTAGATACAGTCTTCAAATAGAGACTGCAATGTAAGTCTAGGCTATTTTAACTTTAAAATATTTTAAAATTATAAAATTATCCCTCCTAAAATTATGTTTTCTCTCATATAATAATGTGCCTGCACATGCAGTCCCCACTTGAGAATTGCAAATAGAATTTCTCAAAAAATAAGTTGGTTAGTTTCAGTTCCGATGTTGTACTACTAAGATAATTTGTAAATAGTTATGAGATAGTTTGAGTTGAGTATTTTTTAGATTTTAGAAAAGGAGAGAGAAAAAGTTTAATAAAAATATTATAAAGTTAAAAAATTTTATAATATTATTTTTGTTTGACGATCTGAAAAAGTTGAATTGTTTGTTATTTTTTATTTAAAAGCTTGAAAAAATTGTAATGATAATTAGTTTAAAAATATTTGAACGTGTTTGAGTAATGTTTAGAAAGGAGATGAGATAGAAATTTGAAATGAAAACTTTTGCCCGACAAGCCCTAAGTCTCTTAGCCTAGGAAGGAATTCCAGTCTCTCAATTTTCTCCGTAGTGTATCAACACGGTAGAAGAAGATCGGCGGAAGAGAAGCAAGTGATCCAACTACCAGAGAATGTAGTAACTGAATCTATAGTCAGAGGAGAGCAGTAGTGTTTATTGGCCATGATCATCTTTAATAGAGGAGCTTTTAGGTCCACAATGTCACTGGTGTGGAAACCAGAAGGGTGAATCATATTCAAAGAGATAAGTGACAATCTATTCTTCATTTTTGTCGGATTGGACCGATTATTCCTATAGGTTGGATGAGACCGGATTGTTAGCTATTAGTCCAATCGGTCCAATCGGTTTGATTCGATCTATAAATATTTTTTTTTCTTCTTTTCTTTTTTTGACAGATAAATTGATACAAAAATTAATTAAATTAATAAAATTAGAATTAAATGAGCTCTTTAAATTGGATATGCAACTAACTCATTAAAAAAATAATTAATTATAATTATATTTGTAATGTTAATAATTACTAATTTAGTACTTTAGTATTCATAATAGCCTATATTAAAACTCTAACATTTTATATATGGGTAATGAATATTAAATAATTTTATTATCTATGAATTATTCATTCTTACTTGCAGCTTAAGTATCTAAAAAAGATTATCTAATTACTTTAATTAAGTGTAAATATTAGAGTACATATTTACATATAATAACATATATTATCACATGATTTATCAGTTAATTGATAGTATATATTATTTTACATTTTATGTAGTCAATGATGATAGATTATATGAAAATTACATAATTAACTTATACAACTACTATATAAAATAATATATTATATATATAAAAAAATTTATATGTAAATATTTTTGTCCGATCCAATCCAGAAAAACCACAACTCGGGACTAGACCGAAAATTGAATTTCTCATACACCATGGATCGAGACTGACCAAAATGATTTTCGGTCCGGTCCGGTCCGGTCCGGACTATACCATTTGATTTTTTGGGTCTGGACCTAAAATCTTTCACCCCTACTTTTGGGTACAATTTCATAACTTACCCTTTGTGGAATCCTGAAAGACGTAAAACTTCTGTTTCAAATGTGGAATCCTGAAGCACAATGGAGGTGGATGTAGATGTGGATGGCTCTCTCTCTCTCTTAAATTTGGAACTCAGTCTGCTGAAGATCCACAACAACAATATGACCCTTGGTGAAGAGCACAGCCAGTGAAACTCAACTCAAATGGCTCTAAAAAATATCGAGGCAAGTCAAAAAGTTCTCATCAATAGCCATAGGAGAGAGGAGATAGCAGTGGCACCAGTTTAGGAAAGGAGAAATTTGTAACGCAAAGCGAGGCACAGTCCAATTAAGATAATCCAAATTTAGTGATTGAGAATTTTGAAATTATGACCGACTGTCCTATGGAAAGTCAAACCAACAGTTATGGAAAGAAGATAGATTCTCAAAAGGAAATATTCTTTATAAAGAGCAGTCCCCAAAATAAGATAGCATGTCTTTGATTTTTCTGTCCCTACTCATTTTTGACATAAATCTATAATAGATGATAAATTGTGAAACTTCGGATTAATAAGCACATTAACTTCAAAATGCTTCAATTAAAATCTTAAATTAATTTTTTTAAAAAATCAAGAAAATAATATTTTTCTGCAAAACAACATATATCATCAATATTAAAGGAATTTATAAGCATCATTTGGATCCAAAGCTGAGCTAAGGGTTAAAAGCTTTGTCGCTCATTCACCAAACCTACTGGCAAATACTTGCATTTGAAAATCTATTATAGCATTAAATATTTCAAAATGATAATGATGCTCTATCGTAATGCTCTATCGTATGTCAAACCGTGTATTTGGCAGTTTCAGAACTATCATTAAGTATGTAGGCAGCTAGGCTATTACAATGTTACTGTTACTGTAACTTGTAGAAGAGCTACAGCTTGCACCAAAACTTTGCTTCAAGACAACACGTAAGCCCATGATCAAAAGCTCTCATTTTTTACCTTTTGACAGATGGTAAGGACGAGACTTTTAGCAGTAGAAAGTTAAAACCTGTAGAAATGTAGGCGACAACAGGCAGAGGAGAAGAAAACCATCCAACTTCCATTTTTTATTTTTATTGATAGTTAAAACATGTCATCATGTTATTAGATTATTTTATTTTATGTAAGATGTATTTTATTTATTTTATTTTTAAATTGGATTAATTTTTTTTAAATTAGACTTATAAGTACTTACTTTATAAGATCAAAATAATTTTATAGAAGATGAGTTAAGATAATATTTTAGAGAAAAAACCAACATAAGATTGATTAATATCATTCTATTAAATCTTAAAAAAATTAATATGTATTATTTTTTCTTCAAATTTATGGAGCGCCACCTGCCCCTTCATAATTACGCCACTGAATATGGTTAAAAAATGTACATTAAAAAAAGGTTGTAATCATCACTTTAATCGTTATCTAAAACACAACGTCATATTGACGTATAGAAGATAATCATAAATTATCTTTAGTTATTTTAATATCACAAAAAAAAAAAAAACGAAAAATAATTAATTAATGGTGACATGTTGTACTGTCCGCACGTGAGGGTGGGGTCGCTTTCTTCGGATATTTTCACTCGTGTGGGGGGTAGTTTCCATTTTCAAAAATTATATTCATTATTTTTATACATCCAACATCACATTATTATTTTTTTATCAAATATATATTATGTATATGATGAATAGAAAATTTTTAATTAATTTAAAAAGAATTAAAAAAAAAAATGTAGTGCGTAGTTTTGGAGATATTAATAAAGCTATTCCACTTTAAACTCCCGACTCTCCAGTCCACCCTTGGCTTCGTTGCCATTATACACATCGACCAAACATCCGCATTCTCTTCTAGATTCAATCTCAAGTCCCCGTGACTTTCTCCCGGGAATTCATGGGTTTCTCCAAATGGATCTCTCTGGTTTTCATTCTCCATGCGTCTCTTGCACTACCCGTTTTTTCAAAGTCCTCTCTGAGCCCCGAAGATTTAGCTCAAATCCCAGTGAACTTCCTTGACTTTGCGAAAAGGCCAGAGCTTTCTGATTGGATGGTGGATATTAGGAGGAAGATACACGAGAACCCAGAACTTGGGTTTCAGGAATTTGAGACCAGTAAGCTTATCAGAGCCGAGCTTGACAAGATGGGAATTGCCTACAAATACCCATTTGCTGAAACAGGTGTTGTTGGCTATATCGGAACCGGTTCACCGCCTTTTGTCGCCATTCGAGCGGATATGGATGCTCTCGCTATTCAGGTTTGTTTCAATGGGACTTCTTTGTTTTTTGCTGGCTTCTTGTTTTTGATTCTCTAAATGGCATTATTATGTGAAAGATTTGGCTTTTTGGTCGTATGATTGCAATATGCTTATTGATCTCGGTGATTGCCATGTACCTGTGTGATGTTAGAAATTGAGGATTCCTCATTATTTTGGTGAATATAATTTGGAGAGGAAACCTTTTGGAAAATGATGGGATTTTTGGTTGTTACAGGAGAGTGTAGAGTGGGAGTACAAAAGTAAAGTTCCTGGGAAGATGCATGCATGTGGGCATGATGCCCATATTACCATGCTCCTTGGTGCTGCAAGGATTCTTCAAGAGCATCGCTACGAGTTACAGGTTCCTTTCGTAACTTGCATGCGAATTACCTTTGCCTTTGCCCTTTTCACTATTCACTTTATTTTAACTGATTCTCATGA
This sequence comes from Juglans mandshurica, assembly GCA_022457165.1. Lineage (NCBI taxonomy): Eukaryota > Viridiplantae > Streptophyta > Magnoliopsida > Fagales > Juglandaceae > Juglans > Juglans mandshurica. The sequence continues at coordinate 28,158,465 of CM039624.1, read as the reverse complement.
CAGCTCTTATGCATCAGTCTCTTCATTGAGAATCTGAGATGGATTTTCTGCTTTTCATATTGAATAACCTTTATACATTCAAATGGTCGATTGTGATGGAAAAACTTACTTCATTTTATGTAAACGTAGGCTACGCTCACTGACTCATGGCTCTACATAACAAATTACTATCTCCCCTGTTTGGTTATGCACTACACGGAGCCAAGTTTCTGCTTTCCAATAGTACTACCGGTTATGTTGCTTTAGAATTATTGCAGTATGTGTGTTTTATCCAGAAGAAAGTTTCTAAAAAAATTTGTTCCGTTTATGAAAGGGAACGGTTGTCCTTGTTTTCCAACCAGCTGAGGAAGGAGGTGGTGGAGCAAAGAAAATGTTAGATGATGGAGCACTGGAGCATGTTGATGCCATTTTTGGGCTGCATGTTTCTTCTCGTTTGCCTGTTGGTGCAGTGGCCTCCAGGTCTGGACCTCTATTGGCCGCGAGTGGTTTCTTTGAGGCAGTAATTATTGGAAAGGGAGGTCATGCAGCCATTCCCCAGCACACAATAGACCCAATCTTAGCAGCTTCCAACGTAGTTGTTAGTTTGCAACATCTTGTTTCCCGGGAAGCCGATCCCTTGGATTCACAGGTTCTCTCTCTCTCTCTCTCTCTCTCTCTCTCTCTCATGCTCACAAACACATTTTTCTGGGGTAAATCACACTTGCAAATTTTATTTCATTGTAGCAGTCTTTTTTTTGTTTTTTGGTCTTGTGCAAATTCTATATAAAAACTTAAAAAATCCATTGAATAGGTTGGTTCCCCTTGTGTTTCATTGTGGTTTCAGCATCCGCTATTTGTATCACACACAACAAATTTCATGGGTAAAGAAACATAGCCTGATTAGATTACTTCCTATTGGCACATATCTATCTATACCAACCGCACTCAAGGGAATATATTAGTCCAATGCGATTTCATCAGGTATCCTCCGCCCCCACCAATTATGGTTTTCATATCTGGTAAATGTCTCTGCAAATTTTTTAAAAAATTTTAAAAATCCGTTGAATAGGTTGGTACCCCATGTGTTCATCGTGGTTTCAGCCTCTGCTATTAGTTTCTCACAGAAAAAATTGCATAGGTAAATAAATATTGCCTGATTACTTCCTATCGCTACAAACTGCAATCAGGGGAATATATGCCTTGTAAAAAGCATATTGTTGTACTTTTTTTCTTTGCAAATGAATGAATCTGTCTTGTAAGTGCATGGCATCACTTTCGGAATTTCAACTTCCAATTTATTCTTTGCAATAATTACATATAAAAAAAGAATTATTTTTTGCAATTATTTCATCTTTTAGATTCCCCATCCTCTTTTTCCGCCTTAATTTCTATCTTTGGGTTAGATCTCATCAAGCATTGACATTTGCTTTCCCATTTAAAAACTAATGGATTTTTTTTTTTTTTTTGGTATGTTATATTGCCCGGTCATTCTCTTTAGTGAATGAGCCAATCAATAACCCTAAAGACAGTTCTTAAGAAGCCTTTGTAGAGTGGCCTCTTAGTTGCTTTCTGGCTGTTTAATTGAACTTCTAATCACAAAAGTATAACTTGCAGGTAGTTACAGTTGCTAAGTTCGAAGGAGGTGGCGCATTCAATGTTATTCCAGATTCTGTTACAATTGGTGGAACTTTCAGGGCATTTTCAAAAGAAAGCTTTATCCAACTTAAACATAGAATTGAAGAGGTAAACTTCTTGAATGCTACTTTTGATGGCCTTTATTTGTGGCAACCAGTATGCCCTTTTATATTCTGTTTCCCCTCGCCTGGACCGGAGGGTCGGCACCACAACTTGTGTAGCTGTCCCACTTGCTGTTCCCAAGTTTTAAGAGACGTGTGAATAGGCTAGCTGGTGCCTTGAACAATATGGGTTTCTATTCTCGGTGGTGAAAAGTTAGCCAGCATGCAAGAGAAATGGGCAAGTTGCAATATTTTTTTCCTTTTGAGAAATTATATTTTGCATCTCCGATCTACCATGTTTTTTCAATTTTTATCATAAATAGGCAAAACTTGTAGTTGGCACTTAAACTATCAATTTTAGCCAATTAGCATCCCCTATTAAGATTTGATTCATAAAATCAATGAAAAATAGGACGTAGTACAATCTTAAGCAAGGGTGAAAACTGCCAAAGTTTTGTAATTTAGGGTGCATTAGGGATGGAAAGAAGGGGGGACGGGGCCAAAATTATTGAACCCCCATTGGCTCCCAAAATGATTTTTAAAGAATTTATATTTGGCCCCTCGAAATATTTCAAAGTTCTCTTTATCCCCAAAAATTTAAAAAAATTGTATTTGACCTGCATGCTGTATATCTATAGTAGTGAGCCAAAAAAATATATATTTCCCTTTGAAGTTATGGTAATATTTTCTACATCTTTAATTCAGTTTATAATACTATTTTTTGTATCACTACTACACATGGAAAAATATATATTACAAAATAAGTGAAAAAAAATATTTAGTTATCATAATATTAATTGGACTCCTTCTATAGACAAGTTCCTAGTGCCTACTGGGGTTGTATATTACAAAACGGTGGTAGTTTAGGATGCAAAGTATAATCTTCCTTTTCTGTTTTTAACCTTCTCTCTATTTTTTGGGTGATTGTTTGGCTAGATGTTGGGGTCACTCTCCTTGTTATAATAGAATGTGTATTGTGTATGTCAACTTCTATGTTGAATGTTAATTATCTCAAAATGCATCTATGCATGGTATAGGTCATCACAAAACAAGCCAGCGTACAAAGGTGCAATGCAACTGTCATTTTTAATGAAAAGGAAAAGCCCTTTTTCCCAGTGACTGTAAATGACAAAGATCTGCACAAGTACTTTCGGGAAGTTGCAGGGGACATGCTAGGCACCCTGAACGTAAAAGAAATGCAACCACTGATGGGATCAGAAGACTTCTCATTTTATACGGAGGTGATTCCAGGATACTTCTTCTTCATTGGGATGAAGAATGAGACTCAAGGACAGTTCGAAGAAGGGCATTCCCCCTACTTTAGGGTCAATGAGGATGTGCTTCCATACGGAGCCGCACTACATGCATCATTAGCCACGAGGTGCCTCCTTGAAAAACAACCCAAAGCTAATCCACTGAAGGGGAGCTTTCGTGATGAACTGTGAAGCGCCAAAGAAAGCATGTGAGTCAATTCTTTTATTTGTAATATATTGAGCAACTTGTTTGGGTTGAATATCAAAAGCTGAGTTATGCATTGATATCTTATATAAGCTAACAGTTGCTGGTTCTTTATTCAATTTATCAGTTATGCAACTGATAAGATAACTGCACGGGAATTCAAAATCAACACTGAAACAGAGAAGGAAAAGTGATATGTGGAGACTGCAGATGTAATGCCCTTGATTGAGTATGGGACGGTGATGAATGAGATCTCATGTTGTCTAGAAAGGAGGTGTAACGCCCCAAATGAAGGCCAAAGCCATATGGCCTATAATCCAAAATGACTAGTCAACAATTCAATTGGAATTCCATTGGAATATTAAAAAAAACAAGAACTTCTCATTCTCAAGCAATATGGGATCTCATACACCACCTACTCTTATCACTTATCATAATAGGATATCACAGGAGAAGTTTGTACAATTTACAATAACTTCAAGGAATTTCAGTTGTGACCTTGACTAGTATTTTTGAAGTTTGAGTTCAGACATGGCTTGAGTTTTAATTGGATTGTTACAGCAGAAATTAAGCATTTGAGGTGTTGGTTATTGTGTGTGACTGACACGCTTATGTTGCTATTCAGGTGGTTTATGGCTCACAGTGCTGGGACTGGACCCAAGCCTTGCTCTTAACGATATGAAGCATTTGCACAATTTTGAATTGTATGTAAATTTGATAGAAGAAACAGCAATAGTGGTGTATTTGAGTTATTATCTATATTTTAAGACAATCTATCTCAAGTTGAATGTGCTTATATTTTATATCGTATGCTTCAAATGGTTCATACTTTGGGATGACTGATTAGATCATTTGGTTATTTCTTATGAATTAGATCCATTTGCTATTTCAAGATTGAAGGGTTTAGACTTCAATTGGTGTTCAAGATTTTTACGTTTTCAGCCATTTATGCATTGTTCAATTGGTGTTCAAGACTTCAATTGGTGTAACCGAATCATTTGAGTCTAAGGACCTTACGTGTGGGATTATGGGAGAATAGAAGAAAGGGTTAGGAGAATTTTCTAACCTTGCTAGATTTAAAGTGAGAGATTCTCCCGAGAAGAGAATTTAACATGATTTTTCATGTGTGGCAGCAAGGCTTGTTAGAAAACTTTCCCAGGATGTGTATGGTGTGGCTTCCGTTAGAGATTAGTTTCAAGTGATATTAGATACAATTATAGAATGTGCAAGTAGACTATCTAGAATTTCTTGTTCAAGAGCTTTTTTTATTTTAACCTTTTTATATAAAATTTGTGTACAGACTTGACATTCTTAGCAAAATATTGAATATTTTTTACTCTCGAGAAAAGTTAAGTGGGACGTGGATGGACGGAGTTCAAACAAAACTGAATTTACATTATTTTCTTGAATCTATTCCATTTAATAAACAAGTGTCTAGCTTGTATACATCTTGGGTACTTGGAGTGCACCGTTTATGCTTGTAATCAAACTTCCATTTAAAATGTATAGGAAAATACAATTTGGCAGCAAAAACTACAACAATACATGCATCATTTTAAGCACCTGTATCGCTTTTCCAAACCAAATCTTCTTTGGTTTGCCTCTCAACCTTTAAAATGATTAGATGAAAGCCTTAACAAAGAGTGTGTTAAGCATCCATATCATGAGAGAGAGAGAGAGAGAGAGAGAGAGAGAGAGAGAGAGAGAGAGAGAGAGAGAGAGCGAGATCCCACTGGAGGCTTTCGAAGTTGATGAATGAGAGTTTGCTTTCTTCTATTTGCTGCATTTCAATCGTTAAGACACTGACCTTAAAATCCAACCATTAACTTGCAATGAAGTGGTCATTTCAATTGCAATGGTGTTGCCACCTGGGTATATTCATTCCATAATGAAAAACAAAACTCTCTTTCATGTCAACCATACGTCCATAACATCATCAAAAGCACAGTAAATTTAGGAAAGACACAGCACCCACAGATAAATCACATCATTTTCAGGTTAATCAACCAATCAGGCAAAATTCCATCATAATGATAATCCAGTAGACAACTCCGAAAACTCACATCAGCATCAGGGTCTTCAATAACATTGAAATTCATCCAAGAAAAAAGATAAGAGGAAAAACTAAGCAAAATTTAACCTAAAGAGCTCCTCATCCCCTCAGAGCATTCTTCACTTCTCCGACGAGTTGGGTCCCCTCTTCTTGCCGAATCCAACAACTACAATCGTCCAAAAAACACGGATAGTTCCCAATCAAAAACATATTGATAAAACCTCCCAAATCACAAATTTCTCAGAACCCATAACATTACATCCATGCTGTTACAACACCCATATGTTAAGAAAAAAGAGTATCAAGATTGAAAATTTACACTGAAAAAGCTGATTTCAAAATCAAATATTAAAAGCAAAATAAAGATAGAAAATGAGAGACAAACCGGCGGTGACAAATCGGCGATTGTATTGCATGCGCTTGTGGGCGCGTCCACGGGGCTTCTTCTTCTTGTCTTGCTTCGCCACTTTGGGAGTTTGGCCTCTCACTTTACCGGCCCGAGCCAGAGATCCGTGTACTTTACCTGCAAAATAAAACAAAACGAACAAAAAAACAAAAATCAGAGGTTTGAAAACCCACAAAGAATAGAAACCGTAAAAAGGAGGAGATCTGATGCAGAAAAATAATTGAGGTCAGCTTAGATAATTACCCATTGTTGATTGCTAGAGAGGTGCTTCGGCTGTTAAGAGTTAGTGCGGCAACCTGTTGCAAAGGTTTGAAAGAGATCTAGGGTTTGGGTTTTGGAAAGAGAATATTATATAGGGGAGTTGACTGATCTGGGCCGGGTCTTCGAAGGTACACGGTAATACGGTATGCAAGAGTTCGTTCGACCCCACACTTCTATTATTCTTCAAGATCATGTGTGTTAATGAGGCCCTTGGATGAAAAAAAAGTTCTATAAACACAATTCAAAAGGAGTTCTTCTATATAGCATTCACGGTAGCGGTGCACATAATGCAGCCACTACATAGCTTTTTATTTTTATTTATTTATTTATTTTCAATCAAAACGTGCGTTTTGATTCCATTTAAAAATTAGTTCCAGTTTTCATCCTTATTCGAAATCATCCTGCGAGACCACCCTCCTCCCTCGACACCAATCCGCTTCAGCATCCTCTAACCAGCACCTCCTAGCGATGCTGTCTCTCTCATCAATGTGATCGAGCGACACTCCTCCGTCTGCCCAGCCCAGCCCAGCGTCGCCAGCTCGTTGAACGGAGGAAACCAGTCTTGAATCCCGCGAAACTACCCTCCTTGCTCGCCACCAACCCACGTCGGAAAGGTCTTCTCACTGCCACCTCGAGACGGCTTCCTCACAGCGAACCCCGCAACGCTCCTACGTCTGCCCAGCGCTGCCACTCCACGCGAACTGATTCAACGGACCAAACCAGCGAGAAGTTCCAACAGCGTGCTCTTCTTTTTTGCTTAGCTTCGTAGGTACATATTGTACCATTTTCCCTTCCATACTATTATGTTCTTCATGTGTACATAAAGATTTCATTTTTGTGTTTTCTGAGATGGGTATTATGGCTTAGGGCATGGAGAAAATCAGTGTTCTTTCCAAGAAAACAAGGTCTGTAAACTATTCTTCATATGTACATAAAGATTTCATTTTTGTGTTTTCTGAGATGGGTATTGTGGCTTAGGGCTTGGAGAAAATCAGTGTTCTTTCCAAGAAAACAAGATCCATAAACTATTCTTCATATGTACATAAAGATTTCATTTTTATGTTTTCTGAGATGGGTATTGTGGCTTAGGGCATGGAGAAAATCAGTGTTCTTTCCAGAAAAACAGGGTTCGTAAACTATTGTTTTTTAACAACTTGGGTTTTGAAGACATGATTGGAACTTGTTTGTTTTAGTAGGGATTTGTAAATAAATATGTTAATGATATAAACAATACTACAAATCAATCATGGGTTTTTTTAATAGAATGCTCAACTATACCTGACTAGGGACGTGCATGTGATTTCATTTAGCAACCATGAGTATGTGCTGGCTAACTTGCAAATAAGTTCTTATAACTACCTTATAAAATTAAAATTGAGGTGGCTTATGTGGAATATCATATATTTTTGACAATAAGAATTTGTAGAATGTAATATAGGTTTTTTTAATGTAGTCTGTTGTAATTCTTTTTGTGTACCTATAAAAATAAGTTGTGTTGCCTTTTATTGCTTTTGAAATCCATTAACAACTACAGGTAACAAATAGATATTTTATAGATTTTTTTTATGGTAATTCTTTGTCCTTTTAAGTGCTAATATTTTCAGATTTTGCATTACGTATGAAAGTGTTTAATCTTCCATTTTCTTCTTTTGCCATAATGTTCTTCGCCTATAAAGTTTTAGAAGACATTCTTAGTCTTAGTGTGATGGGGGAAGAGGAAGATGGAATGCCACATAGGTCTTCGACGTCGACTTCGCAATCATTAATGACGCCTCAAAATAGAGGTGAAAATCCAAACGTCTACCATGTGAGTAGACATGTTGATGTCTTTTATTTTTTAATAAAGTTTGTTTGACGTGCTCATGAATCTAACTAATTGCATAATTGTAGCCTCCTTTTGATGCCAATATGCCCTACCCTCCGTCGACTGCACCTTTTAATCTGGTAGACTTTAGCCCATTTGATGATTTATTTCAGGTCTATTTATTTGAATTTTTAAAATTCAGTAATTAAGATGTTAATTTGTTTAGAGTCATTCCATTTTTCCTAACGTGCCTGTTTGAGCAGATGTCACATTATATGCCATACCCTTCGTTAAGTAATCTGGAAGACCTGAGGCAAGAAGCACCCTCGGCTTCAACTGTGCCAGCTGCTGCAGAATTTGAACAAAATCTTGGAAGTACATCACGGATAAATGATGAAAGTTTTCCTAACTCCGATGGTATTACTGTTATGTTTTACCTTGATTATAATGACTGTAATATTGTTTTGATGCTAATCCATCCATATGTTTCCATTTTTAGAAATTTTCTTCGACATAAATGAAGATTTAGAGGGTACCACTGTTGTCCAGGATGATGAGGCACGAGTTGAAGCACCAAGATTCGATATGGAATTTGACAGTGTTAAGGAGCTTACAGCCTACTATAAGCAATATGCGAAGCAAGAGGGTTTTGGTGTACGGACACAGAAGACTAAGAGAGATGATGATGGGAGGCATGTGTATGTGACCGTTGGTTGTGCCTGTGGCGGAAAGTACCAACCTAAGAATAGTAATATCTCGAAGCCACGGCTAACAACTAGAACGGATTGTAAGGCTGCGAAGTTTAGCAAGAATGACAAGTGGGTTTTTACCACTGTTGAAAATATGCACAACCATATGACTGTGAGCCCTAAGAAGACAAGACTCTTGCGATCTGACAAGTGTCTAGATGAATACAGTCAAAGGATCTTGGAGTTGAATGATCGAGCCGGTATACGAATGAATAAGAATTTCTATTGTCTTGTCATTAATGCTGGTGGTTTTGAGAAACTTCAGTTTCAAAAGAAAGATTGTAGGAATTTCATTGACAAGGTAAGACATTTAAGATTGGGTAAAGGAGGTGGTGAAGCACTTAATCAGTATTTCCAAAAAATGAGAGATCAGAATGATGGTTTCGTTTCTAATATGGACGTGGATGATGAGGGAAGGTTACGTAATGTGTTTTGGGCTGATGCTTGGAGTCGAGCGGCCTATGAGTATTTTGGAGATGTTGTAACCTTCGATACAATGTACCTAACAAATACGTATGAGATGCCTTTTGCTCCATTCATTGGTGTTAACCATCATGGGCAGTCCATATTATTAGGGGCGAGATTGCTTTTAAGCGAGGACACACATAATTTTGTGTGGTTGTTCCGAATGTGGTTGGATTGCATGAATGGTCGGGCGTCCAAAGCCATGATAACCGATCAAGATCGGGCAATGAAGAGTGTTATTGCCATTGTATTCCCCAAAACACGTCATAGATATTGTTAATGGCATATAATGCGTAAGCTTCCAGAGAAGTTATGATCTCATGCCAAATTCAATGCCGGGTTAAAGATTGACATTCAGACTGCATTATATGACTCACAGACCACCACAGAATTTGAGGTGAGCTGGGCTCAACTACTTGCGAAGTATGATCTGGTCGGCAATAAATGGCTTCAATCCTTCTACGAGGAAAGGTCTTTTTGGATTCCAACTTACTTGAAAAGTGTCTTTTGAGCTGGTATGAGCACGACACAAAGGTCGGAAAGCATGAATGTTTTTTTCGACAAGTATGTCCATTCTGGTACGAGGTTGAAGGAATTTGTCGACCAGTTTGATAATGCTCTTAGAAAGAAGGTGGAGGTAGAGACAACGACTGATTTCAAATCTAACAACCAAACTATTCCTTGCGTGTCCCATTTCAACATTGAGAAGCAGTTTCAGAAGTTATATACAAATGCAAAGTTCAAAGAGGTCTAACAAGAGTTGTTGGGCCTATGTTTTGTAATTGTTGGTTGGTAAGCACAGAAAGGTGCATTTTAAAATATGATGTGTTGGATGAAATATCTACTGATGACCACATTAAAACAGTTCATTTCTCAGTTTACTATAACGAAGATGAGGTAGAGGTAAAATGCACGTGTGCACTGTTTGAGATGAGGGGGATTCTATGTAGGCATGCACTTAGAGTTTGTCAGTTGAAGAAGATTAATGTGCTACCAGATGTATATGTCTTGGATTGCTGGAGAAATAACATAAAGAGGAGATACATATTACTCAGTTGTAGTTATGATGACCTCTGAGATAGATCAAACGGTTGTCCAGGCTGTGAGCCATTGGAGGAGGACTCTGTATGCATGCACACTGATATGACTACAGATGTGGGGATGGTGAAATTCAAGCAGAAATTCTAGATGATGCTACATGTTTCATTTATTAATTAGCTGGTCTTTGTAGAGGATGTATGAAGTTGTCCTCTTTGTTAATTAGCTGGTCTTTCCTACATGCTATCATTAACAGTCTTCCAATCTCTTGGTTATCTTTATTTGGACAGTTAGCTGCTGGATGGAACATTGTAGGTATGAAGTGTTTACCAGCAAGTTTCTTTTCTTTTCTAATTTTTCCCCATGTTATTATTTGGGCCAATCTCTTTTTTGGATCTCTGATGTTTCTTGGTATATTTAGGTGTATTTGTTCTTATGATTCTCATTCCCTGTGTCAGTACACGCTATTTTCTGGTATGATGCCTCTGTTCATATGGTGATTTCTTTTTGTCCTAAAGGCTTGTATTATTATATATACATGCTTCTACTTCAAATATATGATGGTTTTTCTTGCAGACTGTGATTACCATGATAAATCATGCAAGGGAATTCACAAAGACGCAACAGTGTAAAACTTATAACTACAAACAAGTCATATAGAAATGTAGGGCACTCTGAAATCCAGTAGAAGATCATATCAATGCCTTTAAACTCAAATCATTTGCAAGAATATGCATTTAAAGCAAAACAAGTTTCACTCTAAGCTGTTACCTACTGATCGTGCAATTGAACTGCTCATTCTATGCCAATAATTGAGTTTATAATTTTTTTTGATAATTTATGATTGAGTTTATAATCAATAGACAACACTTTATCATCACGAACTTGTAACTAATGATGTTGTGCCCCTTTTCAGTTGAACTTTGATAAAAATTTTCGAGTGATTTAGTCTGACTGGTCCTGCAATTCAAATGGAAATTTTATGATTATAATTAATTATAATTGATATAACAAAACACGATTCTTCATGAGTCAACATAATATTTGTACCTATCAAAATGATGTTGCTCTTCCCACCATGTCACAATTATTACTGTGTTGAACTCCTGCACTTGTAAAAATGAGTTAACCATTTCAAATACTCATGTCTCTATGTTTTAACAAAACACGCTTCTTCTCGATATAACTCTGAACTTGGACTTGATGATATTGTGTCCCTTTAACCTGAACTTGGAATAATGATATTTAAGTGAACTCACACCTTGGTCAACAATTGAAAATTTATTAACATTATGCAAATGATAATTGATGAAAACAATTGAAAATTTGAAAATATTTCCCCTAGATGCAAGTCCAAGACTAAAATTTGACTCAAGATGTTGCACTTTTCTTCCCGAGCCTCTCCAAAGTTACTCAACACCCTAAAATTTTGAAGGTATCTGTTAGATTGTTTCCCTCCATTTTCAAAGATAATGATTGGTAATGTGAGAATAGAATGATCTACATGGGGTCAGAGACGACTTCCAAACAGAAATCTCAACAAACACTTACCTAAACTTTGTACAAACACTATGATTTGAACAAACCCGCCTAGAGTCCCATGGTGATGCACCATCCATCGCCTACGTTCATGATTCAAAGCAATATATGTCCAGTACGGCACATATATATCTATATACATGACCAAAATCAAGATATACAACATACCCAAGAGGTTACATTGCACCACCCTCCACTAAAATCTGATTCGTTTTAGCTTTTTTCCACCTTCAATAATAAACTAAAACTAGCTAGGATAGAATGCAACCTCCAATCTCTAGCTAATACTAGATATGCATCATCCAGAAACAACCCCATTAATTTCTAGCAAAATACCATTAATTTGCAGCTCATATAACTAGATACAGAGAAAAAAAGAAAAGAAATGTATGACTAAATCCTAGAATCACATAGAAAAAATGAGTAATACATGGAAAAACTTGAAGAAGATTATTTACAAGAAACGATAGGGCTTCACGTCAGTGGATTGAGGGCTTCAATCTGAGTGTGTCAAACTCGCAAAGAAGAAGAAGAAACCTTAGAGAAGAAGAAAAAATCTTAGAGAAGAAGAAGAAGAAGAAATCTTAGAGAAGAAGAAGAAGACGAAGAAGAAGAAGAAGAAATCGTTAGGATCACCTGCGAACTCAAAATCACAGTGCAGAGGAGCTCGGGGCTTCGGGGGAGGAACTCGAAATCTCAGTGCAGTGCAGTGCAGAGGAACTCGAGAAATCACAGCGCCGTCTCTCTCGGGAGCTCGGGGGGGGGGGGGGGTGGGGGGAGAAGAAGGCAAGAAACGGGAAGGGAGAAAAGGAAGAAAGAAACAGGGAGGGAGGAAGAAAGGTAAACACGGAGAGATGGGGGGAGAGGAACGAAAGGGTTGAAATGAAAATTCAAAATGTGTGCAAAATGGTGAGAGCCCCCCGTTTCGACACGTAATGTGTGCAATTTGGATGCATCAAATAGTGGCTGCTCCCAAGCATTAGATGTTTTGACTTTTGTGATGCAAATATGTGTATAACAAAAATTAGGAAAATAATTTAACCATAAAACAATTTTATAAAAGTAAATCTAAAAATTGATATATTTTGATGTAATACTTTAGATTGTAAAATTATTTTTATTATAAAGATCTAACGTATCGCATAAAGTCATATCAACTTGTGAGTTTATTTTTATAAAATTTTTTATAACTGCTATATCACTCCTCAACTAATTCCTATTGGCACAATCACTTCCTATCTCTACCAAATGCACTCACGAGAATATATTAGTCTTATTCCCATTTTCATCAAATATTTTCTTTTCCCACCAATTATGATTTAGAAAGTGTTAAGATTACAAAGCTACTTTATAAAAGTTTATGTTGATATATCAGATCTATTTTATAATAAAATTTAATTTATAATTTAACATACCATCACGTAAGTTTATAATTTTTTTTAAGGCTTCATTTATATATCCAGTATTAATGGTTTATAGTTTTCATATATATGCATGTTTCATTGGGATTTTTGCTATTAGTTTCTGAGGAAAGAAAATTATAACCAGATTTGATTAAAGCCCATCAACATAATCATCCGCATGCTTCAATTAGGAGAACATGGGCCCTGTGAAAATTACTCTTTTGCATGGCAATGAGATGAATATGTAATTTTGATTTCCAAAGAATAAACTTATACTTGCTGGTAGGTTTAGATAGTGAGATGTGAATTTCTAGTTTTAGATAAAAGTTTAAAATATTATTTTACAATATTATTATTGTTTGGTATTTGAAAAAGTTGAATTAAAATTTGAAAAAGTTGAATTGTTATTATATTTTGTGTGTAAATTTGAAAAAGTTGTAATGATGAGATGAGATGAGATGAGATGAGATAAGATAATATGAGATGATAATTTTCTATCTCATCTCACTTGCCAAACAGATGAGAATCTTTAGAATTTCTGATCCTATTTTTTCCTTCTTGATTTCTATCTTTGGGTAAGATCTCATAGAGGCAGGAGGAGCAAGAGTGGCTCCTGTCCCCCTCCTCCCACACAATTTTTTTTTAAATAATAAAAAACATAATTAATAATTTATTAATAAAAATTAAAGCAAAAGCTAAAAAAACCTTATCCTAGCTCTCATAACCTAAAACCCCTAAGCTATCCAAAAAAAAAATCTTAAGAAGTTCTTAAGTCTGCAAAAAATTTAAAATAACTTCCCATTCTAACTCTAAAAAAGAAACATGGATAATTCTTTTTATAAAGCTGTTTTAGCATAAATAATCTTTGATAAAGTCTTCATCTTTATAATTTAAAGGTTTGACCCAAAAAATTTTCTAAAACCAAGTATGATTTTTCTCTATTATTTCTTATTGATTTTGACTTCAAATGGAAATATTGAGTTTATTCTATCAATAAAATAATAATTTATGATTTATGATTTGTTATAACCATGATGTGGCTTGAGTATGTCAGGTTAATGAACATTAAGACCGTTCATCTGGGCCAAATTTTTTTTTCCCGACCCAGTCCAGAACTCGGATAACCAGGTTTTATTCAGGTTCCGGTTACGGTTTTTGGCCAGGGTCAAATTTGGACTAGAATCTGTATTGTGAAAGCTAGATATAGACAGTCTAGATCCGGATATGAAACTCGGGTTCCGTATTAAAAACCTGGTACCCAAGTTTGTATAAAAAAGAAAACAATCATGAATCATCGACTTCAATTCTTCACTCCCCCGGCCCCAACCTCTCTCTCTCTCACACACACACACGTGAAATCTACACGAAACCCTAGTCGTCGTCGTGTCTCTCTTTCATTCTTCACTTCCCACCAGTGACCCCAATTTGTCTCACTGTTGGCCTTTCAACAAAGATTATTTCGATTTCCTCATCCTTTTCTTTTTCTTTTCTGAGATGCCAAACCCCCCTTCTCTTTCTCTCACGCCGAAATCCTAGACTCCTCTGCCAATCAAAGCGTCGTCTTCATCATCGAGCCATCATCTTCATCCTTGGGTATGTTTTCTTCTCTCTGTTTGTTTTGTTCTCTGTTTGTTGATTTTGAGTTTTTTTTATGAGAATGTTTGAATATTTAAGGAGTATTTTTATGGGTTAGATCCTCGTCCCTTCATCTTCATTCTCGTGCCATCGTCTTCATTTATGGGTATGTTTTCTTCTCTCTGTTTGTTGATTTCGAGTTTGTTTTGATGAGAATGTTTGAATGTTTGAGGAGTATTTTTATGGGTTAGATCCTCGTGCCGTGATCTTCATCCTCGTGTCATCGTCTTCATTTGTGGGTATGCTTTCTTCTCTCTGTTTGTTTTGTTCTTTGTTTGTTGATTTTGAGTTTGTTTTGATGAGAATGTTTGAATGTTTGAGGAGTATTTTTATGGGTTAGATCCTCGTGCCATCATCTTCATCCTCGTGCCATCGTCTTCATCTGTGCATATGTTTTCTTATCTCTGTTTGTTTTGTTCTCTGTTTGTTGATTTTAAGTTTGTTTTGATGAGAATATTTGAATGTTGAGGAGTATTTTCATGGGTTTAGATCTGTGAGAAGTTGACAGAAAATAAAACACATCATAAAGTTTAAGATAATTTAACATGGTGTTCTGTGGACATGTGGAGTCTCGATTATGGACAAGTCTATCTCTGCGTAGTTTTCGCTGGGTGTTCAAGAAAGTTACACTGTTTCTCTGAGTGGTGGGTAGGTTTGCATCGGAGGGGGCAAAACGGTGTTAAAAAGTCTCGACATTTGAAAGATTTTGATGGGCTATGTTTCATTTTTTGAATTTTTTATTCGAGCTGTTTGTAGCATCACATTTCAATTTGTGTTCTGTGACTTTTGGTGTATAACATTGTTGTTATTGGGCTTTTTTTCTAATTGAAATTTTATACGCCTGTACCTTTTTCTCAAGAGTTACACCTTGCATGCACATCATTTTAAGCTAGGCTAATCTTTCATAAAGCTTTTGTTTGATGTCTTGCAATATATTGGACACAATCTCAATTAAAACTAAAACAGGAGGTTTTATGCTCTGTGAATTAAATGCATTTACTTGGTCAATTCTTAACAGATTTTTCTTTCGAAACTTTTTAATTGCTATGTACCTCTTAGTCAATATTTAGTCATTGAGTTGCTTTTATATATTGTGTCTACTGTCAATATTTAGTCAAACCATTTTTGTATCTTGTAAAATATAGTTAGTAATATGATTTGAAAGGTTTTGTTTTTGTTATTTACAGGGAATTTAAATGCTTTCTCTTGGGTCTTTCAAGGCTGGCGCCATCCTTTTGGTAAGAAGTAGGACTTATGGAATTAATACCAATCTTTCTGCTGAAACTGAAGCACAAAATTATGTTCTTCTTGCTATCCAGTGCTTCATGCATGCCGCATTAGGATGTCAAAGAACTACACTTATAATTGTTAGTATGAAACAAACTTACAAAAAAAAAAAAAAGATCTTTGAATTTCATTTAGAAGAGGAACCTTACAAAGATTGTATTGATTCTTATCAAAGAAGGCAATTATTTTCCATTGTGATATATATAAGATATTTGCACACATCACACTCACATATCAGTCATTGCTATGGCTAGTCTTAATATTTCCAAATTGAAGTCTCTATTGTAATATCTTGTTTGTAAAATCTGTAGTTATAGAAAATGTATTTGGAAGTGCAATGAATTAATGGTTTTTATTAACTCTGTGGATACTTATTTCTTCTTTAGAAACATTTCTTTGGAATGTATGCATGGTGAATTTGGTGTTCCTTTTCATGGTTTGTGTTTTTCTCTACTGAAATACATTATTTCTCTTCAGTTGGGTGGCTGCAAAGAATATACTAAGAATTCAATATGGCGGTTGTCTTCAGCTTGGGTGACTAAAGAGAATAGACTTGAAGTTGTTATTTGGTGTGATTAAACATTGATGGAAGACTATGTTATTGATATGTAACTCATATCTTGTAATTTTGTATTTTGTAACGTAATGTATATAATACAAAATAATGTAATATGTAGTGAATTGTATTGTGTGTTGCATGCATATTACATGATGAATATTGGATTTTTTTTACATGCATTTAGATAAAAAGGTAACTAGTTTTTCTTTCTAATAAAAAAAAAAGTTAACTAGTTGTTTCTAGGTTTATTTATTTTTGACATAAAATTTTGTTTTTTTATTTTTTAATATATTTTTATTATTATAGACAATATTCAATGTATTAGTATTATGGTTTTCAACATGACTTCTTGAAAAAAATTTAATAAAATATAGGCTTCCATGTAAAAATAATTATGCTTTTTAACAACAATTGTAATGAAATATAGGCTTTTAGATAAAAATAAAATAAAAATTATGCCTTCCAACATTATTTTTTTTGGATAACATATAGGTTTTTGTTAAAAAAAAAAAAAAAAGGGTCATAACCGGGTTAACCCGGTCCAGGTTTCGGCCTGGATTTGAAACCTGGATTCTAGGCCGGGTAAATTCGGGTACCCGGTCTAGAATCTGGATAAACAGTGTTAATGAACATGCTGACCATTTTAGGAATAAATAGGAACACCCATATATTACATATATGTAAACACTAAAGTCATCAAATAAAGAATCAAATACTGCACTTCATGCCCTTAAATTATCAAGGATTTTGCATTTTAAATTTCAAACTATCAGATTTGAGGTAATGCATCCTTAAACTATAAATAATGACACTTTGTACACTTAATTATACCCATCAAGAAAAATGAAAAATAGGTGACCTAACACGATCTCGATGATCAGATCATAATAGAAGGTCTAAAGTGTCAATTTTTAGTACTTTGAGGATATCATGCGTCAGTTTTTGTAATTTGGTATGCAAAATCCACAAAGAATAATGAAAATTTAGGTAATAAAAAAACTAAAAAAATAATAAAAAGTGACGTAAAATATATTTTATAATTTTGTAAAATAATTTTATTGTCTTAATTGTAAACTGGTTATTAACCAATTGGAAGGGTATCATTGTCGTATTAGAGTGTCTTATAATTAATTAAGAGGGTGATGCATTTAATTTTTTTTTTCATGTCCTTTTTTCTATAATGCCTTTATTTCTTAAGTAATACTCTTCTCCATCCTAATCTTTATTGTGTGTGATTGGTAATGATAAATATTAAAATGAAAAGTAGCATTCTTCTTACTACTTATAATAGCATCCCATTTACTTGGAAGGAGTAATAGTGGACTAAGGTCCCTTCAAAAATTGCATTTTGTGCATGCACAATCTCTGACTGAAAAGCTCTCATGTTTTATACTCTTCACATTGTGATTGAGTATAGTAGTGTTTAGGCTCCATTTGGTAACATAAATGTTCTTAAGTATTTTCAAATATTCTCGGATATTTTATTCCCAAATATCACTCAAACACAAAACAATTTCAATTTCAAATTTTTAACTTTTCAACTTTTTTTATCAAATCATTATCTATTCATTACAAAATTTCTAAGCTCTCAAACAAAACACAAAAAATAATACTACTTACCTAATCATTAGAACTTTCCTAAACTCCTAAACAAAACACAAAAAATAATGCTATTTTTTCACGAAAAAATCTAGAGAGAAACCACTGTAGTGGAGCAGCCGCTGCACACCCTACGTGGCATAAGTAAAATGATGAAAAACACCCTATAACATTCATCTCCCAAATTCAAAATTACTATAGACTGAGAGAGAGCTTATGAGAGAAAGCGGATATGAGAGAGAGATCGAGATGATGAGAGAGAGAGAGAGTGACGATGAGAGAGAGACCGACGATGAGAGAGAGAGAGATCGACGATGAGAGAGAGACCAAGATGAGAGAGAGTGACGATGAGAGAGAGAGCAGAGATGAGAGAGAGAGATGATGAGAGAGAGAGTGACGATGAGAGAGAGTGGAGATGAGAGAGACTGAGATGAGAGAGAGACCGAGATGAGAGAGAGACCAAGATGAGAGAGAGAGTCGATGATGAGAGAGAAGCTGGAGAGATGATGAGAGAAAGAGGAAGAGAGAGAGAGGGGTAGCCGTCTGTACATTTTGCAAAAAAAAAAAAAAAAGGGATCAAAA
The DNA here is from genome assembly GCA_022457165.1 of Juglans mandshurica. Taxonomy (NCBI): domain Eukaryota; kingdom Viridiplantae; phylum Streptophyta; class Magnoliopsida; order Fagales; family Juglandaceae; genus Juglans; species Juglans mandshurica. Next base: position 28,139,912 of record CM039624.1, on the reverse strand, counting down.
GCAGTCACGTAGTGTGTGCAATGTGTGCACAGCTATAGTGACTGTTATGTAACAATACTCATTTTTTCACATTTCAAAACAAAAATAATATTAAAACACTTTTTTATTTTATTTTATAATATTTTTGTTCAAATTTTGCTATTTCATTTCCCAAAGAGTAAGTCTACAAAAAGGCCTCAATTAAGGCCCTTCACATCGCACACCCCCTACAAAAAGGCCTTAATTAAGGCCCTTCACATCGCACACCCCTGCAAGCGTAGAATTAATTTTTTTTTTCCTTCTCCTAATAGCCTAAAATGCACGTTCTGTCTCTTGCCCTAATTCATTTCGAACTTTGTCTCCCTCTCCCACTAGCCATCTCTCCCTCCCACAAGCCAGTCGCCACATTCTCCCCTTCACCACTCTCTAAAGTCGTAGCTCTTAAAAGGGGTGTGCAATGCACTGTTAAAGATCGGCCTTTATCAAAAAATTCAATAAAATATTTAACTCAAACAATTTCATTACTATTCACAAATTTATTAAGATATTTGAAATATCCAAACGGGCTCTTAGTGTAACAAGAGGGAGTCTAGATCACCATTTATTCCATTGTGAGATGGCTACTACTATGTGGAGTGACTTTTTTAGTCGGGTTGGCAGATTTTTTGGTTGGGTGATAGCTTACCCATTGCAGAGTATGGAAAATGCTTCCTGCTTACCTTGAAAAGTGTCTGTGCAGGGAATGGAATGAAAAGTTCTAGTATACAACTTGCATCCCTCAAACAAGCCATTTTTTTATCTTTTCCCCTCAACCTCTTTAAAATGATTAGATGATAACCTTCACAAAGAGAAATTCTCAAGCATGAATAAATTCCCATCTTCCATGAGAACAGAGATAACGAACTCTTTTTACAGCCTTTTTACTACTTTAATTTAAATGCAGGACAAATTTGTAAAATAGATTTATAAGAGTATCATCATTTTACAAATAAAATACAGCCTCTATGGAAACCAGAGTTGTAAAAACTGGATGCCTTTGTCATTTTCCTCGCCGGGAACTTTTTATGCATTTTACAATGGGAAGAGCAATTTATAGCCTCCTCCTTGTGCAACCTGTAACACCTTAAATTGAATATAAGAAACTAGTTAATAAGATCACACTGATCGTCTAGGAGGGAGAAATGTATAACCTGTATTATACTTCAAAATGAATTATCAGAAACTAGTGAATAAGGTGACATATCTAGAAGGGAAATTCTTGAACTTTATATCTAGTCATGATGAAGCTCCAATTAAAACTTTTTAAGGTGACGTTTAGATAATGAGTTGGATTGAAAGTTTAAAATTGAATAAAATATTGTTAGAATATTATTTTTTAATATTATTATTGTTTTGACATTTGAAAATGTTGAATTGAGATTTGAAAATATTGACTTGTTTATTATATTTTGTGTGAAAATTTATAAAAATTGTAATGATGAGATGAGATAAGATGAAACACTCTAAATCCAAATGAGCCCTTAGCTTAGGTTGATAGTAATACTACCATAATCAATCTCCAATTGTGAGACTCATGGCATGCTACCTAAGAAAAATGCTACTCAGCTCTCACAAAGTTATCGCTCAATTATTTTATTTATTTTTTACTTGGTGATTAAGGAAGTGACTATTAGTGAAGTTATATATTTTTTTAATGATTAAAAATGTTAAAAAAATACTTGAAAAAAAATGACAAACAAAAACATCTACAAATTTGTGCTAACGGTACACTCAACAGTAAAAGCTAGGCGGCCCGCTAGCACCATTCGCTACCTAAAATTAACGAGTAGAATTAAAATCAACTAATCATTCTAATGCTTGTAGGCGAATGTAAAGGACACAACATCCAATCCTTGATTAGCAAGATTCAAATTTTAAAACTCTTCTCGCAAATCAAATTATGTAATATTAATAGTGTAAAAGGTGTCTCCCACACTGGTTTGAAAAAAGAATACTTCAAAATCAATACAAGAGAATTGAGGATTCACATAGAATGAGAGGGAGAAGTTATTGAGACTTTTGTTAATGAAGTGGTCATTCAAATGCAAAGGTGTTACATAACCCACAAACTTGCAATGACGTGGTCATTCAAATGCAAAGGTCATTCAAATTCAAATGTGATGCCGTTCTCTTCAATCGTGGGTGCGATTCATGCCCCTTTAGTGCGCCTTTTTTTTGGGGGGAGGGGGGTGAGGGATGGTAGTGGTGGTGCGAGGTGCTCGCTCGAGTGGTCGGATAGCCGAGGGACGGTGGAGTAAGGTCGAGGGACGGTGCTGCTTGCGAGTTCATGGTGAACGGGGTGGTTGCGTGGGTGCAATTCATGGTGGGTGCTCGCAAATGCAGTAGGGGCAATGAGGGATGGTGGCAGCAGACGATGGCAATGGTGGCACTCGTGCTCAATCGATGCTTGAGTGGGGTAGCGGCAGTAGGGGCAGATGCATTAGCCAGTAACGGCAGGAAAAAAGAAATGAAGAAGAAAAATGGAGGGGGCGACATGATTAGTTAGAGATGAAACCCTAAAACAATACTTTTTCTGTAGTCCAAGTGTTTTTTATATTTTCTATGTATTTGGAATTTGGTGTGATTTGGTTCTCTCTCTTCCTTTTGGAGGATGGGAGTTTCTGTAATGTTTCTTAATGTTTGTAATTTTGTTTATTTAATAAAAAAAATAGACTATTAAACTTATGTTCATAGTAAGGAAACCCCTCCTTTTTTGCAAGATGAGGTGGTTGGATACCCCTCCTTTTGGATGGAGTGGTTGGGGGGTGGTTGGATATCCCTCATCTTTTGGAAGATGGGATGGTTTGGATACCGCACCTCTTTCGGAGGTGGGGGATAGTTTTATCTCTGTTTATTATAGAGAGTGATATTCTCTTATGAGAGTTTCTAGAAGTTAAGACAATATCCATCGCAAAGAAATTTGTGTGAGGAGAGGTATACAACAGATGTGTGATTTGGCTTGTATTCAGAGTTTTTCTCTATATTGACTAGTTACCGCTGTAACTTTCTTTATGAATGAAATGAAATTTATTTTCTAAAAATTAAAATAAATGCAAAGGTGTAACACTTAACCCTATATTTCATATAAACTATCTCATCTTCTAATCATTACAACTTTTTCATACTAAAAATATATATAATAAATTCTAAAACAAAAATAATATTAAAAACTTACATTCTAACGATATTTTATTTATCTCTCCAAACCAACGAGGCCTCATTCTTCTTTATCTACCCAGTACTATCTCTTTATCAATATTACAACTACCAAGTCCAACATCTTAACATCATCAAATGAACAATAAATTTAAAAAAGACAACACCCATGGGAAAAACCATATCATCTCCAGGTTAATTAACCAAATAAGAGAAATCCCAACATAATGCTAATCCAGCAGACCACCAGAATTAAATTCATCCACCAGAAGAAGAAAGGAAAAAAAAAACAAATCTTTAACCTAAAGAGCTCCTCGTCCTCTCAAAGAATTGCATCACTTCTCCGACGAGTTGGGTCCCCTCTTCTTGCCGAATCCAACCACTACAATCACCCGAAAAAACGAATTTTTCCCAGTCAGAATGATAATGAAAAAAAAAACCCCCAAAATCACATATGTCTCGAAACCTAAACCTTATATCCAGGCTGTTGCAAGACCCATATGTTAGAAAAAAAAGTATCAAGACTAAAAATTCATACTAACTAGCTAGTTTAAACAGCTACACTTGAGAAATAAAGATGAGAATGAGAGACAAACCGGCGGTGACGAATCGGCGATTGTATTGCATGCGCTTGTGGGCGCGTCCACGGGGTTTCTTCTTCTTGTCCTGCTTGGCCACTTTGGGAGTTTGGCCTCTCACTTTTCCAGCCCGAGCCAGAGACCCGTGTACCTTACCTGAAGAATAAAACAAAAAAAACAAAAGAATCAGAGATTAGAAAATCTACAAAGCATGCAAACCATAACAAGAAAGGGATTTTTTCGGAGAGATATTTGAGGTCAGATTTAATAATTACCCATGGTTGATTGCTAGAGCGAGCTTCGGCCGCTAGGAATTCGTCTGCAACTGGCGAAGATTTAAAGAAATCTAGGGTTAGGGTTTTGGGAAGAAACTATATAAGGGAAGTTCGACTGTTCGAGTGATCTGGACTGGGCTTTTGAAGGCACATGGTATGAGCTCTCGATCGGTTCGTTGAGCCCACACGTCTATTCTTCATACCCATGTGTTGTTGGCCTTGCGGCTGGAAAATATTTATAAACACTAAACACAATTAAAGTATTATTATTAGGCTATTTTTAAAAATAATAATAATATATTTAAAATAAAAGGACGTTTGAAAACATAAAAAAATTGAAATCCTAAGTTTCTTCTATCCTTTTGTGTTTATATTTTTAATTTTTTTTTAATAAATCACTTGACACTACATAATGGTAACATGTCAAAATAATCATCTAAGCGGGAAGTTTCAAACGACTAAATACCATTATTTAAGAAAATTATTAGTGTTAATGCACTTTTCGGATCATATGCTAGCACTAGAGTCGAATGGTCCACATTAATGGGTGCGAATTTTGGAGGTGCTCATCTATGATTTAAGCAATAAATAAAATACTGAAAATATAAATAAAAAGAGAGGCATCGAGATTTACATGGCCTACACTTATTCAATAGTAAAAATGGTAGCAAGGAGAGGTTGAGGATGGCCTTTCTAGTCCTTGCCCTTGCCTTTTTCTCTATCTATTTTCTTATCTCTCCTTTCCAACTTCAACCCACCCTTTTCTTTAAATGTAGCTTTCAATCTTTTATTTGTACCATCAATTTTATAGTTTTTTTTTTAAATTTTTCGTTCTCCCTTCAACATAAGATAATGGGCTATTGATAACCAATAAGCTAGACTTTAGTTCATTTTATACTCAAATGTTACGCTTTGTTTAGGAATACAAATATTCTTAAATATTTTTATATATTTTCTTCTCAAACATTACTTAAATACAACACTTTTCAATTCCAAACATTCAAATCTTTTATCTAATCATTACTTAATTATTATAATTTTTCTAAACTCCCAAACAAAACATAAGAAGCAATACAACTTTTTCATATTTTAAAATAAAAATTATCTTCAAATAATTTTTTAATTTTATAATATTTTTATTCAATATTTTTTCTGATTTTTCAAAACCCAATAAACATCTTAATCAAACTATTTTATTACTAGTTAGAAATCATTTTATTATTATTTATAGGTATTATAAAATATTCTAAGTATCCAAATGAATTTTAAATTTAGGCAAATAATTTTACACTGACAGTCATATTTTTTGTTAGCCGAAAACTTTACCAAGTAAGCGTGTTAGTTTTTGTAAGATGTAATTGGTTCTCTCATTAGTCTTGTTTGGATAGTAAGATGAGATGATATGATATATAAATAGTAGTGAAATAGTTTAAGTGAAGATGTTTTATGGAGTTTTGAGAAATGAGAGAGAAAAAGTTGAATAAAAATATTATAAAGTTTATATTGCTGGAGTATAATTTTTTAATATTATTTTTATTTTGAGATTTTAAAAAGTTGAATTATTTTTTGTGTTTTGTTTATAAGTTTGTTGAAATTGTAATGATTAGATATAAAAAAATTGAAAATTTGAAATTAAAAAGTATTTATGTTTAATTATTGACATGAAATGAAATGAAATGAGAGACTATTGCTATTCAAACCAGACACTTTTTTGACAGAGAACTGCTAGGTATAGTCCCAGATAGTGGCTTGCGTGCGCACGAATGGAGTTTATGGTAATTCTACTCTTTAAATTATGGTGAAATGTCAAAAAAGTCCCTAGAGCTCAAATTTTCTAATTCAGCTTCATTCCCTCCCTCCACACTCCACAGCGATTCCGCTTGAGACCAATTTCGAATCCTCCTGGGTGTTCAAACATCAAGTGAGCGTTTCTCCTCTTTTCCTTTTGGATTTATAATTGATTTTACATTGAGATCTATTTTTTTTTTCTTTTGGAATTTATTTTTCTAAAGAAATGGTATAAACTAACGGTTGAGAGAAATAAGAGGGATAGAAAAAAGAGGATGTTAAACAAAGATAAGCTTAGAGGGGGGTTTCGTATGCTCAAGAGGTTTGTATTCAGAGATGAGTTGAGATGGGTTGAGATGGTTTGTGAATAGTAGAATAAAAGTTGAATTATTTATTATATTTGGTGTGAGAATTTGGGAAAGTTGTTTTAGAATTTGAAAAAGTTGAATTGTTTATTATATTTTGTGTAGGAATTTGAGAAAATTGTAATGATGAGATGAGATGAGCTTAGATGAGTTGAGGTGAGTTTTGAATCCAAACATAATCCTCCTTTCCAACATTTTTATCGGCAACCAATGACACCCAAATCACTCAATCTGGAGCCCTACACTTCCTATGTCCTTAATCAACTCTGTAAATGGTCAGACTTTGCCTCTTTGGTCCAAAGGGAATGAATGGGTCAAAGTTTTAGAGCATTCTTAACGTCTTGTATTGGTCCTCCTTACAAAAAAATAAAAAATCAAATTTAGAATTTTATAAAATATAACTGAATTATTCTCTGGTAGTTTTGATAATTTTGAACACCTGGTAATTTCTAGTGTTATACGAAACTTATTTGCTTTTCTAGCTTAGTGTTGCCATATCGTGGGGAAGAACTATAACCCAAGATTCTTTTTTTTTTTTTTTTTATGAACAGGATGGAAGAAAGTAGTAAAAGTAATCAGGCTGAACCCACCTCATATACTTGGCGATTGTTATTTTCTGTAGATGAGTTTTTAGAATTGACGACGGGCTTTAATGCTGAAAATGAGGTGTTAGAGCCAACATAGGGATGTAATGCTGATAAGAATGTTTTAGAGCCAATGTTGGGCTCTAATGTTGATGAGGGAGTGTTAGAGCTAACGTCGGGCTGTAATGTGGATGAGGAGGTTTCAGAGCCAACGACTGGGATGGTTTTTAAAACTGAGGCGGAACTCATTAAGTACTACAAGAAATATGGGAAACAGGCTGGGTTTGAAATAATGACCCAAAGAAGTAAAATGGATCAAGATGGGAGTGTTAGATATGTAACACTTGGCTATGTGCATGGTAGGAAGGCAAGGAATCGTATTACTAATCTCGCTAACCCACGTCTGACAACTAAGACTGATTGTAAGGCAAGAATTAATGCAATCTTGGTTAGTGAGTTGTTGTGCATAAATGATGTTGAAAATGCACACAACCATAGTTTAAGTCCAAGAAATGCAAGATTCTTTAGATGTAATCGAGATATTGATGATTTCGTCAATAGACAACTAGACATTAATGACAAGACAGGCATAGGTATGGCTAAAAGTCTCAACGCATTGGTTGTCGAGGCTAGTGGATTCGATAAACTACCATTTATTGAGAAATATGCACGAAATTATATTGACAAAGCATGTCACCTTAGACTTGTCAAAGGGGATGCTGCAACATTGAGGGATTATTTCATGAGAATGCAATATAAGAATGATAGTTTTTACTCATTGATGGATTTAGATGATGACGGAAGATTAAAAAATATTTTTTGGGCTTATGCACGTAGCAGAGTAGCATATGGATACTTTGGGGATGTTGTGACATTTGATACAACGTACCTAAAAAATCGATATGGTATGCCATTTGCCCTGTTTTTCGGTGTTAATCATCATGGACAATCCATATTGTTGGGGCGCAGGTTTGATATCAAGTGAAAATATTAAAACATTCGTCTGGTTATTTGAAACTTGGTTGAAATGCATGTATGAAAGAGCGCCAAAAGCTATCATTTCTGATCAAGACAAGGCCATGAAAAATGTTATTGAAATAGTTTTTCTAAACACTCGGCACATATATTGTTTGTGGCATATTATGCGAAAACTACCTGAGAAATTGGATTCACATTTCCAATACAACTGTGGTTTTAAGACTGCCTTGCACAAATATGTTTATGATAATGCAACGGATACGGCACAAAAGTTACGAGCAATGAATTTGCAGTACACAAAAACGAAGACCTAGCCCGCACATGCACAAGCTAATACTGAGGGACGTGATGTTGAGGTTGGAAGTTCAAAAAATGTTTTGAGTCCTTGAGTTGTTAGAGGCAAAGGGAGACCCCCATCGAAGAGAATAGCACATCCAATTGAGAAGATTATGGGAAAGCAACGTACTAAAAATAATTAATATTATGCCGATGACAATAGAAAGAGAAGAAATGTATTCCATTCTTATCTTTTTTTTTTCAATGGTATTTCATTTGTATTTAATATGTCGAGTTTTATTTAATTTGATTTTTAAGAAAATGTATACATTCAAATTTAGGCAAAGAAACAAATGGAAGATGACAAAATTACAAATTTACAGAGGTAGTGTTAGTGTCTTAGCTCACAACAAAGTGGCATTTCACAGGTATGCAATTTTTAAATAAGTACATGTTTTTTTAAAAGTATTTCGAGTTCTATATTTGTGGTTGTGATTTTTACAGATGGATCCTCAACATCATGACCAACGTGCTCAGTTGATGAATTAAATCTGAATTGATGTTTTGGATTTTGAGTTTTTGATAATGTATTCTCAAATCAGTTCATCCATTGTATAGTTTTGTATTTTGAGTTTTTTATGATGAATTCTCAGAGATGCTACTCTATGTGTGTTTTGAGTTTTTGATGATGTATTCTTAGAGTTGCTACTCTATATTGGTTTCAAGTTTTTAATGAATGAAGTGCAATTTTTACTATGTTTGGATTAATTGAAAACTGGAATTTTGAAGCATGAGCGACTGAGTTTGGAAACTATTCAAATTTGAAACTGCATGTCAGGAACATTCCCGATCATTATAGAAGCTAATAGCATTTAAGCATATTTTTCATAAAATCAATCCTAGTTCAATTTTTTTTATGCAAAGTCTAGTATAAGAACCCCGCTTACCTGAACTTTTAATTTTTCTAAATTTTTTCACAACAGTACCGAACGAATATCAATCGTCACCTTAAAATTAGACACACAACTTATGTAAATCTCCAAGTAAACAATATTTTGATATTTAAGACTGAAAATATCAAAATAAACTATTTTCCTAAAACTTCTTAGATTCTCGCAACCTTAAACATCATCACTCCCTAAGTGAATCGATATCCATTTAATCTCTCCGACTAATACTTTGAACCCTAAAATATTTTACTATTGAAATCTAACTATAAAAAAATTTAATACTAGTTAATATAATTATACCAAAAATCTATTACAATAAACAATAAAATTTCATTTACTAAAAATAAACTAGATTAGATTTAAAGTGTTTAAAATAAAATTACACGATTACTTAAAATATAAAAATTAATGATTAACAACATAATTTAAATCCCTTAAATATTTGCTATGAAAATCAAGTTTCTGAACTATTTTGAAATAAAAATTGAACGCACTTAAAAAATATATATATAAAGTACAGTACATAAACAAAACAGTCCAAATCCAGTTGTAAAATAAGGCCATAAATGTAATATAAGTTCAAAGCTCCCCTTTACCAAAGACAAAATATTTTCATTTTGTAAACCATACTTCACTGAGAAGAGTAGAGGAGCAGTGCACGGATCTTTACCATGAGGCTACGTGTGGTGGCGGTTTGGGTGGATCTAGACGGCGGCGCGGCTGGGCTCAACAGTGATGGGACTTCTGAGAGAAAGAGAGAGAGTAGGCGGGTAACTGTAAAATATATTAGGCTAATATTTTACCATTTAGGCCAATATTTTACCATTTATATATATTATACAATATGTGAAATATATAATTTTTTCTATTTTTTTTGTGTTTTTGAAACAATAATTTTTTATATTCTAAGTTTCGTATAAACTTAAAAATAGTTTCAATTAATTCATTTCATAACATTCAAATTATATAAATATTATATAAATGAAATAAGCTAGCAATTACGAGCTGCTATGATCAACAAATAAATATGTGTGTGTGTTCAAATTTCGCTAGTAAATATAGGGAAAGAACGAGGCAGATGAAATTAGATATATAAAGAAAAACTCAATATATTTTAGCAAGAATATTTAATTTGCAGTTGAAATTTTAAAAATCTGAATCTTATAAATTATGATCACATCTAAGGATTATAGGTTTTATTTAAATGGTAAAATTTAATTTGTAAGATTCAAATTTTAAGATTTATTTCATAAATTAAATTATGTCATGTAGACACTTTAGTAGTAGTAGGTGTGCTGACCTATACACCGGTTTTAGAATATAAATTGTCAGCACATACATACGAATATTGATGAAACATGAAGATAACAAAATCACTTATCAATTATTGTCAACCCCGAAAGCTCTATATAGTACTTGGATCGATATTTAAGATCATATTTCTGCCACATAGGGTTAATGACAATATCGATCGAAGTTTTATTAGGAATTAATAAAAACCATCTCCATGAATCCGGTAGAAAATGTCAAGCAAATACTTAAATTAAGCTGCCAAAACTAGCTAGATCCTCATCCTATATAAACTAATACTTAAGTTCCCTCAACAAATTAAAGATCAGTCGTCAGACTCTTAACTGCCATCACTATCATCAGGATTATTATTTGGGACACTATCGGGAAGATGCACATACAACTCTTGGTAAAAGTTATAACTACTAGGATCCAATTGAGATGGCAAACTCATCCACAGATCCTCTTGGAATTCACTCGGTTAATTTGGATAGTTAGACCCAAAGACTATCTGATCTGCGGAATTATACACCCAGTTGGACCACCCAATTGGTGGAACCATCGTGGCAGGACGATCAGGAGGACTTGCATAATTGAAGTAGCCATTGAAAGTAGCCCCAGTATCGAGAGCATGAGCGTTACTACATTGAGCAGCCGATTCTGGCTGCTGGAACCCATTTTGGAAGGTACTGGCCGTGGTGATCCGCATATTATCCCAGGCACCTATTATTGGTACTTCAACATCATCAATAGCGGCAACTTCGAGATTTCCGCCATTCATCTCATCATGCCCCCATCATAATCATCTAGCAGAGAAGTTGAACCAACCATCGCAGGAACGTTATCTTCAATTTGAATTTTGATTGATTTAACAGGTTTTTTATAAATCCTGCATAAGACCCAGTCATCCAACTGCATTGTACAAGATTTAGTGCTGATCATGGTCAGTTTTTGAGAATAGAATTAAGAGTCTTAAAACGAACATATATATTAATTAGTAAAAGGATGAAAAACTACATACCCTCATGCCATTTGAGCCTCTTTCGCTATAGGGTGAATCCTCGACTCTAAATTCGTGCATAATCCAGTCGGTCTTTTTACCCTTTGGAGCCTTTCCTATATAAAAAACCAATGCCTTCCTATACCCAACTATTGTTCCATTGGATTTGATTTTCTTGTCAGCTCCGGTGGCTTTCCAATATCCATCACTAGCAGCTCGATTTGGCCTTCTTCCATTTCGATACTTTCGATCTCTTGGGACGAAAATGTATAATTGATCTTCTTGATAATCCTTGTATTTTGCTTTTAATGGAAGAAATTCAAGTGTTACTTTCATAGTTCAACTTCTGATCTTTAATATGAAATAGTCTTAATTTAAGCTCAAAGTATCGAATGTCATGACTGTATGCACCACATGAATATGCACTCACAAGCAAGAGAATTAGTTCTACTTGATTAATTGCACATGATTTAATTCAGTCAAACGTAATGAAGCACTATCCAACACGATGAATTAAACAAAATTGAAGCTGAACATGAATATTTGTTTAATTTCATATATTTATTCCCTTCTAGTTTTGCTAAGTGCATTCGACATGGAAAGAAGAAGATGGTTGACATCAGGAATATTAGTTCCAAAAAAAACAAGCACATCAAGAAAATTAAGGTATCTGCACAATATCTACCATGATTCTCACATTCAAATTATAAATAATTAGCAAACAAGAAACTTTATATCATGCAAAGTTATGTTCAAACCAATTTCATTGGAAAAGATCAAGTTCCAAACAACTAAAACCATTAAAGAATACCAAGAAAGAAACAGGATGTTTGAACAAGATCAATACTACCTACCTGCAAGAAAATCTGGGTTATATGCATATAGGTTAACCTCCACGATCTTGTTAATTGGCAGGGACTGGTTCCATACTTTCTTCTCCAAGTAAAAGATGATGAGCTCTTCGTCTGTTGGGAGGAATTCGTACCTAGGAGGTTTGGAAAAAAATCCTTGTTCCTTAATCTTGCTGTTTCTGTTGAAATTGTTTGACTCATCATCGAGATCTGCAGGAAACCCTTGATCATGAGCAGCTCCAATATTATTCGTTGTGTTCAATGAATTGTTGTTGCTCTCTGGTGTATTACAATCGAAGGCTAATTGGGATTGCTCTCTAGAGTTATTGGTGAATGATTGGGTAGTAACAACAGCCATGAGAATCGTTTACGTTCCTTGCCATTCTCAGCCTTCATAGTACAACTCTTCTCTGAAAAACAAGTAGTTTCAGCAGACGTCAAATAACTTGAAACTCGTACGACGTTCTCTCTCTATAAATAAATATATTTTAAATCTTAGCACCAGCCAACTTCTACAGATTTTTTTGGAGTCTTGGACTTATCCAATAGTGTGATTTTTCTTTTTAAATATTTTTTAAATCCATTTAAACATTTTATCCTTCAGTTCGGATTGTTATCCCTTTCTATTTTTTGGATACTTCCAAGATTTATCCTGCTTTTTTTCCTTGTATATAGGAGCACCCCATTCAGAAGAAGTTAATCCAATTGAATCACTATTTAAGTCAACTTGTTTCTCCCTTCAAGTTCTCTCTCAACAAACTCTCTCTATCCATGTCCCTCAAGCTATCGGTTCTCTCTCTCAGAGTCTCTCCCGTTGGTTGCATCACCCACCGTAAACCAAAACAATACTATGCACAAGAACCCTTTCTTTTTCAACACAACCACTGTAAACAACCACCAATCGACGCTCAACCCATGTTTGGCCACCCACGCACATCCCCAAAACATCCTCTGTTTTCATAACCAAAAACAGAGCACCGGTTCTTCCCATGCACAGCAATCCCGCAAGCCTCCTCAGCCATCCAACTTCATCAAAAACACTGCCCAAGCCTCCACCCTACCGTTGCCACATTTCAAGCACAGTAAGAACACCGTAGGCCACTGTCGCAGCACACACACACACACACACACACACTCTCTCTCTCTCTCTCTCTCTCTCTCTCTCTCTCTCTCTCTCTCTCTCTCTCTCTCTCTCTCTCTCTCTCTCGATATCACATTTCTAACCACCTTTGAATATCTTAGCGGCTTGGCCACTCTACTCGCTGGAAAAATATTCTACATCATCGGACACCAACCACGAACCACCCCTCCCACCTCACGATTGCACACCTAAGACAAACCATCCACCTTCGTATCCTCCCCTCTCATAATGCTCTCTCCTTCTCTCCGTTCTATCTCCCTCTCATCACTCTCTCTCTCTCTCTCAAGGATGAAATAGCGGATTAGACTCCTTTTTATTGAATTTGCTCTAGTTTGTTGTTTTATGAATCATATATACTGGAGATTATAATTAATTAGTCTGTGACTTAATATTAGCCTTCTACAGTTTCATGTCTACCTTACAAATTAATGGATTGAATCCTAATTTGTTCTACATAGTGACTATATATTTGTATATTACCAAAAATTATTTATTAGATTTCTTATAATTATGTAGCATTTCTTGCAGCAACTTGGACAAAACATGGCGTAGGATTATGAGTTAACATGCGGGAATAAATGCAAAGAAAAAGTTCATGAAGCATACGAAGCCTTCTTCGAAAAACAGGAGGATATATTGTTGGTTTGAAAATGCAATCTATAGTACTTATAATTTTATGCACAATCATGTATATATATACGTACTAATGTGACTGTTATTTACTAGATATCTTATAATTATGCAGCATTTCTTGCAGCTTGGACAAAACATGAAGGATTATGAACATGCGGGAATAAATGCAAAGAAAAAGCTCATGAAGCATACGAAGCCTTCTTCGAAAAACAGGAGGACATATTAATGTTGGTTTGAAAATGCAATCTATCGTACTTATAATTTTACGCACAATGTATATATATACGCACAAATTAATGTGACAATTATTGAAATGGTGAAGATTTTAAAATTACTTGAAATTCAAATTTAAAAGAAAGTAAAAATTAGGGACATAACTCAATATATATAATATTATCGCATAAATATATATATGAACGTACATTATGTAAATTGTAATACTACTCAGAAGTATGCATGCCTAATGGTATTGTTGGTCTTGCAAAGAACTATGCCTAATATAAGAATTACTGAGTCAACCAGAATCGTGGCATGTCCATGCATGTTGATCTGCTTTTTTTATTCAATCATTTTTCTTGTGCGCATAGCAAAAGCATACATTATTTCTAACTCATCTTTGGAGGAAGATTCATATAGAAGATGATCAAGTTCAAGAATATGTTCTACATGAGAAGAGAATAGATCATAGGCCTAGCTATTTTTGAAATTAATCAAATGTAGAGTGAAAATGTTTCGATTTGCATTGACAAATTCAATCGTTCTAGAGTATAACTGTTGAAAAACGTGAGAGTTAGGATCCATTGAAAAAGTGATCATTTAAAAAATACAACTATAGTTGAATATAATAGCAGTTATAAAAGCATTCTTGAGATACACAGAATGCTAACAAAAACTATTTTCTAGTTTAATGTAAGTAACCGTTCGCCAATTATTTCAGGTTCACAGTGGTTTTCTAAGTGCATATGATTCAGTCAGGACAAGGATAATTTCTCTTAATTTCTCTCGTTAAATCTACAGTTGGTCATATGTAAGTTGTTCTTTTGTTCAAATTTATCAATTCCAAGCGAAACTAATATATATCTTAATGTCACATGAGAGAAATATGTAGAGGGTTAAATCGTAAGGAACTTGATAGTTGATAGTTAATCAACTTCATGCTGATGTTAGAAGTTTATTTTTTAGTGTTTCATTTTGCTTCTACTAGCTACTAAACTAAAGTAAGCTATGATTTCTTAGAATAATTAGAAGAATATTATGTTTCAAACCATGTGTGTGTATAGATTTTCCAAACTTTGTTTTAGTGGTTTGAACATATATGTAGCTCCTAGCTCATATCTTTAGGGTTTGGCTTGATATGTAGCATTACAAGATATTGATATTTAAGTTGAATGATCAAGCTATGTTGAATAACTAACACACTGTTGTCATGCATTCTAGCTATATTAACATGCCCTATTGTGATTTTTGTTTTGGTGACAAAGATGATCTTTTGAGTCGCTGCTCAAATGCATGTGTATGTGACCGGGCATAGTTTAGGTGGAGCAATTGCTACCCTTCTTGCTCTTGAGCTTTCCTCTATCCAGTTAGCTAAGTACGCTATTTATCTTTCTACTTATAGAGTACTTCATTCTTCCATACTTAAGAAAATTAATTCCATTCACGATTTAGGTCTATGTATTTGGAAACTGTGGAAAACTAACTTGATATTTTTATGATTAGGAATTGATAGAGATTACTTGATCCTAGTAAAATTAGTACTTATGTATTTGTAGTACTTCTTAATGTAGTGCGGCATTTGGAGAGTCATGGTAATGAAATTTCACTATCTATTTTCCTTTTTTTTTTTTTTTTTTGTGTATCAGGTGTGGGGCAATCTTTGTGACTATGTATAACTTTGGGTCTCCTAGAGTTGCTAACAAAAAGTTTGCAGAAGTTTATAACAGGGTAATAAAAGTCACCATCTACAATTTTATTCACAGAAATCTCCATTTATTTGATATAATTTTGCATAAATACCTTTACTTTTACCCTATGGCTTTGTATTTTGTGATGAAGTTAGGCCACAAGCATGCATGTAGAAACTTAACAAGAGCAAGCTAACCAAGCAAACTTAACAAAAAAATTTGTTATCTTCATGGTGTTTTCGGTAAATGTTGTTTAGGTTTAACTTTATTCAAATGGATGGAGGAATAAATGTTGTCTAAAATTTGACTGCTTAATTCATTTGATTATGTGGAAATATTACTTCTGAGAACAACTCAACTGGCCTTGTCAATTGGCTATTGTGGATGTGACATTTACTCCTGCATGCTTTTCAAACAGCCTTATCCCTTCTGCAGAGTCCTCACTTACAAAGCAATATTTAAATGTGTCTTGGGAGGCCTTAAACTAGTGGGATCATGTTATGATAGTTGAAGAAGGTGTATGAAATCAAAGTGATTCGATATGGGGAAGTTTTAATTAGTCTATAGATTAATGTCCCAGATTCCTTATTTGCATCAGCCTTTAATTGATAATATAGTAATGTCCTAGTAGCTAACGAATAAATATTTTGTATTGGCTAATATAGTTAACTACATGATTTTTTTCAAGTAATTACGAGCAAGCAGTATTTGTGGATTAAGAGGCTTTGTAGTATAACATGAATGAAGATGAATTGAAGCAAACAAGAACAACATGTGTTTGTTGCAGTAATGTGTCTATATGTCCAAAACTATGTAGACATGTAGTTAGGCACAAGGATTTGTTATGAACATTACTGACCATGTTGGCTAATTCCTTCTTGTAACGTCCTATTTGCAAACATTGATGTATTTTCATGGTCTTAATTGACTGGTTAACGCAATGGGCAGAGTTGTAAATTACTATATTATTTATGTTTTATATATTGGTTATCTTAATTTTTGGTTGGAATAAAATTTCAGGTGTTGGTTTTATCACTTGATGGTCTATTGAGTAGAAAGCCTTCAATAAGTTTGAGTATTTGATTGTATTTGTATCACTTGGTGGTTGGTGAGAAATAGTTTAGCTGTTGAAATTGATCATGCTAAAAAGTCTATTACCATGAATCATATTCATGAAGAAAACAATTATCAGTTTTCATTTTCCACGAAGAAGTTTCATGGGTAAAAAGTTTTTTTCCACCACCTAATTTCATGGAAAACCGTATTATTTTCCACTGCATCATACTAGATGAGACCTTATTTGCCACAAAGAAAAAAATGCTTTAACCGCCACGGATGTCGTCGTGGGAAAAAGAAGGCTTTTCCCATGAACTTGTGGTTTGGTGGAGAAAGACTCTTTCTTCACTAGTTATATGGCACGAGTCTCCCACGAATCAAATTGGTGGCAAAAAAATTTTTCCCACTAAGGATATACTATTTTCCACGACAGTTAGTCCCGAGAAAAAACAATATTTGTTGTAGTGTATAGTAACCATTTGGATGCTTAAAAAATAATAAAAAAGACAAAAAAAAAAAAAAAAGGAAAGAAAGAGTGAACAAAGAATATGTAAATGAAATAGGAAAAGAATTTGGATGTTATTATGTAATCTTAAGATATGCTAATTTCGCGTACTCATTTTTAAAAGTTGAATAAATATGATACTCATATAACTTTTTTTTAATAGTTAGTTTCAAACTAGATAAAGACTGTACAAATAATTTCAGGCCAACAAACTCACGGGAGTTCTGAAGGTTAAGAGAGGAGACAGTTTCAATGTCGTTATATTGTGCGGCAACATGAGCCAACGTCAGCAGACCTCTACGAAAATATTACAACAAATGTTTTTTTCCGGCTACCAAAAAATTGTCAAAAACACTAATTGTTTTCCCACGATTATCTATCATTGTTGTGTGACTTTATGTGGTCAGTTTTTGAAATTTTTGTGGCAAGTAAAATCGCTAGAAAAAATCAAGTATTTGCGAAAACTCAAAAAATTAGCACAAAAAGTTTATTTTGGAGAGGGGGCTAGGAAACAATGGCAGCTATGCCGTGATGAGAAGAAATCGTCGGAAATCATTCTTTTCATCAATTTTGGCTACTATTTCCAGTTACTTCAGTCACTAGAAATGACGGTTTTATTGTAGTAAAATTTAAAAAATCCCGCATGATATAATCCGATGAAAAGAAAATAAGACTTGAATGAGAAATATGTATATATATATATACACAAACATATACAGTCAATTAATTTGGAACTAAAGGAAACATATCAAATCATATTGTATCTTATAATTAACCATTTCTTCCCCGACAGACTAATTTAAAAGTATATTATTTTTTATTTTCTGGTTAAATATATTACGAGATGTTTTTCCTTTCCAGTGAGAAAACGTACTAGTTTCAAACGTAGAAATTATTTAATATTGATTTTCGGTGACAATGTGTTGTCGCAAGTGTTTTTTTCGGCTACGAAAATATTGCTAGAAAAACTAATTGTATTTCTCAAGATTATTTTTGGGACTTTTTGCAGCCACTTTTTGGACTTTTTGTTTTGAGAAAAATTGCTAGAACAAGCCAAGCATTTGCATCAACTTAAAAAAAAAAAAACATTGCCGCAAGAATTTTTTTTTTTTTGGGGGGGGGGGGGGGACAACAATGAATACGCCGTGACAAGAAAACATCGCTGGAAATGGTCTTTTCATCGATTTTACCAACAATTTTCGGCAACTTCATTTGCAGGAAAAGTATTTTTTCTTTTATTCTAATTTCAAAAATCTCTCATGATTGTATATGTATGTATATATGTATATCTTTCAGAACTAAATGAAACAAATCAAATCATATTATATCTTATAATTAATCGTTTCTTCCCAAATAGACTAATTTAAAGGAATCTTATCATCAACAGGCAATATTGATTAACATTGCTGAAGATAGATTGTCTTTTTATTGGATTTGTTGAATTATGATCATAATCATAATTACTTTCAATAATTTGACTTGATGTACATAAATTAAGGGCTGGATGATTGTTATCGCGAATGAAGACTATCAATGGATAGATGCTTATCATAGTTGTACACAAATTATCATTATCATTTCTGAATTGTTAATTTTGTTATTGGAAAATGCTAAATGTACTTAAGAACACCTTACAAAAAACTTACTTCTCCACCTGTGAATTATTGATATGCTGAAAATCAGAAAATTTGAAATTCAAAATTTGAATCTCAAAAGAAAACTAACAAAATGAGTTCTGTAAGTAAAATTGTAAGTATATGTAGCACTACTTTTTGTTATTATCCAGATAGTTTTGCAGGTAGTGATAGGAGTAATGTAATATATAATTTTTAAAGCAAGATAATATTTTTGGTGCAAAGCAACAGATTTATTCTTATTGAGACACGTCTTCTATTCTTGGACTAAATGAATTTAGTCATTAAAGTCTAAATAATGTTAAAAGTTGAGTAAATAAATACTAGAAAATATGAAATTTTAAAATTCAGACTTTTTGCAAGAACTTCAAAAATCAAGTATTTGCAATAACTTCAAAAAATTACAGCAAAAAGTTTTTGGGGAGGGGGGTACCGTACTAGTTTAAAAGTATTATGAGCAAAAGAGGAACCCTTTTTTCGAATACCAAACAATAATCGAAAAAAACTAGTTTTTTTTCAGTGATTATTTGTCATTGTTGTGGGACCTTTTGGAAACTTTTTCGGACTTTTTGTGGTGAGCAAAATCACGACAAAAAGTTATTTGAGGGTGGAGAGGACTACAGTGGCTATGACGTTGTGACAAAAAATCGTCGTAAATGGTTCTTTTTGGAGAGTTTTCCTACAATTTCCCATAACAACAAAAAATTTATTGAGGAAGAAATTTCTTATCAGTAAATATCCCGTTTGAACGTTTTATTGATCAATGGAACGGTAAATGACTTTCGTTAATATTTTGGGACGAAATTTAAATTTCATCCTTAAAAGTCATTTCTTGGACAATTTTATTTCATCCTTATCAACCATTATCTCATACAGCAATTAATGCATCTGGAGCTCCACCAGTACACTATTTTCTTTTGTGACTAGTCTGGTCTTCACTACTGTTGATACTCTCTATAGACAAACATCCAAGAGATAGCAATAAGGATTCAATCTCACCCTTCATAGAAAGAGATGACTCGACTTCTACAGAAAAAAGGTCCAAAAGACAAACTTCTTTTTTTGTTTTTATTTTTAACGAAGTCGTTTCACTTAGTGAAGCGGGGTTGTTTTACACTTACAGTTTATAAAAAAAAATTAAAATAGAATGACATCGTTTGATTTAATACATCAAATGGTGTTGTTTGGATTTAGGGTTTAATTATAATACCCCCTGGTTTGCGACTCTGTCGCGCATCTCTCTCTCTCTCTCTCTCTCATCTCAACGCGCCACCATTCTCTCTTTCTCTCTCATCACGACTTGAACTCTCTCAGTACTATCTCTTATTGTGCCATCGACGGGACGCCGACGAACTGACCGGCATCACGCCAAAATCAAGCATGCCGGTTTTCTCCCCCTTAACTGGTCGGTTTCTACTGGTTTTAACTATGAGATTTGTCAGTTGCTCATCAATTTTGGACCAAAACCAAACCAACACTATTGGTTCACACCTAATAAATATATTGATAAAGCAGAGTAGTTTAATGGAATTTCTACACATATCCGAATCCAATCAACAAGAAACCTCTATGTCATCATGATGATAAAAGAAACAAAAACATCATGCTATGTATATTTCATTCTTTAGTCATTTAGTTTTTTAAACGATAAATATGTAATTATGTAAAGGTGGTGAAAACCTGCAATTAGATGTCTTGAACATAGAAATTTCAAAATCTATCCACCATCAGCTTTTAATATGTGACATTCAGAATCCACCTGCATTTCAGAATAGCCAAAAAAAAAAATGGTTCCTAAAGCTTAAACCAAGTATTTAAGAAAATAGACAATTTCTGGTGTAAATAACATGGGCAATTATCAAGGAGCAGAGTCAAGTGAATTTTCTTGCCTAAGTAAGAAAAAAGAAAATTCTTAACTTTTCCTTTATTACTCAATTCCAGAAATTCTCCAAATTCAAGACCTATTCAAAGTGATTTTTTTTTAACCACAAGCCAATAACCTCTTGAAGGGGTTTAATCCCCTTCTCTTTTGACAAGCCCACCAGACTGCCTTTTGGGCCTAAGCCCATGTATGAACCAACAGGCCCTGAGCTAATGACTTGGCTTTATTAAAAAAAATACGATGAGAACTTCTCCAGAATTTCAAATAAACCATCACTAACAAACAACTCTAACTATCAAGGATAACACTGAAGGGTAAGGGAAGTTCAAATAACTATCTCATCACTTGAATTAAAATAAAAGATTAAGTGGTTACCACACCTAAAAAAGGGCCGTTGTGGATTCTATTTATACGCACCAAGGTACAACAATTAGGTCAGGCTCTCCTTCCTAAAAGATCCCAATTATTTTCAGTGACTTAGACATCGGAGCCATTTAACGCCACACCAAGCCTCTTTTCTCTTTGGTTGAAGATAATTGTGTGAGTGGCTGTGTGAAACACGCCCATAACAGTTGGTACCGTCTATGGGATCTCTTTTCCTACAACCAGTGTGCTTTTCATATGCCCGCCACCACTAGATCTCAATCAACCAAAGACCAAGAGGGCTTCGCCTAGAAATATATGAAGGGAAGAATTGTAGATATGGGGGAAATCGTGAAAAAGCTCACCACCAAAGTGGAGACACTTTGAAAGGAAAACAAGGCTCTCCTTCCTAAAAGATCTTGATTATCTCAGTAACTTAAGCATCGGAGGTGTTTCATGCCACGCCACCCAAGCCTCTTTCCTCTTTGGTTGTAGGAATTATGCTAGCAGTTGTGTGAAACAAGTCCATAACAACATCCTTAACTAATCGTGAGTACATTTCTTGGATGAGAAAAGCGAAAGACTTTGTGCAAATTCTGTAAAAAACAAGCAAATGAAGCAAACATACACATTAGCACCAAGGAATAAACAAATACGGAGGAATGCACTGTGTTAGTTCTAGGATGGAGGTGCACGAAGTCCCTGAAAAGCTCAAGCTCCAGTTTGGTCTTCGGCAATGGGTACTTGGCCGGGCCAACATGGACCACCTTCTCGACCCGAAACTCCACCTTTTACTTGGTCCTAGTGGGAGGAAGTTTCATAATGCTGTCAACGGCCATACATGTGTTGGTCGACACCAGAGGGCTAAGATCCGACACGGCCGAGTCTACGATAACCTATAGGTTCCCCAGGCACGACCCGTCGTTGAGCTCTAAGAACGTGAACGCTTCCTTGTCGGCTTTCCGTCCTGTCTTGACACACATCCTCCGACCCGAAACCTATGACAGGCGAGCCCCGAGCTGTTGTCTAGTCAGGAAACAATCGATTGGATCTAGACACAGTTCGAAAATTCAGCCTTTGAGACTGCAGATGACGAAATAATGTCGTCTAGAGTTGTAGGTGGCAATGAAGCCGAGTCGTCTGCCATTCTCTACGAGCCTGTGGCCTTTAGTAGAGACTGAGCGAATCGGTACACCTTACCCAAAAGATATCAAAGCATTCTACATGAGGTTGAATGATGACTCTAAGGCCCCATTTGAATAGTGAAGTGAGATGAGATAATATAGTTTTAGATGAAAGTTGAAAGTTGAATAAAATATTGTTAGAATATTATTTTTTAATATTATTATTATTTTGAGATTTAAAAAAATTGATTTTTTATTATATTTTGTGCAGGAATTTAGAAAAATTGTAATGATGAGATGAGATGAAATCGTTTCTGTATCCAAACGGGCCTAAGACGATAGCTACTATGGATGTCCTTGTACCGAAGGTACGGTGTCTTATTATGCGCTTTTATTATTTTCCTTCCAATGAATTGTTCTGGTTTTAACTTTTGTTTCTTCTTTGCATATTATCAAATTGACAATTTGCCTTACATTTCAGGTAGGAGAGTTAATAGGGGGAAGCCAAAGAGATGAGCTTTCTGAGGTTATTCAACAAAGGTAGAGGCTTTTTGTACTTTATATTATTTTATCACTTTAGAACACTGGTACTGAGCTAGGTAAAGTCAAAATTTAGCTAAGATTTAGCTAGTTTGTTTAAAATATATCTACATCAAACTAGCTAAATCTATAATAATTTTATCCATCAAGTACTTGGCTGGCTAAATCTAGCCAACCCAAGTTGCTGGCCAAATAATTTTTTGGCCATAAAATATTCTTCCCAAGTCATCGCGCATGAAGCCTCCTCCACAAAACTTCTGCCGGTGAAAACTGAAAACACAAAACGTCTCATTCTTCGTACTCATTTTCTCCATAGAAAACCCATTTTTCTATAGATTTCTCTCATCTTTTGCTTTGTGGGGACTTTGTTATTTTACTAAGAATCTTTGACTTGGATTGTTTTTATTGAGATTGTACTTTTGGTTAATGCTTTCTAGTGCGAAATTCTATATGACCGTTGAAAAAATATCATCGTTAGAAAAATATATCCATTGAAATAATATGAACGTTAGAAAATTAATATACATTTTTTTAGTAATGAATAAATATTCCAATTACCATTAGAATTAAAATAAATAAAAATTCCAAAATCAATATTTTAATAAAATATTGATAGATTTAGATAGTTTGTTATTTAATATTATTGAAAAGTGGCTAGCTAAATTTGAAAAAATAAATTTTCAAATCAAAATTTCATCAAATAATGGCTAGACCACTACTAATACTCTTATGGCATGCGAAAATGCTAACATTTTATTTTCTCACTTTTTTGTTCCTTTTTTTATTGCAGAATACAAGACATGTGGCTGCCTCTTGAGCCATATGAGTGTTACCTTGACCTGCGGCATTACAGAACAATAAAACATTGTGGTTTTGGTCCTAGTTTCGAATGCAATGCTTCTCTTCGCCATCGGCATTGAGAATATCAGAGACGTTATTCCATTCCCTAGATATCCCAAGAGAGCAGATCATTCTTTTGCATATTGATGTTACACAACTTAGGGTCTAGAATTTCATAGAAGTTGATCCTCATGTCGTAACTATAAAGTTATTATACTATTGAGTAATGCTACATACAATCATAGAGTACGCAAGTGCTGAACAATCGTTTTGAAAAAAAAGTGAGGTTCAATATTAAAAAAATTAGTTTTTTTCATGTGAGTTCCGTATTTACTCACTTTTTCTAAAGAGATTGCGCAGCACTTGCGCACTCTATAATTGTAAATATCATTTCTCTATATCTATTATTATATCCGATGTTCCTACATGAGTTTATAGTTTATTTTTATTTGACTTATCGAAACAATTAGTATATGGAAGCAGAACGAAGAAACTATTGTATCCAAATTTTTGCAATCCTTAACTTGATTTGTTGGTATACTCGTGATTTGTCGTTCATCGCCGGACTTGATCTCATTCTCGCTTATTTTTTTAAAAAAGAAAATACTTTTGGTCATGAAATTTTTTTTTTTATAAAAGTTAACGTATAAACTGAGTTTTATTTTATATTAAAGTAAATCTAATGTAATATATGAAACTATATCAGTTTATGAGTTTACTATTATAAAATCTCTATGGTGGTTGTTTTGGACGTGTTTCGTACGTACCAGGAGGACTTCTCAAACAGCTGGGAGGTGGGCCAAGGGACCTGCAAGCATGCAAGTAAAGAAAGGAGCTCAGAGGTGGTAAGGGATCCTCCGATGCTTAAGTCAGTTTTCTCTTTTAGGAAGTGTCTACTTTGCCTTAAAATTCTGTGTTTGATCATACTTTGATTAGGCTTTTATATTAGGTAGTTTGGAGTTCTGTTGCTTTCATCCTAAGAAGCTGTCGTATCGGGCCTCGTGCCTCATGCACGTGAATCAATCAGGGGGCATGATACCCTAAGGGAAATAATTAATACAGTGTTAAGATTTGACTCGCGTTTCAGCGCCTTATTAATCAGGGCCGACGAGTCCCTCTCACCCCTCTCGAGGGGAGAGCCATGGCTGTTCTTTCGGCACGCATTCCTACAGTCGCTGTTTCACAACCGTCACTTTGGTTGCTTCTCAACCTGCTATAGTGGCGCCTATCTTTCTTTCCTCAATGTATGAGTCGTGGTTACCTCTTCCACATGCTTCTTAGCAGCCGTTTTCTAGGAACTTGAGGAGTTTTCATCCACTTGACTTGTCTTGGTGGCGCCCACGTTCCTTTTTCTACGTGATTGGTGGTTGTAGCTTCCCTCGCATGCTTCCTAGTATCCATGTGTTGGTGATGATTCAAAGTGGTTGACAGGTCGGCGTATGTCACCCTTGGCCACCTCTGTCGGCACCTCATTATTCTTGGGCTGGGCCAAACAGGCCTTTCACTTGGTGGGACAAGCCCACCAAAGGCTGTCATCTTCACTTTACCAGACCGATGAGCCTTCCTTTAAATTGTGGGATCTCGGCCTCTTGGACTGGGTCTTTTTACCCTCTCCAGTGGTGATAAGAAAATATTAATGAAGGGTATAATACAGTACAAAAAAATTCAAATTATGGGTTTTTTTTTTTAGCTTGAATTATGGGATTAAGTAAACATCAACAGTGTTGAAGTTCATAGGGGTGTTTAAGTCGTTTTTTAACTGAGTTGAGATGAGTTGAGTTATTTATGAATAATAGTGAGTTGAGATGGTGGAGTAAGTTTTGTGGGGCCTAACTAAGATTATTTTAGATGTGTTTGGATGTTAAGATGATTTTAAATATATTTATGAGAAGTTGAAAAAGGTTGTAAGTCCCGCATGTAAATATGTGTTGAGTTGAAAAAAGTTGCGGATTCCACGTATAAAAAAGGTTTTGAGTTGAAATGAGTTTAGTAATTTGAAAGTTGAGTATTTAGATATTAGACTCAACTAAAAATTAGACTAAACTGATCTCAGTTTAGTTCAAGTTCCAAATGGGAAATAACATCCAAAAACGGTAGTCATTTTTGTCAATGCGTGGTTTAGTGAAGAGCAGTGCTACTCTGCCGCTTGAGTAGCATTGCTCCAAGTGACTGTCACGCTAAATTAATTTTTTTAATTTTTTACAATTTTTTAGTTATATTTTTTATTATTTTAAAATATTTTTAGAAAATATAAAAAAATATCAATATATTCATAATTACTTCATTAATTATTAAGTAAAAAATATTAAAAAAAATTAAAATATATGAGATATCATAACGTGGGACAAGTTGGGAGGCCAAATTATCATTTTTGTTATTGTAAAGCCCATCGATTTCGCTTCGGTGCTAAGTTAGAGAGAGAGAGAACGAACGAGTTCATTGACGATAGAGGACGATGAATAAGCTGACCCGAAAATGGCGAAAGTCTCACGATGACAACCTCTCTCTCCCTACTCTTGACGATTCTCCCGCCATGGACACCCAAGGTCTCTCTCTCTCTCTCTCCATATAAATATAAATATTTATTTTATTCATTTTTTTTGTGTGTTTCTCCGTTTTGGTTAATGTTGTGTAAATTTCCGTTTGGTTACGGAGGAAACGAGGTAAAGAAAAGAAAATTCAACTTTTGAATCTGGAGAATTTTGATTTACTCCAACAATTGAGTGAGAGATTTCTGGGTCGCGGTCAGGTTCTAATTCTGTGCACCCAAATGATAAACTGTATCTAAATTATTCTCGTTGCATTAGGTTCCGAAATTGTTAAGACCCCAGTGGAAAGAATAGTAATATTGACACTAAAGAAAACCAAGAACAAGAAGATAAAGATAATGGCTACACTCTGGAGTATTCGAGGTCTCCAATTCCTCCCAAATGAAAATACAAGTTTCAGCAATAATTTTCCAGATCCTCGACAAGGACCCCATTTCCTCTACAAATACTAGAAGATGAGGATCAATTCTACAACAACCAACTAAGGCCAAGGGCCAATCCTAACTATCATTAACTAAGCCCATGGGCCACTAAACAACTTAAACAACTCAATTAAAATAAAAGATAACAACTAAGTTGGAGGCCCAACAAGCTAAGCCCAATCGAGTTGGGTTCATAACAAATCTCCCCCCTTTAAAGAACCTTGTTCTCAAGGTTCAGATATTGAAGCAACTCTATGGTATTGAGTCCAGTTTAGCATTTCGTATTCATCTTGCTTCTTCTAGTGAAATTTAAAATCAGGATGTCAAGATTCTTATCACTAAAGGTATTGCACATTGTGTAATCCATGGTAGAGTATTTAACTGTAACTGGAGTAGAGAAACAGAAAGGTTTCTGTTTTTCAGAGCTGGCCCACGTCTTCAGATGGATTCAGAATTTTAACTGCCAACTCCTTGCCAGGAAGAACCCTTTGTAAACATAACTACTACCACCCTTGTCAACTATATTCTCAGGCATTAAACTAGAGGTTGTCGAGGAGAGTTCCTGGTAGGTAAATAGCCTTCAGAGGGATGAGTATTTCTCATGTAAGCTCAACAATTCTTTAGGAAGACTACCCATGGCAATGCAAGGGAAAAGAGGACACACAGTAGCAGATCCGAATGGCACAATTTCACCACTCTCTTCGTCAAGTGAAGAATAATTAGCATCATCCTGGTCAAGTGCACTAGGAGCTTGATGTAATGAACCAGAGAGCTTGATGTAATGAACCAGAAAAATGTACGGAGTAGGAACTGTCAAATACCACTCCCAAACACCCATAAGTGGCAATATCTCAAACAAATGAGGTGCAGTAATTTCCCCTTCACCCAATTTATCTCCACTCTTTGAAAGAGACTCTTGCCACTCAACAACCAGCAAACAAACAACCAACAAACACACACTTTCATTGCTCTTGTTTATATCATATTGGATCAAAACCTGCTCATCGGCCTTGACAGAAACAGGGGTGCGTAGAGAAAATAATGAATCCCAAGAGAAGAGACCAGCTGCTCCTCTAATCTCCCATGCATGATCTTCTGTGGTTATGCTGGGGCTGTGGTTAATCAAGTCTGCAAGGGGGATCAAAACAAGATTTTGACCACACATGCGTGAAAAAGTCCTTGATCTGAGTATTCCAAGTGCCCAAAAGAACTCATCCCATGTTATCGGAGAAGGAAAAAACTGCTTGTGAGGAGATATAATTTCTTCTTCCTTTTCTCTGTCAAAGGGCCACAATATTTGTTCCTCTATCAATTTCCAAAGTTGTAGCAACTTCATCCCATACCACCCAAAAACACCCTCAAGTGGCAATATATCAAACATATAAGGGACAAAAAATTTCTTACTCTTAAATTTTTCAACACGATCCACCATGCAGGCCTTTTTATCACTCTTCATCAAACCAAATGCTGGGGTACACTTTTCATCCCTTCTAGAATTGCCTACGCGGCAAGGATGCTGTTCATTAGGGGCAGTGTCCTCAAAATTAGTTGCCGGCATCGCAACAGTTTCAATCTCCTCTCCAACACCCGTAAATAAATCAACCAGGTAATCTCTCCCTCTATCAAAGGGTTCAAAAACCACTTTAAGTGGCACTATGTCAAACATATAGTGAGCAAAAAATTTCTTCACCTGAACTTTTTCAGCAAACTCACCCACGTTGCCTTCTTCATCAATGTTCCTCCACCCAAATGCAGAGTCACAATTCTCCTTACATACCAACCCATAAACCGGTTCAATCTTCTCAAACCATCTAAAAAATTCATGTAGACCCTTACCATGAACAACACCGACAAACAACTCTCTCGCATCATGATATTGCAGCCTTTGAGCAGGGACCAGTATTTCAATAGCTATAAAATGATGAATAATCGGGAAAAATGGAGGCCAATTTTTATCATCTTTCGGGACACCAGCTTTAGCAACAACATTTTCTCTTCGTCCTATGTCCTCGTGTTCTGTCTCGCTAATGTTGGGAACTATTGCTTCCTCTGCTTGCTTCTGCGGCAACATTGTCTCCGTTTTTCTCCAAAGGCAACGTCTAAATCCCGGTAGATCTTGGTTCGCGGCATACTCAACAGAAAGATGGTTGGCTGTTAAGCCGTTGTTGGCGGCAGTGGGAGGTGGCTCTTGATCAGCTTTGCGTTTGGCGTACGTGGTGCAGTCGAGCTCCTTTGCGCTAAACGTAGCAGCAACAATCGTGGAGAACGCTCAGCAGCTCCCACAACTTCCTTGATCTTTGACGTCAACGACGACACCTTCCTTCCTCCAGTCAACGAATTTTGGTACCTTATTGCTGACACATGGCTTGTACGGGTCGCTGCTCGCGCTCGAGAGTCTCCTCTTGGAGCTGAAATTGGCACCTAGGGGCGTGGTCTGGTAGTCCTTGTTGGTCATATCGGCAACCCGGTTCAACTTGAGCTTGTAGGTCCGGTTCTCCTCGGCGTCATGTTCGTCGATGAACCAGATATTGTCCTTGAAGATCTCGAACCTCTTTTCCTTGTTTGAAATCAATTGCAAAAACCTTAACAATAGCAACACTAATAAATGAGAAGACCGTATAGCCCCCTGATATAAGGATGAAAGTGATCGTGGAAGATGGTTTGTTGAGGGGGTACCCATTTGGGATAGTGGTGGAATCTGATTTGTGAAAAAATGGCTAGTGTGAATACCCGGATAAAAAATCCACAATCCAACACTAGAACCCTGAGTATTTCGGGCAAAAATCCCTACAGGAAGATCTCGATGGTAATCTCCATTTCGATGAACACCACCCCTGGTTTCACACTTAGTAATTTCCCCATGAAGAAGCAGCCGCGATGCCTGATCTTCTGAAGTTTGAGAAATTAATTTTTGTTCTGTGTTTCTAAGAACAAGTGGAAGAGAGATTTCATCCATGGGCACTGCTATTATCTCTTCCACCTCCTTTGCAACATCTTCTTCTAAGTCGTCCTCCATAGTCTCTACTGCATCTTCTACAACTACAGATTTTTCCTTGGCCACCATTACGTTCCCGTTGGGGATTTCGTTGAAGACGCTCCGGAATATTAGGGACATTTGTTTCCTCTTCTTCGTCTAAAACTACAGAATTTTCTATTCCTTTCGAAAAACATGCTGATTTTTGTTTCATCAACTTTTCGATCATAGTAGTCCGATTAGGAATATTGGGTTGCTTTGTCAACCAGTGAAGCAACAATTCTCTCAACTCGTTCAAGTCGTTTTTAAGCTCCTGAAGACTCTTTTCATTAGAGTCTATCCCCCGTTGCAGGGCTTGTTCTTGCTGCTCAAAACATATTTCGTCCTCCATAGATCGTCGGCTCTGAATACCAATTGTTAAGACCCCAGTGGAAAGAATAGTAATATTGACACTAAAGAAAACGAAGAACAAGAAGATAAAGATAATGGCTACACTCTGGAGTATTCGAGGTCTCCAATTCCTCCCAAATGAAAATACAAGTTTTAGCAATAATTTTCCAGATCCTCGACAAGGACCCCATTTCCTCTACATATACGAGAAGATGAGGATCAATTCTACAACAACCAACTAAGGCCAAGGGCCAATTCAAACTATCATTAACTAAGCCCATGGGCCACTAAACAACTTAAACAACTCAATTAAAGTAAAAGATAACAACTAAGTTGGAGGCCCAACAAGCTAAGCCCAATCGTAGTTGGGTTCATAACAAAAAATCCCACCTATAATTATTATTTCAATTCCTGGAAGCTTCAATTGTTTGGTATGTAATAAATTGCAGAACAGGAGGAGTTGGTTCGAACATTTGAAAAGGCTCAAGCTCAACAGAGTCGTTTGTGGAGGGTATATCTTCGCATCATTTTATTATTTTTTTCACCAGCAAAAAAATTAGCTCAGTTTTTTTCTTAAATCAATAGCTTGATTCCAATTTGCAACCTTGTTTTGTTTTTGCTTTTGTTTTGTTTAATGGTAGGGTGTGTTCGCGGCAATTCTCTTTTGTTTCGCCATATTTCTTTTGTACTCCATCTTCCAGCAGGCTTCATCTCCATGGGAACTGGTACGAAGTCGTTTCATATTGCTATGATTCCAAGCATTTTTTCTTAGTATGCATTACATTTTTATATAATCCTTCCCAAGCCGTTGTTTCTGTTAGCTAGCATGGTATATTTTACTGAATCAGGGAAAGTAAGTATGTTAATCTAAGAACATCATCTAATAAGAGTGCTGGAGAATGCTATGTATTTATTATATCAAAATTTGTGGATATACGGAACTTGTTTGTTTCTCTTCCTCCCCTTCTTCTTCTTCTTCTTCTTCTTCTTCTTGGCAGTACATGAGACTATTGAGTATCACGAAGTTCAAGCAAGGGGAACACTATTGCATAGCGCATCATAATGACTATTTCCTCTCAAAACTGGCATTTCAATTGAATTTTGTTACCTTTTTTTTTTTTTTTTTTTTTTTTTATGAACAGCGGTATCATGCATACTTCATGGAGGAGGTTGACTCATGGATGGTTATATCTGCAGGTTCATTTCTGTGCTTATTGCCATCTTTTTGCATTTGTTTTTGTCTGATTACATGTTATTTATTGTGGACCTCTGGTCTGCAGCTAGTTTTTTGTTTTTGTTTTTGTGTTTTATTTATTTTTTTTTTTGCGGGTTTTCTTTTGGGGGAGGGAATTGTTAGTGTAATTCTGTCCCCCATATGGTTCTTGTGATAGCTTCCCCAACCTCGGTTATCAATCTAATTCTTCATTTCTGGTGGGGAACAGACAATAGTTTGTTTTGTGTTCCTCAACATACTATTTGAGTTCAATTTCTGCATTTTTATTATTCTCCATTCATAGGGAGGAGTTTTGACACCAACTGTTGCGATGTCACATTTTACATTTCAAATTCTTTTTCGATATAACCCTGGTTTTAATTTGAACAGATTGGGTAGCTGTTTTAGCATGTTCATTTGCTATCATAGGACTACTTCGTAACTCAAAGTATCACAGGCAATGGATTTGGTACTCCTGCTATGCTGGCATTATACTGGCAGTTTTCTGGTTATATTACATGCTGAGGTATGTCAACTTTTCAGGAATGCCTTTTTGATGCATTCTCTATTCCCATTACCAATGTTGGATAATATGATGACAAAAGCTCAAACCAGAGAATATTATGAAATTTTGCATAGGGGTTTTGTCTATAAAATTTCTGGATTTCTGTCCTCTCTTATTTCTTTTGCTTGGTTGCCTTTCATTTTCTAACCAGGGCATCTTTCAATCTTCATTCAACCAAATATCAGTTAAATTTTCACTTTTCATTTCTGGACTTTGAGCTGCATTCATTGTGTTCTAACTTCTTATACATGGTACAAATGCAATTATCCTTAGTTGCTGAGTACAAATTGTTGCCATCTTGTTTTGCTCTTTGAGCTCTTTTGGCCTAGGCGTTGCCCCTTTTTCTTTGAAGAAAGTGTGTTCTCGTGTTTTTTCTCATCTTGTTTTGAGAAGTTTAGTTGGAATGACCTGTTTACTTATCTGGTGTTTTCTTGGGTGGTAGATTGCCAAAGTTCCGGTGGGATGTTATCTGGCTTCCATTCGGACCTCTTAGGTATGTTGTCTTGCCATTTTTGTCCATTAAAATACCTTCAAATACACTTAAGTGCATTTGAATTGCAGTGGAGCTGGAATCTGCCTCTACGTGGATTATCTGCTATCTGAGTCATCAGATGAAATAAGAAAGCTCCGAGGCTATATGTATTCTTATAAAGCTATTTAAAACGGAATAGTGGTAACCGTAGCGGGGTTGGAGTTTGTTTTCCAAAGAGGTAGAGAGAGAATACAGGAAGGCGTGCACGGCCGATTTGGTGGTGTGCTATCAAATACTTGATGAAGCTTTTAATGTAAATATACAAAGTTGTGAAAGAAGAGTGCATAGGAGTGCTGGAATGTGAGGGCCTAGATTGTCCACGTGATCTGTTATTTGTTGTGTCTTATGTGTGATGAACCTTTCTCTAACCCCTTACAACGACATTAATGTTGGACACCTTTTGAAAACGACGACTGAGGCAATTTTCTAGTTCAGTGCTAACATCTAGTAGATTAGTGGATAGACTGTTTCTGGAGCATATTAATAGTTTCTTGCCCTTGGAATTTGAAATATGTTGGATGACCATGTTGGAAATAACATGGACATTGAGCATCTAATGTAGTTTCTTATCATTCCCTCTCTTTCTAGCTATTGCTCCAACATGGACATTGAGCATCTAATGTAGTTTCTTATCATTCCCTCTCTTTCAAGCTATTGCTTTCATGGGATCTGTGAGTTTTTTTTAGTTTGTGTTGGTATAGCACAGCACTGGCATTTTTGCAAACAACCCAGTTAACTGTTCACTAGCAAATGCAGTATTGATTCATTAGATGTTAAAACTCGGACCTCTTTTCCTGTCGTTGCCAACAAGTCATTTGATATGGCTCAGCCTTATTAGCAACTCACCCTATATACACGTGTTGTTGTTGTTGTTTTTTTTTTTTCTTTTTTTTTTCAAGGTGATAGATGTAGTCACGATCTTCCTCTGCCATAATTTAAAATTAAATTAGGAGTTAAGGAAAAAAATGACATGTTTTCTGGCTTTTTAAAAACGAAAATGAAGCTGCTAAAATGGCAGCATCTTCTAATCATCCGGAGAGAAGAAAATCGAGAGAAATTTAGTAACCTTTTACTGATGGAAAATGAAGATACAGGAAAAGTTTTACAGGAGATCTTCTTCTCCCATCTATAAGACCTAATGCAGATGACTCTCCACCAGATTCGAGCAGATTAATGACATTAGGCCTTGTTAACTTTTATAAAATTTCTCAATTTAATTCATCTAATTATTATAATTTTTCTAAACTTTTATACAAAATAAAATAAACAATTCAATTTTTTCAAATCTTAAAATAAAAATAATATTAAAAATATATATATATATATTTTTTTATAACAGTTGGTATTAGGGCTAGCTTGCGCGCACCTCGACTAATCTCATGGGACCCTGAAGTTAACGACTAGGTAAACCTCCAGTGACCCTAAGGGGACTCGAACTGGTAATTATTGGAGAGCAAATTCAAGGCCAGACCAGCTGAGCTATCCCTCAAAGTTTTAAAAAATTATATTATAATAATATTTTATTCAACTTTTAACTTTTATTTCAATTCATCTTATCTGTGAAAATAAATGAAGACTAAATTTAGTTCTAACCACAAAAAAAAAAAAAAAAAACATACCAAAGTCGGCAATTTAAAGATAAATAAATAAATTAAAAAAAAAAAACCACTGCATTGGAATCTGCACTTTCGTATTGGTCATCATCTTGCTGCTAACTGCCAACTGAGGCAGACCCTCTCCAACCTGTACCCAAAAGAAATGAGAGATGATATATATCTGTATACTCAAATCTAACTTTGAGTTACAAAGTTTAGGCTTGACAAGTTTATTACTTTTGAAATGAGCCAATAACATGAAATTAAAACAAAAGAAACAAGTTCTGTGGGTCACATATAATATGCTTAAAGTTAAAGCAAAGAGGTAGTAAGATATGTAAAACACTACCAAGGCAGATTAGGCCGGCTCAATGGTAAAAGACCATTTAGACCATTGCCTAAGCCTCCAAAAATAAAAATGAGATATTTTTTTTTTAATTTTTTTTGAAAAAATAAAATAAAAACCATTTCATTAAATAAAAATTTAAATAATTTTTATAGTTTTCAATGTGTACAAAACCCTATAATACTAAATTTAATATTTAATACAATGATTTTTTTTTATAAGTAATACAATGAATTTTAAATAATCTTTTTTAAGATCTTATTAAATTGATGCACAAAATCTGCATTGAGGCCTCATTTTATGTTGTTGTTGTAAATATAAATTCACAAAAACTGTATTTAAAGATTTTAAATAAAATCTCATTTTATTGAAAATTTTGAAAATATTTCATATAATAATTTATATTTTATTGTGTTATAATTATGAATGATTCACTTAAATTTCGCCTTAAGCCTCAATTTGTATTAATGAGCTGCCTCTGAGACAGATAGACTTTTTTCTTTAGAAAAATTCTTTAAAATTACACCCTCATCCTACTCTTATTCCACTATAATAAGGTGTCAAAGTTCTTCAACCAGTGAAATTTTCTTTTAAAAAATATAAAAAATAAACCAAGAGTGATTATTCAAAAGTGTCAGCAAAATTTTCTGTATCATATATACCAGTAACCAATACACGATTAGCTGCTGATATTGTTCCATCTCGACCCAAATTTGGAGCTGTTTCGGATCATTCCAGATGTTTCGGCTGAATTTCGGGTATCTCAGCTGCAATGAGCCCATAAAGAAAATTCATTTTAGCCCTAATCAAAGAAAATCTCGCAAGTAACATTGTCAAGAGAGAAATGATACTTACAGTCATGAGTGTGCAAGTACCGTACAGTCATTTTAAAAAAAGTGAATAAATATGAGACCCATATGAAAATAAATTAATTTTTTAATAATGAATCCCACTCTTTTTCAAAGCGACTGCACAACGTTTACACATTCCACGACTGTATGTAGCATTATTCATAATTTAAATATAAAAATAGTTTCATGTCATCTTACCATTACAACTTTATTAAATTTTTATATAAAATATAATAAATAATTTAATTTTTTTAAATTTTAAAATAATAATAATATTAAAAAAATAATATTTTATTAAATTTTCAACTTTTAACTTTCATCTAAAACTATCTAAACTCAACTTCATGCAAAGCTGAGATATAGCAGCCAACATCGATCTTAGTTCTTATCTGGCATTTACACTGTGAGTCAGTGGCAGTTTTGTAAATTTCTCTAAAAACTTACAATTAGGTAATTGCGCATCATGATCAGATACCCTTTTTGCAGCCTTCAGTTTACACTCCCAAGTCCCAAGTCTTTAACCCTAACCTCAGTCCCGAAGGCTGCTCCTCCGCAGCTCGCCACCCGCACAGCGGCCAGCGTCTCCCGCAGTCAGCCATCATACAAGGTTAGCCCTCTCTCTCTATCTCTCTCTATGTATATACATATACGTATATATATATGTGTACATCTGTTTACAGCTAACATTGCCCGTTGTTGCAATTTCTCAGCCACCCGTGGCTACTCTGCCGCTCCACTGCCCACCACCGCATCTCGGCATCGCCTCTCCGTTTCTCATCAAATTTTTTAGACAAGGTGAAATCCATTTGTTCCTCTCAATGTTTGGAGTTTAATGATTAATGAACACTGCAGTTTGACTTTGGTATTGATCCGGTTGTGATGGGTTTTAGACTTTGGGATGAATTCCGAATTTTGGGATTAATTTTGGATTTGATGGTTAGCTTGCCCACAGCCCTTTGTAGATCAGTTTTTGTTACATAAAACTGATTAAATGAGAATCAAAATGGAGCCTGTTTGTGTTACATAAATCTGATTATTGCTGTGTACTTATTTGGACCAAGGAAAACAAAGATGGGGGCATGTGCTTGCTCTTAATTATTGTTTTTATTTTACTAAAAGATAAACTTTATATATATATGTATATATGTATTGTGTAATCCCGAAAAGGTACACCACTACAGATTGGTACTGAAATATTCCATTTCAGTATCTAAACTGTAGCAGCTCCCAGAACAGAGTTCAAAGAATAGAGTTATTCAAGCTTTAAATATTTGGGTTTGAAGTAGGTAGTCTTAATCTTCTAAATGCACATGCTGAGAATAGTAAATGACTCTGATATTCAATGAAATATCCAAAATTTCACTGCTTTGTAAATCCATATTCACTGAATGCAATTTGCCCGCCAACATTGGGGTTTAGGGTTCACGAAGCACAAAAGGAAATGGGGAGGAGGATATTGAATGAAGCTTTGAGAGCAATGGTGAATGCGGAGCGGAGAGGAAAAGCATCAGTGGAATTGAAGCCCATCTCCACAGTCATGTCTTCTTTTCTCAATATCATGAAAGATCGAGGTAAAGCTATAGCTTTATATTTTTATTGCCCATCCGGGTCTTTTTTTTAGCTTTATATGGTTCTAATTCATGGATTCATTAGTTTTTTGGGAAAAAATTGCCTGGACCCTGTTTAAAGAGCTGATATGGTATCAATTCTCTACTTTGACAAAATGGTTGAGTTTTCGTATCAAAAAGAAAAAAAAAACTGATAAAAAAAAGTTTTGTTGACCATCGATGAAACTTCAGAGTCCTTTTTTTTCCTATCCGGAGGTGGAATGGGAATCATAGCATATTCTTTCTTTAGTTTAGATCCATTTCAGTAAAGATAATTAGCATAGTGTTTACTGTTTATTTTACACTGAACTGTTGTTGTTGTTCCTTGAGCCAAGCATGTAAGGTTTAGGAACTAGGTTTCCATTGATCTTGAAATTATCTTTACTGAAATGGATCTAAACTAAGCTTCCACTTGAATTGTTATTATTTTTCTGTCCCCATGACTTTCGTCATTATTTTCAATATCTTTGACGGAGGGGACATTGAAGTGGTTTGTATAAAGTGCCAAGGGAGGCATTCAGTCTTTAGAAACCTCTGGAAGCTTTTCTAGAAATTAGAGACTCTAGCTTAGCAGAAAATCAATAAATAAACAAATTAAATTATGGACGAATGGTTAATAGTCTGTAACTTTGGTAGAATTCATGAAACCTCTTGGGTCAGGGTTAGTGGCATAGTGCAATTCCAAAGTTTGTACTTCTCATTGTATTCTACAATTCGGGCATCAGTGCTAGCTTTGCAAGGATATAAAAGGGGAAGATACAAGGAGTTGTTTCTTTGAAGGTCAAAACTTTTAATTGTCTATTTTCGATAAAGGTGGTTGATTTTCTTCCCAAGATGTTACTTTTAAAATTTGTAGATTTCTGGTTGTTCCAAGGGTCTCAACATATGATTTCTACATATAATTTTCTCTCGTGTGCACAAATCTCTGTTGGGCGTATATGTCAAACAGCATCTCTAGCTGCTAAGGGTCGGTTGGGACACTTGGGAAATTTTTGAACCATCTTACACTAGATAAGCGTAGCTTTACCATGCATGGTTCAGAGCAGTTGCTATAGATTTTCATTTTTCTCCTCCAAGTTTGCTGAAGGGGGAACTACAAATTATTCCTATTCCTCCAATTTTTTAGCCTATTGGTTTATCTTTTGCATGTTGTAGAATGACTAGTTTGTTTTTTATGGGCTAATCCAGTTTCATTAAGTTGTACAATTACCTGCAGGGTACATCAAGAATTTTCAGGTTTACGATCCACATAGAGTGGGTAGGATAACAGTTGAACTACAAGGCAGGATTAAGGATTGCCGAGCTCTCACTTACAGGCAGGATATCAAGGCGAGGGATCTTGAAGGGTACAGATTGCGTATGCTTCCAACACATCAGGTTCGTTAACATTGATATTCAAGAACCTGATTTTATTTTTTGTTATCATTTGACTGTTATAGCTTGCAAAAGGTTCGTGGAAGAAGGGCTGTCTATATGTTTTGTTTAATATATCTTCTTTGCCAAAGGATGAAATTTTACTTTCTTCAAACTCATTTCATTGTCTTCTCTCTCTCTCTCTCTGTGCAGTGGGGTTATGTTGTGATCACAACCCCTGATGGCGTTTTGGATCATGAAGAGGCCATTAAAAGGAATGTGGGCGGACAGGTCCTGGGTTATTTTCATTAGACTCCAACCTCACCGCTCCGATGAAAATGGAAAGAGTTGCTCCAATATGATCACAGCTTG
Organism: Juglans mandshurica; assembly: GCA_022457165.1. Classification (NCBI taxonomy): domain Eukaryota; kingdom Viridiplantae; phylum Streptophyta; class Magnoliopsida; order Fagales; family Juglandaceae; genus Juglans; species Juglans mandshurica. Next base: position 28,101,412 of record CM039624.1, on the reverse strand, counting down.
CCTACACCAGCAAGAATTTGTCATGCCGACTTCTTACTTCATTGCAATTTTGTATGTACCGATTAATGAGATGATGAACACAAACATGTTCATTTCTCTTCTTAATTTATTGGTATTCAGTTACTGAACTGTCATAAAGCATGATCAAATTGGATCCATGGAAAGATCTTGTCCTATATTATGGAACAGTATAATTTTCCCAAAGAGAGCTGTGGCGTCTGGTACAATAGATTCCTATGGCAAATTGGTTGAAAAAAAGGAAAGAAAATTTTAAGTCCAACAATTACCAAATGATATCATGTAATTCCTTGAATTTAGTGGGGTTTGCTGTTGAAAAATCATGTAATTTAGACCCCAAATAAGAAATATGACTTAACTTTTAGTTATTTTGACAATAAAACTAGCTTTGACATTAGAAAAGCTAAACATAGAAATGGGTGAACCCATTTGTTCTATTAAAACCTTTGCTTATTCTGGTTTTTTAACCACAAAACAGTTCTTCATGATAAGTTAATGCTTACAAGTAAAAATGTAGAGAGGTTTGGAGAAAAAGTTCAGAGAGACGAGTGCAGATTGCCAAGCCATCACCTACGGAAGCATGTGACAATTGGACACGAGGATCAGCTGCCACTAATTTGTTAAACTCAATTGCCGCCTCCTTCCAACGTTTCATGTTCTCTGGAACCAACTCATCAGACATTACAACTGTTCTATTATCGTAGACAACCACCCCACCCACTTTCAGTAGTTTCATCATTCTCTCATGGTAGTTCCAATAATTATTATTGTCCGCATCAACAAAAGCAAAGTTGAAACTCCCTTCATTTTCGGGCTGCAATACCAAATCACCCCCCTCCCAAAAAAAAACAAAAAAAAGGAAAAATATGATAGTGAAGAATTTATTGTGGGAAGTAAACCAACAGGCACGAAAGAAGAAGAAGAAGAAGAAGAAAGAAGCTCATGCTCACATTTTGTAATAGTTGATCAAGAGCTGGTAAAGCCTCGGACTCGATGAAATCAATTTTATCTGCAACACCAACTTTCTTAATAATTGGCAATCCAATTTCAAATGTCTCCCGATCTACATCTATGGCTATGATCTGTAATAGTACTGCAAATTGTGAGTACCTTGATAGTTTAGTAAAAGATACTGAAAATTATCAATTCAAACTTTGCCATCCTCTGGAATTGTAAGAGCAGTCAAGAGAAGAGAGTATCTTGTGAAAACGCCAACTTCAATAGTCTTTTTTGCATTCACCAGCTTTAAAAGCATGGCCACCAACTGACATGCATCTGGTGAAGTAGCAAACCTAGCACTAGAAAATGGCAATCTAATAATCTTTATGGATTTTGAGAGATGAAGAAAAGGCCAGTTGATGATTTAATGCTTTAAACAAGTATGACTGTTGGATCGGATGTCAACCTGTGGAGGCACCATATGTGAGTATTGAACAAATTGCCCGACAATACTCATTTTGCCATAATACTCGTTTTGGGACTAGTTGGACAATGAATTCCTAATTCTTACACCGATCAATGAGACTGATCACACCTGATCCGTGAAGAATTCAAGCACAAGTATGACTAAACCGGCGATCGAGCATATTTATTTTTCACTCTCAAACTATGATCATCCTTTTCAAATTGCACTCACATTTATTTTTCAAGGCAACCAGTTTATAATTGAAATCATCTTATCCGGAGTATGAACTCCTAATTGTCTCATCATTTTTTGTTTTTCTTTATGAAGGGAATATTTGATCAATTGCTCTGAGGGGTCAGCAAGGAGAAAAAATTAGCACCAAGTTTGATAGAAATGAGAACAATTACCAAGGGTGACCAGCAGTGACATGCCTTAGCTCCTTGAGAGGTTCTGGTTCACGTGGGTACACACTCGTCTCCAAGATATACTGTGATATAATTGAGGAATGAGATGATAAATTTAAACAACAAAAGGAGATCAAGAAGATTATATAATTAGGAGAATGGTAGGTACCCGGTACAAATCTTCACTCTGCAATAAACCCTTTGAAAGTAATTCTTTTGTATATTGCTCCATTACTTCAATAGAGGTCACTGAAATTTTATAAAAAAATATTAGGATTTAAGACTATTGGGTTCGGGTCAGATCCTGCTAACTCGATTGGCTACAATTAATAAATTGGACAATATATAGGTCAATTTGCAACACTAACAATATTTAACTTGAACAACTCATGATGTAAACTAAAATTATGTTTCTACCAATCTAACCTTAAAACTTGAAACTTGTACTGCTATGTGTTTGATGTTGTGATGAGATGAGTTGAGTTGTGAATAGTTGTATTTTGTAGGTCTCATTGAGATGAGTTTAACTTTTTAAGGTTGAAATGGGTTTAACTTTTTAGGTTGAAATGTATGAAATAGGTTGATATGAACTTAACGTTTTTATAAGAAATTGAAAAAGTAGTAGGTTCAATCAATAATTAGTTTAAGATGAGTTGAGTATATTTTAACAACCGAACATAAAATGAAAAGTATTGCAGTGAAATGAATCAGATTTTAATATTATTTAAATCAAGATGTGAAATGAAAAGTAAGTTTATATTTATTAGTTATTATTATTGGTTTTGTCAATAATCTTGATATAACTGTACATGATTGGCAAAAAATTATGCTTATAAGATATGATTGTGTTAATAGACTGAAGTCAATAATCTGGATTGATTTAACCCCTTCACATTACAGAAAGCAAAATAGGTTAAAACATGTGTGTTTTCGAGTCAACCCCATTGTTGAGGACGTGTTTTACCTCTTGGCATTCTCGATTTCCTGCAACCAAAGGGTAAGAAGGCTTGCGGGTGGGGAAGGGAAACCTTTGATGCCTAAGTCAGTAATGATATGAGTAATCTCAAAACCAAATAATGTTCTAGCCTCGTTTACGTTCCTGGTTGCTTTAAATAGACATTTTGCCTTCTTCTGATCCTTCGGGTTTAACCACCTTCTCTGCTATTTGAAACTTGAATTCCCGTTCCTCAGAGTTGTCTATCTATTTTGAGGGGATAGATACCCTTAACCGCGCCGTGATAGTTAGCGGGAAAACACCCTGCGGGCCTTTGGGTGTATTGGAGCCCTTCCACCCACATCAACAGTTTATTAAAGGAGTTTTATTAAGGAATGTTTGGAAACAATTTTCATGTTATAATTTCATTTCATTCCATCTCATTTCCTTCCCAAACAGTATTCAAACACGAACTCTTTTAAACTAATCAATCATTAAAATTTTCTAAAACTTTCAAACAAAAAATAAAAAATAATTAAATTTTTTCTAATATCAAAATAAAAATAATATTAAAAAAATTATATGATAACAATATTATAACTTTATAATATTTTTTATTCAACTTTTTCTCTCAACTTTTTTAAAACCCAATAAATACTTAACTCAAATGTTTATCTCACTACTATTAACAAAACAACTTACTACTATTTACATAATTCTCATCTTATTTAATTCTCAAGCATCACAGGGACATGACACAAACAATAAAACTAATGGATCAGATTAAGGTCGAACCATAAGCCCTTATTAACCTTGCAAATGTCCAAATCTTTGGTATAACCAAGTCACTTTTCAAAGTTATGATCTAGTCCACAACTATCTCATGCAGTTAGTCCATTCCAACCTAATGTATTTTGCATATGGAAAGCCTTGCGAATTCTTCTTTTAATATAGTCAAAGTGCAAAACCTCAAGGCCGACTCGTGATGATTTACTCGATCTACAAGTCATTATTTTGGTTTTAGATTTCTGATCATGAATGTATCACTTTTCACTCGGCAAAACCTTAGGACCACAAACAAAGAAAAAGCAAAGCTGGCCATTTTAGAGAGCAAATTACCTTTGACATGGGGAGGGACCGGATCATTAGCCATATCAAATATGTAATATGCAAAGTTTCCAGATGAAGTGAATGCTTGCCGAGATTATAAATAGATGTTAACAAATTAGTTTGAACCCACATGTAGATCTATCTTTGAAATTGTCCTAAAACGTTAGACAGAGAGAGGGAGGGAGAGAGAGAGAGAGAGAGTACCAATATGTTGTGGCAGGAGGAAATGGTGTAAAGTTAGGATGCTGAAATTGAGTAGGAGTTCGTCCTGCACCAAGCATATATTGTATGTACTAAAAACAAAAAGGGTAGAGGATACAGGGTGATGTGAAATCATTCTCAACACAACTATTTCAGTTACACTAGTCTTACATGCACCGTTTGCAGATTCCTTGCTTGCCAGCGAAAAGGGGGAGATATGGCTGGTGGAGCCTGATGATAATGACAGAACATCATGACAAGCTGGGCCTAGGATGAGTTGATGCCATGCAAAGATTAGAAAAAAATTAACCAAAGGTCAAACCTTCTTTGAAATTTTCTTGATCCTTCTTTTAAAAGCATATATCGTATGTACTAAAAACAAAAAGGTTAGAGGATACAGGGTGATGTAAAGTCATTCACATTACAACTATTTCAGTTACACTAGTCTTACAGATTCCTTACTTGCTAGTGAAAATGGGGAGATATGGCAGGTGGAGCCTGATGATAATGATAGAACATCACGACAAGTTGGCCCTGGGATGAGTTGATGGCATGCAAAGATTAGAAAAAAATTAACCAAAGTTCAAACCTTCTTTGAAATTTTCTTGACCCTTCTTTTAAAAGCATATGTCGTATGCAGTAAAAACAAAAAGGGTAGAGGATACAGGATGATGTGAAATCATTCACAACACAACTATTTCAGTCGCACTAGTTTTAAATGCACTGTTTGCAGATTCCTTGCTTGCCAGCGAAAAGGGGGGAGATATGGCAGGTGGAGCCTGATGATAATGATAGAACATCACGACAAGCTGGGCCTAGGATGAGTTGATGCCATGCAAAGATTAGAAAAAAATTAACCAAAGTTCAAACCTTCTTTGAAATTTTCTTGATCCTTCTTTTAAAAGCATATATCATATGTACTAAAAACAAAAATGGTAGAGGATACAGGATGATGTGAAATCATTCACAACACAACTATTTCAATTGCACTAGTCTTACATGCACTGTTTGCAGATTCCTTGCTTGCCAGCGAAAATGGGGGAGATATGGCAGGTGGAGCCTGATGATAATGACAGAACATCACGACAAGCTGGGCTTGGGATGAGTTGATGGCATGCAAAGATTAGAAAAAAAATTAACCAAAGTTCAAACCTTCTCTGAAATTTTCTTGATCCTTCTTTTAAAAGCATATGTCGTATGTACTAAAAACAAAAAGGGTAGAGGATAAGGGTGATGTGAAATCATTCACAACACAACTATTTCAGTTACACTAGTCTTACATGCACTGTTTGTAGATTCCTTGCTTGCCAACGAAAATGGGGAGATATGGCGGGTGAAGCCTGATGATAATGACAGAACAACACGACAAGCTGGGCCTGGGATGAGTTGATGGCATGCAATCCAAGGTAAAAATATTTCATTTTACCTCATCTTATCATTATAATTTTTTTAAAATTCCTACGCATTTCATTGTCTAGACCGCACCTTAATACTGTAGAAGACATGCAGGCGGAAACTACGTAAGAGTACTCTCCATGGATTAGCCAAAACTAAATGACACTTTTAGCCAATGTGAGATGAATTTGATTTTGGCTATTTCAATCCCCACATTGAAATAGCTATTTTTTCATTATATAACAATAAAATAATATGAGATGAATTTGACTTTAGCTATTCCATTCACATCAAATTCCCACGTTGGATTATTCATTTATTCATTATATAGTAATAAAATAATATTACTTTAAAAAATATTTAATTTTTTAATTATTAATTTATTTAATTTTATCATTCTACCTATTATATGTGAATTAGTAATCATATTCTAATTAAATTAATGGTGTTTCATATGAAGTAGATAAGAAAGAGGAAAGAGAAATAATTGATAAAATATGTATTTTGTTTATCTATTGTAATATTCAAATTTGGAAAATATTTTGAAAGTCATTGTAACTAAAGTCCAATTATTTAGAATTTAGCTAATCCATTGTGATCATATTTTGTTTTCTAATAGTTAAATACTCAATAGATTTAGCTTTTAACTAATCCATTGAGGATGCTCTAACAACGTGGATGACTCGATCGATAGCATGGATGTTGGCTACTACGGGTGGGTCCATCTAAAAAGATTTCTTGCCTCAAATCATATATCACCAAAGAATAATGCACTTTTTGTCCCATTATTTTGACCCCTCATATATTTTATTTTATCTTTTAATTTTTTTCTTTACTTCATAGTTAAGGAAGTGACTATTAGTGTATTGATATATTTTTTAAAATGTTTTAAAATGATAAAAAAATATGAAAAAATTAAAAAATAAAATAAAATGTGATTTTGACCTAGCGGTAAGTTGCAGCGGACTACTCTAAGCGACAGAGTAGCACCGCTCATCACCAAAAGATCTGCTCCTAGCAAGCACCGAACCAAGAATTTTTATGGAAAATACTAAACCCATCGAGGGTTTGTCTCCATAGTGGGTCTCAATAGGTGTTATTTTTTTGCTTAATAATTAAAAAATATTTTTTAATGATATTGTGATTTTTTTTTAAATATTTCAGGATATAAAAAATGTATGAAAAAATCAAAATGACATTCTCAAAAAAAATTGTCGATGGGAGTAGCACGACTCAATTTTTATTGGGGGCTAATCAATGTAAATAGAAGGATGGGATTATTTTGTTTTCTAGTTTTCCTTTATATGGAATTGGGATCAGCATCGACGGTCTTGGAGCCTATATTCCAATTCGATTGCTATTTTATCGGAATTTGAATATGGATTCCAATTTCAATTCCTACTTTCATAAGCTCCTATCCAACTTCGGCTCTAACTTGTTGGAATGGAGTTGTATTTAGGCTTTTCTTTTAGTTTAATATTTAGTCCAATTTAAACAAAACTTCATATATAATAGATTTTTTTTTTTTTGGGCTTTCAAGTTTCAAGTTTACTAAAAACATAAAAAAAAAAAAAAAACAGATTTCTTATATAAAAAACAAAAAATATAACTTATTTCTATACTAGACTTATACTATAGTATCTAATTACATGTTATTATATTATACAAGTGTATAACTTATTTATAATTTATTTCTATATTGGACTTATTTATAGTGTCTAATTACATGTTATTATATTTTAGAAAATTAATATTATTGTTATTAACTTATTACACAAGACTTATTTATATACTCGTGTCTAATTTATTTCTATACTATACTTATATTATAGTGTCTAATCACATGCATGTTATTTTACATTAGTATGGTAGTAATACTGTGATGTTTACATATACTAAACTATTAGTCCATTCATATTATAGTATAAGTATATTATTTTATAATAATTAGCTAACTCATACTAGTAGAGAAATGATTTGTACAAGTCCCAAATAGACAAGTCTCATACAAGTTTTTGTAAAAAAGTACTTGTACAAGCCCATATATATGTACTAGTGTAGGAGCAACGTGCAAAGCACGTTTGCCTAGTTCTATTTTTAAGAAATAATATATTTTTGATAAAAAAAAAAAAAAAAGATTTCAATCAATAATTTGATGTATAGGGAAAAAAAAAGTAAGTTCTAATAAATATTTGTGGGTAGTAATTTGATCCATCATTACCCAGACAGACTGATGAACCAGCGAACTGAGACATGCATGGAGTTTTTTTATTTATTTTTTCTTGAGTAACGCTAAACCAACAAGGGTCCCGATTGGGGATCCTAAGTACGTGTTTTTTTTTACACAGTGATTAAAAATATTTTTAATGGTTTTGTGACCTTTTAATTTTTTTTTAAATATTTAAAAATATTAAAAGAATACATTGGAAAAGTGAAAAACAAAATGTAAATTTATACTGACACAACTGGCAAAACCCAATTTAAAAATAATAAAACCAAAAAAAAATACCATTAATGAAAAAATAAAGAAGTTCGAATTTTCCTTTTAAAAATTCTTTAACATGTATTTAACTTTACTGTGCTGGGAAATTGCAATTTGGATTACCCAGACAAATAATGAACTAACCAACAGACTGATTGGCTGACATAATGATAATGATGATTTTTCATTACCCAAACGGACGCATGAACTGGTGAACCGAGAATGACATAGATTTTTTTTTTTAATTTCTTTATGTTTTTTTCTTCAGTAACGCCAAATCCTCATCCTCTTTATGCTTAGGGAAAAACAAAACGGACTTTATGTTTTTTTCCCTTATTTTTACGTGCATCTTGTGATCTTTTTTAACGCTTGATCGCATCGCGTGGCCCAAAAACAAAAAAGTAGATCAATCGAATACCACGATTCAGACAATTGATCAATTTCACAAAGGTAATTTTTTATATAAGGAAATTAAAAAATAATATATATATATATATTAACTCTTCAATATTCTAATAGCTAGGACTCAGTTGCCTTTCATTTTGGAGTACTTTCACATCTTCAATGAGCTTCAACGGCTGGATTGTAGCTATGGTAGGAGTTGGAATACCTAAGCATCACAGGCATTGGGGTCAACAAGTAATAATTCCGAATGCACTCCACCATTGACAACCATCCAAATTATAATGAGTGAGATCTCATAAATTGCAATTGATTTCCAACCATGCAGATGGTCTTTTTTAATGGGGCATGCTGTCTATGTAGGTAGATATAATGATATGTTGCTTGGGTGGGATTTGTCCAAAGTGGCACATTCTGGTCCATACTAAACTGGACAGACAGATTTATGTAGAAAAAGCCACCAGAGGAGAGAGTGGACGGATATCAAGGAAATAGAAGGCCTAAAAATAAGAGCAACAATAACATCGCCTAGTTGCTTTTCATTTTGGACTTTACATACATAGTTGAAAAGAACACTCGCGAAGGAAAATAAGACTGAGAGAAAAACTAAATTACACTACTCCTACTTCTAGGGCTATGCTAGCTATATGAGTCTCTTAATTTTCATTACAAACCATTCTTTGATACTCGTCCGAAGATTTTGAGTTGTTTTTAAAGTTATAAGCTAACTGAGATCGTGACCGTCTTCTTTGACTCCAATTTTGCTCATATGTTAGGCGATAGAGTAGACATTTATTATTTAAAAGAGTGAAATTATTGGTCACATTTCAATTGTGTATGTATATATATATATTCTTTTTTTTTAATTATCTATATATTATTCTTTCACCTGTTGAGTGTCCACCACCGAAAGCAAAAATAGATTAATATGTACGCGCGTTGTTCGTGTCCCATGTCCAGAATGAAAAAAAAAAAAAGAAATAAAGCTCCATTTCCGTCTTATGTCCAAAAGCGAAGAAGAAAAACAAACTCTCCCGTCAAAGCCAAATAAACTGGGAGTTCTTTTATTTCTTTCGGGTTTTCCTCCTTTGTTTATGTAAATTTTCTAAATAGCTTTGAATTGGGTCCCGCATGAATGGTTCTCCACCGAAAGAATTTTCTTTTTCTTCTTCCCAGCTGCATGTCGTCTTGCCTCCATCAAACGAAATCCCATGCAAACGATTTTTTTTTTTTGCCCAGCATGAGACTTGGCTTTCTACCACTAGCCTTCCATCTACAGTTTCGTCTATAGTCCCGTTGGCTGTAGTCTCGTCTTTGTAGCCGTTTAAATAACAAAACCAGTTAGATCATTTAGAGATGCAGAGAATGACAGATAAACAGACTGATAGAGGATGGAAGAGACAAACCAAGAATATGAAACAAGGGTGGAATGAGCAGCATAAAGAATAGTTTGCAGGCAATATGAATGGTCATAGTAAGCAGCATAATGCAAGCAGGTTCTTCGATGTAAAGAATCAAACATTAGTATCTAGTAAATTTCACACAAAACCTATGATCAATACCGATTTATTTTGATGCTCAAGTAAGAAGTTTAATCAAGAAAATTCTCATAACTAAAATAAGAAGCAACATACATTCGCTCATGCTTGAAGAAGCTTATGCACGCAAGAAATCTTCCCATGCATTGCCGCCAACACCAAGGGGGTCCATACTCACAGCTCACCCGAACGAAGACTGAGCAAGAAAAAACTCAAACCAAACACTACGACACACATTTTTTTTGGGGCCTCACATTCAACATATTTGTGATAAATGAGAAAAACCTATAACCGATAACCCTGCCTTCCAACCCTCTTATTAAGTGGCCAAAACATCTCCTCACTTTGAAAGAGTCACACCAACATGTTGTACAAAAAAGTAATTGCTGAGAAAGCAATGATCGTGAGACCCATGGTGGATCTGGGTGCTGACCTGCAGTGGGTCTGAATCCTCTGCTTCTAATCTGCAGTGGAGGAGATCGAGAAGAGAAATGGCAGATCTGGGGTGACTCGGCGTGGTGTAGAGCTTGCCGACGGCTCTATTGCTGACAACATGGTCCATATATCGGTTGCAAAGAGGGAGATACGGCTCGGGGTGGGCTGTGGCGCAAAGGAGAAAGGCTGGAGAAGAGAAAAGAAATAAAGAAGAAAAAAAATAACTTAGTGTTTTAACCCTCCGTAGCGAAAACAAAAAACGGAAGGAAAAAAAACCAAGCCTAAAGAGAGAAGAGGCAGAGACGAACACAAAGAGAAATCAAATCTTGGATATCAACCACTGTATGCAAAGCAAAAAAGAAAAAAGAAATCAATCTATTTTGTTAAGAAATCTGGAGACCAAAACCCATCTACAATCCTCAAACCAGGTGCAACGGCATGAAAAAACTTGAGAGCCTATAGTTACTCCTTTTGAGAGCCTCGGCCTCAATCATAGCTCTGAGGTTGTCAAAACCAGTCAGATCTAGACCCCCACGAAACTGAAGACGCAGTCGATCAACACAAATCGAACACCACAAACCTGAAGATGAAAACATGCACATCAGACAAGCAAAAAAATCTGCTTCAACGAAATGAAAGGAAAAAATAAACCCAACACTGAAAAACAAATTTGAAGAACCAAAAGAAGAGAGAAGATGCACAGAAGAGAGAAAAGAGAGAGGGTCTGAATTAAGAGAGAGAACTTGGGAGGGAGAGAGCCGACGATGAGAGACAATTTGAGGGAGCTAACACAAACAAATAAAACCATTTAGACAAATATATGACTAAAATTGCTGACACCTAACACAGTTGAATTAAAAGATAAAAAAACATCTCGTATAAACGGACACAAAAGATGAGAATATAAGGATAAAAAAGACACAATACACTAAAAGACAAAACATAAACGACAGTGTCACTGCATCAGAACTTAAAATGACAGTGTATTAGAAACTTACTGACGCAAATCCATCCCATCCCAAAGAAAAGACACAACAAAAAAGTTTGAAAGAGAAAAGAAAAGATACAACTAATACGGACTATACACATAAAGACAAGAAAATCACTGTTTTCAAAGCTGTCGTAGCAAGTTAACGGGCTATACACATAAAGACAAGAAAATCACTGTTTTCAATGCTGCCGTAGCAAGTTAACGTTGATTTAACATAAAGATAAAGAAAAACAAGAATTTTCATTTCAGTCGTTTCATAACCACTTATATAATTGAGAAAGATATATGAATTGTGTAATCCCGAAAAGGTACACCACTACTGATTGGTAATTTGGTACTGAAATATTCCATTTCAGTACCTAAACTGTAGCAGCTCCCAGAACAGAGTTCAAAGAATAGAGTTATTCAAGCTTAATATTTGGGTTTGAAGTAGGTAGTCTTAGGGTACGTTTGGGTAGTGAGAATACTTGAGAAGTGTTGAGAATGTTTATGAATAATTATGAGTAGAGATTGGAGTGAGTTTGTGGGTCCCATTGAGAGTATTTTAAGTTGTTTGGATGTGTGAAATATGTTGAGTTGTTGACTTTTAGGTAGGTAGTTGAAAAATGTGTGAATCCCATAAATATTATAGTGATTTTATTTTTAGTAATAAATATTATAATGATTTTATTATAGTGATTTTTTAATATTAATAAATATTGTAGTGATTTTATTTTATTTTTATATATAATAATGGTAAATATTATAATAATTTTATTTTTAATTTATATATAATAGTGATAAATATTATAATGATTTTATTTATATATATAATAGTGATAAATATTATAGTAATGTTATTTTTTATTTATATATTATAGTGATTTTATTTTTAATTTATATATAATAGTGATAAATATTATAGTGATTTATTTTTTATTTATATACTTTAGTGATTTTAATTTTTATTTATATATAATAGAGATAAATATTATAATGATTTTATTTTTTTATTTATATTTAATAGTTATAAATATTATAGTGATTTTATTTTTTATTTATAAATATTATAGTGATTTTATTTTTTATTTATATATTATAGCGATTTTATTTTTTATTTATATATTATAATGATTTTATTTTTTATTTATATATTATAATGATTTTATTTTTTATTTATATTTAATAGTGATAAATATTATAGTGATTTTATTTTATTTATATTTAATAGTGATAAATATTATAGTGATTTTATTTTTTATTTATATATAATAATGATAAGTATTATAGAATGTTTGTGAATAGTTATGAATAGAGATTGAAGTGGGTTTGTGGATTCCATTGAGAGTATTTTAAATTGTTTGACATGTGAAGCATTTTAAAAAATACGAGAGTACTTGAAAAGTATTGGGAATACTTTGGTAGCCAAACACATCCTTAATCTTCTACATGCACATGCTGAGAATAGTAAATGACTCTGATATTCAATGAAATATCCAAAATTTCACTGCTTTGTAAATCCATATTCACTGAATGCAATGTGCCCGCCGACATTGGGGTTTAGGGTTCACGAAGCACAAAAGGAAATGGGGAGGAGGATATTGAATGAAGCTTTGAGAGCAATGGTGAATGCGGAGCGGAGAGGAAAAGCATCAGTGGAATTGAAGCCCATCTCCACAGTCATGTCTTCTTTTCTCAATGTCATGAAAGATCGAGGTAAAACTATAGCCTTATATTTTTATTGCCGATCTGGGTCTTGTATTTTTGGTTTATATGGTTCTAATTCATGGATTCATTAGTTTTTAGGGAAAAAATTGCCTGGACTCTGTTTAAAGAGCTGATATGGTATCAATTCTCTACTTTGACAAAATGGTTGAGTTTTGGTATAAAAAAAAAAAAAACTGATAAAAAAAAGTTTTGTTGACCATCGATGCAACTTCAGAGTCTTTTTTTTCCCTATCCGGAGGTGGAATGGGAATCATTGCATATCCTTTCTTTAGTTTAGATCCATTTCAGTAAAGATAATTAACACAGTGTTTACTGTTTATTTAATACTGAACTGTTGTTGTTGTTCCTTGAGCCAAGCATGTAAGGTTTAGGAACTAGGTTTCCATTGATCTTGAAATTATCTTTACTGAAATGGATCTAAACTAAGCTTCCACTTGCATTGTTATTATTTTTCTGTCCTCATGACTTTCGTCATTATTTTCAATATCTTTGACGGAGGGGACATTGAAGTGGTTTGTATAAAGTGCCAAGGGAGGCATTCAGTCTTTAGAAACCTCTGGAAGCTTTTCTGGAAATTAGAGACTCTAGCTTAGCAGAAAATCAATAAATAAACAAATTAAATTATGGATGAATGGTTAATAGTCTGTAACTTTGGTAGAATTCATGAAACCTCTTGGGTCAGGGTTAGTGGCATAGTGCAATTCCAAAGTTTGTACTTCTCATTGTATTCTACAATTCGGGCATCAGTGCTAGCTGTGCAAGGACATAAAATTTTATGGGAAGATACAAGGAGTTGTTTCTTTGAAGGTCAAAACTTTTAATTGTCTATTTTCGATAAAGGTTGATTTTCTTCCCAAGATGTTATTTTTAAAATTTGTAGATTTCTGGTTGTTCCAAGGGTCTCAACATATGATTTCGAAATATTTTTAAAATAAGTATATATTATATTTATTATTAATAATATTTTGAGAATTTATTTTTAGAAGTTATGAATTATTTTGGAAACTCAACTCAATTCATGAACATATCATGACTTGAGTTCAATGAGCAAAGTACATTATATGTTTGTGGTTTGCAAGCACTATGATACCAAAATTAGTTTTTCAAATTAATTTACCATCACAAGGTTTGAGGTGCTTGGTACTGTAATGAAAAGGAGAGGCTGAGCAATAAGCTCTTAATAGACTTATAACATGGTTATGTTAAAGTGTTTAATTACATGACACTTTTGATAAGTCTACCTATATGAGTGTCGGGGGTGCTGCCGCCTCTTATGCGAATTAAGCTTTGTCACTAGAGCGCTCATGAAATCAGGATATAGACACAAGGCCAATCCACGTGTCGGCTTTTATGAACTACCCAAAGAGAAGAAAATTTATATGTGAGATATATCCGGCTAATTGTATAGAATCGCTAGTTCAAAGCATTGTCTACTATGTCATTCTGGTTAGCTTTGATGTATTTTTACTATGTGAAGGTTCAAGTCTAAAAGACACATTCATTTATGTATAAGTTTTCATATTCTAACCAGGATGTATTTTGAAAATGGTGGGGGATTGTTGGAAATATTTTCAAAATAAGTATATATTATATTTATTATTAATAATATTTTAGAAATTTATTTTTGGAAGTTATGAATTATTATGGAAAGGAGATTAAGGAAAGTTTGTAAGCTATAGCTTACGGTTATAAAACTTTGGGTCTATACGTATACTATAAGTTATAGTCTGTCTTGGTGGTATGGAGTCTCTGAATTAATTTCATGGGACTGGGTTCGAGTCAGGCCTCCATCAAAGGAGAAGTTTTTTGTTGATTTATGTTAGAGTGCGCTCTACGCAACGCGTCAAGGCCCCATACAGGAAAAAAAATAAAATAAAATTTCAAGATTGCACCAGTTGGGACTCGAACTTGGGCACACCGGATGGAAGGAAGCAACGTGACCATTGGACTAGTTCCAACAATTGTGTCACTTGGTAACAGGCATAATATTTATACCTGTTCGGATAAGATTTCAGACGAATGAAAAGTATTCACATCATTTGGCTCTCTATAAATAAACCCATTGGCCTATGAATTTGAGTGAGTTTTTTAGAATATAAGAGTTCAAGAAGGCAATTTCAAAATTCTTTCTCCCAAAAGTTTTCATTTGTTCAAAACTTGTTATTAAGATCTGTTCATTCTGCAGATAACAGATTTCTAATCTCTTGGTTGAATAGCAAAATCTGAGGGTATTTGGGGTCTAATTTCCTGTGTGCATAACGCAATTAGACAAACAGACTTGTTCTGGGCTTCATTGTATCTTGGAGGCAAATTTGCTTATAACCCGTGTGCATACTGTTATTGGTGAGGGCGAATATTGTCTTAAGGAAAGCGACATTCTTAACGAGCCTTGAAGCAAACTTTTCTCTTACTATTTTCTGTTTTGCAGCCCCTTTGCACCAACACCATTTATAATTTTCTCTCATGTGCACAAATCTCTATTGGGCATATATGTCAAACAGCATCTCTAGCTGCTAAGGGTGGGTCGGGACACTTGGGAAATTTTTGAACCATCTTACACTAGATAAGCGAAGCTTTACCACGCATGGTTCAGAGCAGTTGCTATAGATTTTCATTTTTCTCCTCCAAGTTTGCTGTACAAATTATTCCTATTCCTCCAATTTTTTAGCCTATTGGTTTATCTTTTGCATGTTGTAGAATGACTAGTTTGTTTTTTATGGGCCAATCCAGTTTCATTAAGTTGTACAATTACTTGCAGGGTACGTACATCAAGAATTTTCAGGTTTACGATCCACAGAGTGGGTAGCATAACAGTTGAACTACAAGGCAGGATTAAGGATTACCGAGCTCTCACTTACAGTTGGATATCAAGGTGAGGGATCTTGAAGGGTAAAGATTGCGTATGCTTTCAACACATCAAGTTCGTTAACATTGATATTCAAGAACCTGATTTTATTTTTTGTTATCATTTGACTGTTATAGCTTGCAAAAGTTGTGGAAGATGGGTTGTCTATATGTTTTTTTAAATAGATTTTCTTTGCCAAAGGATGGAATTTTACTTTTTTCAAACTCATTTCATTGTCTTCTCTCTCTCTCTCTCTCTGTGCAGTGGGGTTATGTTGTGATCACAACCCCAGATGGCGTTTTGGATCATGAAGAGGCCATTAAAAGGAATGTGGGCGGACAGGTCCTGGGTTATTTTCATTAGACTCCAACCTCGTCGCTTCAATGAAAATGGAAAGAGTTGCTCCAATATGATCGCAGCTTGCCTACACCAGCAAGAATTTGTCATGCCGGCTTCTTACTTCATTGCAATTTTGTATGTACTGATTAATTAGATGATGAACACAAACATGTTCCTTTCTCTTCTTAATTTACTGGTGATTTAGTTACTGAACTATCATAAAGCATGATCAAATTGGATCCACGAAAAGATCTGGTCCTATATTATGGAACAATATCATTTTCCCAAAGAGAGCTGTGGCGTCTCGTACAATAGATTCATATGGCAAACTGGTTGAAGAAAGAAGGAAAGGAAAGAAAAGAATTTTAAGTCCAACAATTACCAAATGATACCCTGTAATTCCTTGAATTTAGTGGGGTCTGCTATTGAAAAATCATGTAATTTAGACGAGAGTTTTGGAGAAAAAGTTCAGTAGAGACGAGTGCAGATTGCCATGTCATCACCTACGGAAGCATGTGACAATTGGACACGAGGATCAGCTGCCATTAATTTGTTAAACTCAATTCACTATAAGAAAATTGTTTATTTCCTGCCAACTATTTCCTGCCAAAAAGATTATTTTCTGCTAAAATGAATCTTTTTTTGTCCCAAATGATCATTCTCCTCACAAATAATCTGTCTCAAATGCCCTAATGTTTTGTAGTGATTGTCGGCTCCTTCCACTGTTTCAAGTTCTCTAGAACCAACTCATCAGACATTACAACTGTTCCTAACCAGAGTGTGTTATCGTAGACAACCACCCCCCCACTTTCAATAGTTTCATCATCCTCTCATGGTAGTTCCAATAATTACCCTTGTCCGCATCAACAAAAGCAAAGTCGAAACTTCCTTCATTCTCAGGCTGCAATACCAAATCCCCCCAAAATAGGGAAAAGGGAAAACTATGATAGTGAAGAACTTATTGTGGGAAGTAAACCAACAAGCACGAAAGAAGATTAAGACCCCATTTGGATGGTGAGATGAAATGAGATGGTTTTAGATGAAAGTTGAAAATTGAATAAAATATTCTTAGAATATTATTTTTTAATATTATTATTATTTTAGGATTTGAAAAAGTAAAATTGTTTATTATACTTTGTGTGAGAATTTGAAAAACTTGTAATGATGAGATGAGATAAGATGAAACTATTTTTGTATCTAAGCGGGGCCTAAACTGAAAAAAGATCTCATCCCAAAGAATGGATCTAAAGAACCATGTCTTGACAAGGTTCCACGTTAAAAAATGCAAGAAATAAGAAGATGAAGAAAGAAGCTCATGCTCACATTTTGTAATAGTTGATCAAGAGCTGGTAAAACCTCGGACTCGATGAAATCAATTTTATCTGCAACACCAGCTTTCTTAATAATTGGCAATCCAATTTCAAATGTCTCCCGATCTACATCTATGGCTATGATATGTAATAGTACTGCAAATTGTGAATACCTTGATAGTTTAGTAAAAGATACTGAAAATGATCAATTCAAACCTTGCCATCCTCTGGAATTGTAAGAGCAGTCAAGAGAAGAGAGTATCCTGTGAAAGCGCCAACTTCATTAGTCTTTTTTGCATTCACCAGCTTTAACAGCATGGCCACCAACTAACCTGCATCTGGTGAAGTAGCAAACCTAGCACTAGAAAATGGCAATCCAAGAATCTTTATGGATTACGAGAGATGAAGAAATGGCCAATTGATGATTTGATGCTTTAAACAAGTATGAGTATTGTTGGATTGGATGTCAGCCAGTCGAGGCACCATATGTGAGTATTGAACAAATTTCCCCTCGTTTTCTTCTTATTTTTTGCCATAATACTCATTTTGGGACAAGTTGGATAATGAATTTCTAATTCTTACACCGATCAATGAGAGTGATCACACCTGATCATTGAAGAATTCAAGCACAAGCATGACTAAACTGGCGATCGAGCACATTTATTTTGCACTCTCAAACTATGATCACCCTTTTCGGATTGCAATCACATTTATTTTACAAGGCAACCAGTATAATTGAAATCATCTTATCAGGAGCATGAACTTCTAATTGTCTCATCATTTTTTGTTTTTCTTTATCAAGGGAATATTAGATCAGTTGCTCTGAGGGGTCAGCAAGGAGAAAGAATTAGCACCAAGTTAGATAAAAATGAGAACAATTACTGAGGGTGGCCAGCAGTGACATGCCTTAGCCCTTGAGGGGTTCTGGTTCACGTGGGTACACACTCGTCTCCAAGATATACTGTGATATCATTGAGGAATGAGATGATAAACTTAAACAACAAAAGCAGATCAAGAAGATTATATAATTAGGAGAATGGTAGGTACTCGATACAAATCTTCACTCTGCAATAAACCCTTTGAAAGTGATTCTTTTGTATATTGCTCCATTACTTCAATAGAGGTCTCTGAAAATTTATCAAAAAATGTTAGGATTTAGGGCTATTGGATTCGGGTTGGATCATGCTAACTGGATTGGCTACAATTAATAAATAGGACAATATATATTACAAAACATACAATATTTAACCTGAACAACTCATGTAAACTAAAATTATGTTTCTACCAATCTAACCTTAAAACTGAAACTTGTACTGCTATGAGTTTCATGTTGAGATGAGATGAGTTGAATTGTGAATAGTAGTATTTTGTAGGTCCCATTGAGATGAGTTTAATTTTTTAAGGTTGAGATGAATTTAACTTTTTAAGGTTGGGATGTGTTTAACTTTTTTAGATTGAAATATATGAAACAAGTTGATATGAGCTTAACTTTTTTAAAGGAAATTGAAAAAGTGGTGGGCTCAATCAATAATTGGTTTGAGATGAGTTGAGTTTATTTCAACAACCAAACATAAAATGAAAAGTATTACAGTGAAATGAATCAGATTTTAAAATTATTTAAATCAAGATTTGAAATGAAAAGTAAATTTATATTTATTAGTTATTATTATTGGTTTTGTCAATAATCTTGATATAACTATACATGATTGGCAACAATTTATGCTTATAAGATATGATTGTGTCAATAGACTCAAGCCAATATTCTGGATTGATTTAATCCCTTCACATTATAGAAAGCAAAATAGGTTAAAACAGGTGTTTTCGAGTCAACTCCACTGTTTTCGAGCAAAATATGCATCTTAATATTGTGGAAGCCAGCGGGAACTATGTAACAACGTGGATGACTCGGGTCCATAGATGATGTGGCATTTACGCATCTTACAGTTGTATTTAGAATTATTCATCACTAAAAGATCTGCTACTTGCAAGCAAGGAACCATGAATTTTTATGGAAAATATTAAACCCACCGAGGGTTTGTCTTTTTTCTTTTTTTTTTCTTAATAATTAAGCAAGTATCTTTCCAATGATATGATTTTTTAAAAAATATTTCACGGTATATTAATATATATATAATAAGAGATTTGTTAGGTACAAACAGTTTGGCATATCAAACCACATATCAACACACGTATAACTTATTTTATTACCAAAAAAATACCTAATATTTAATATTAATGTGCAATTTGATAAGCAAAATCGCTAGTAAAAAGATTTTTTCATAAAATAAATAAAGGCCAAATAACCTTCTCGTCAAAATTTGTCATCTACACCCTCCAAGGGTGTAACACCACTCAAATTTTATTGGGGGTTAATCAATGTAAACTCAAAAGGATGTGATTTTTTTTTTCTTTTTTCTTTTTCTAATTGTCCTTTACATGGAGTTGGGATCAGCACCGACGGTCTCAATTTTTATTGGGGGCTAATCAATGTAAACTCAGCAGGATGTGATTTTTTTCTTCCTTTTTTTATTTTTTATTTTTTCCCTAATTCGATTACTACTCAGAATTTGAATATGGATTCCAATTTCAATTCCTACTTTCATAAGCTTTGAACCAACTTCGGCTCTAACCTATATAATGGAATTGGATTTAGACTTTTCTTTTAGCTTTATATTTAGGCAGTGTTTGGTTTCTAAACTCAGTTGAGCTTAGTTTAGTTCAGTTTAACTTTAAATTGAGTCTAATATCTAAACACTCAACTCTCAAATTACTAAGAACACTCTCATTGGATTAGCTAAAAACTAGATCCAATCAGTATTTAGCTATTAAAGAGTAAAATATGCTCACATTGGATTAGTCAAATTCCAAATATTTGAAATTTAGCTACAGTGACTTTCAAAATTTTTTTCAAATTTGAAGGTTACTGTACATACATCAAATACATAAGATTTAATGTGAACAACCAAAACAAAATTCATCTTATATTATTTTATTATTATATAATGAAAAAATAGCAATTCCAATGTGGAGATTTATGTGAATGGAATAGTCAAAAGTCAAATTTATCTTACATTCATCAAAACTGTCCTTTAACTTTGACTAATCCAATGAGAGTGCTCTAAACTCATCCCAACTAAAACCTTTCTTACATGTGGGACCTACAATCTTTTTTAACTTAAAACATCTTTATACGTGAGACTCATAACCTTTTTCGATTTTCCATAAAAAGTACTAAACTTATTTTAACATTCAAATACACTTTAAACTCAGTTTAGATGGTTCCCACATAACTCCTTACACTACTAAACTCACTACTACTCAACTCAACTCAACTCAACTCAACTCAACTCAACATTCAAACACAGCCTTAGTTCAATTTAAACAAAACTTTATATATAATAGATTAATTTTTTTGTTGGCTACCAAATTTCAAGTTTACTAAAAAAAAAAAAAAGATTTCTTATATAAAAAACAAAAACTATAACTTATTTCTATGCTAGACTTATACTATATTATCTAATTACATGTTATTATATTATACTAGTGTATAACTTATTTATGAGTTATTTTTATATTAGACTTATTTATAGTGTCTAATTACATGTTATTATATTTTAGTAAATTAATAATATGTGTTATTTAACTTATTATAATATACTTATTTATATACTAATGTCTAATTTAATTCTATACTATACTTATATTATAATGTCTAATCACACGTTATTTTACATTAGTATGGTAGTAATACTGTGATGTTTACATTTACTAAATTATCAGTATAATTATATTATAGTATAAGTATATTATTTTATAATAATTAGTTCATACTAGCATAATATTGAATTTTACTATATAAGTTCTAGTTATATAACTATACTAGTAAATATGATCAATATATAGATAATACATATTTTTATAGCATATGTACAATATCAAAGTTGGAGTCGAAGTCGAAGTTGAAGTCGAAGTCGGAGTCGGAGTTAGCCACTAGAGATTTGTTGCCTTCACCAAAATTACTGTGTAAGATTATCCAGGTCCTCCTAGATCACAGTAACCCGTCCCTCAATCTCTTGCAGTCGAACCATGATGGGCGCAATGATCCTCTACATGTCTTGGATTAAATGTGTGTGCTACTCCTCGAGCAGAGATTGCGTCTCCGTAGTAGTTGCCCTTGCAGCCTGTCTATCAACACCAACATTAGAAGAAGCTAGATTACGCTCTGTGCCACTACCACTGGAATATTAATGCGAGCCTTCCACACGTGACTCTCGCTCTTGTTAAAGTTGATCTTGATAAAAGGCACAATCTATGATTGTCTTCGCTCTGTCATTAGCATATCAACCCTCAATTGGACTAGGTGGTTAGAGATCATCAATGCATATGATAGACTATCTCCACTGGAATATCGAGATCGGATACGGATGAAGAAGTATAAAGGCAGATCAATTGAGTCTCCTCGTGCTATCCGTAACATAAATCGAGCATGTTCGATGCTGAAGTTAATCTTGTGTTTCCTTAGATCAAAATTATGGGAGACAATCAAATTCAACATTCGAAAAAATATAATATAATCAACCTGTTTGATCACCTTGCTGCCATCATATGGAGGAGCCGAATCGTCATGCATCAACTAACGAATCTCATTGAGCATGAGATCGTCATCTGCTAGATCGTCATCCTTGATGGCATCTTCACCATCTGTCCTTGCAGCTAGTTGTTGTGCAGGGTATGCACCAAGCTCACAGGGGATCCCAAGAAAGTCAACGATAATGTCTGTTGAGATAGTAATACTCACTCCCCGAATAACAAATGAGAATGACTCCTCATTAGCCTCTATCTTACCCATGGCCCAATAAAACTTACTGACCATGTCTGGATAGGCCACCCACCTCTACTGACAAATCGAGCCCCATGCTCTATCGCTAATAATAGAAAATAGGATTCGTCCATCCCAGAAAAAATCTTAGAAGTCTTCTATAATGATCTCCTACTCTACCAATATCGGCCTCCTTGTTTGATCACTAGTTTCACTGCTAGGTTGGCCCTCTCTCCCACGTTGTATGTCATTTAGTTCAATGTTCATAAAAAAAATACACAACGAATATAAATAAAATGGAAAGTTCTAATTATATATATCATGTGATGTTTGAATAGAAACTACTACGTTCGAACAGGAACTTCTCTGCTTGAACTACCAGGTATTTAATTCAAATGCCGAATAATACCGTTCGAACAATATCAATCGATGTTTGAATGGTTTATACCCATTCGAACAAAATCGGGACTTGTTTGAACGTTTACTGAGGATTTCAGCGGATAAATATGCAATTCAAACAACATAAATGTTCCGATTTGAGCAAAAACTATACAAACGATTCCTCAGCTGAGTTTTTAACATTCGAACGGGTTGTTTCACAATCGAAGACAAAAATTTCTGTTTGGAAATTTGTCTTTCAAACGAGAACATCCATGAAGATCCATGGCTGAGTTGACACATAACCGAACATGGAAACCAACGATTCATCAATAATTGTTTGTTTTAAGCAAAAAAAATTAACATGGAGTGAAGCCATTTCTAAGGCCAAATGCCATGTGTGGCAACCGGAAAACATAAAAAAAAAAAAGTTTGATTGGATTTGAAATCCGACCCCCATTTCAACTCGTTTTATCCAAATTTTAAGCACATAGAGACATTGTATGATGGGCCATACCACTTAGACGACAACAAATGGTTGTATGATCCCGTTTGAACACATGGATTCGTGAAACTTCCAGAATAAAATATAATGACTCATTTGTGTCAATGATCCCGGTCTGTTCGAACAAATTTGTACTCGGTTTGAATGCCTATATATGTATACTATATAATATAATACTTAACGATATACTATACTACTATAAACTACTATATACTACACTATATACTATACTACCATTAAACATATATATATATATATATATATATATTAGTCTACTATATATATAGTATAATATTTAACTATATATTATAATATTCTTATAAAAAAAACTATATATTATACTACTATATACTATACTATATAGTATATTACCATTAAACAAATATATAATATACTATATACTATACTATACTACTATGTAACTATATACAATACTATATACTACTATATAGTATACTATCTAACTATGTACTATGTACTATTACACTATACTCTAGTATATAGTATATAGTTATTTTATTTTTATTAAACTAATTGAGTTGTTTTACTTATCAACTATAAGATGTCAGCTTATATGTTACTAGCTAGTACTTATGCTAGTGTTATCATACTATAGTAATTAAAATACTAGTTCTATTATAGTACTATAGTACTAGTTATAATATTATATTATAATTAGTACTAGTCATATTATTCTAGTTATAGTATGGTATAGTATTAGTTATATACTAACACTCATAATGTGTTATGACACTTACACTAACCAATTATATGATACTAATGTCCATTATACTATAATATAATAGTACTAGTTATAATAATTTATCTCGAAATTATTACTAGTCATATTATTCTATTGCTACTATTATACTATATTGTTAATTCTATACTAGTAAAAATAGATATATTGTATATAGTGCATACAGGTGCACAAGTTATTTATTGGAAGGATAATATTTCATTCAAACGGAATATTGTCATATTCGAACGGTCTAGTAATGCCTTCGAACAAAGACTCTATTGCATGATAAGTGCATTCGAACGGAAAGATTTGGCACATTTTTTGTGGGAAAATTACCGCCAAATCCATGGAATCTATCCCAATTCGAATGCAATTTTACGGCATTTGAACGGAATTGAATAGGCGATGTCACATATGCAAACCAAAGTTTGGGAGGTATATTCTTTTCAATCTGTTCGAACAGAGTATAACTCATTCGAATGGTTCTTTGTTGAAATTAAGCACGCAGAATATACGGCGCCATTCTTAAAATTTCACATTCGAACGGAAACATTAAACTTAATTCGCCTAGACTTCCTTTGATGTCAAAATTACACATAAGGGTTTTCAGGGGCCCCGAACAGAGTTGGGGGGAGGATTTTTGCCTCTTAGTGTGTGTTTCAATCTTAGTGAGAGTGAGAGGTAGAGAGAGAGAGAGAGATAGAGATTTCGTTCTAGAGAGGGGGTGTGTTTTTCATTTGAAAGGTTTTTGTGTTGATAGTGTGCAAATCTATTGAGATTTGTATTTTTTTTTTTGTCCAAATAGTATATTTCAACTTATATGTTTTTGTAGATTTATTTGTTGAGTTATTTGTATTGTGATTAATAGCAGAATGCTCTCTAACTCTTGAGACTTTTCGTGTATACGTTTTAAACATTTTGATACTAATATTGGATTGCATAACCTTGATGTAAGGTTTATAATTTTTTGATAGTGATGATAATGTATATTTCAAAATTGATGGTGGGTTTAATGTATCTTGGATTGCATATATATGTTTTGTACTTTGTGTGAATTGTTGATGATATTGATAATGTATATTAGATTTGTGCAAGAAGTGCAAATTAGTATATGTGTTTTATATGTGTAAATGAAGTAGATTAGGATTTTAAAAGATTAGTATTTAGATGAATTTAAGATTGAATTTACAAAATTGGGTCATTACAAAATTTTTATGGAATTGATATTCTATATATGTTTTACATTTGTTAATGAATGTTATATTAGTGATTGTGAATGCTATGTTAATGATATTCTATATATTTTACTGGCTTTTGTGAATGTTATATTAGTGTTTGCTCTTTGTGAATAATGTAAATTATGTTTTTAAATTTAGTAAAACTTTATGTGAATTATTGATGATAGTGATAATGTTATATTAGAAAAATAAAAGTCACTTATAGTAAATAATATGAATCTAATTGAAATAATATGAATCTAAACCATAAATTATCCTAATTTAAATAGGAACCAACTACGTAATTACCTATTAATTTTTAACCCATATAAAATATTAGTGTTATTTTCATAAATTACCTAATTGAGATAATATGAATCTAAATCATAAATTACCCTAATTTAAATATAAACAAACTAAGTAATTACCAATTAATTAGCATATTGGATTAAGGATTGGCAAGCTCTCACTTACAGGCAGGATATCATGCCGAGGGATCTTGAAGGGTACTGATTGCGTATGCTTCCAACACATCAGGTTCGTTAACATTGATATTCAAGAACCTGGTTTTATTTTTTGTTATCATTCGACTGTTATAGCTTGCATAAGGTTTGTGGAAGAAGGGCAGTCTATATATGTTTTGTTTAATATATCTTCTTTGCCAAATGATGAAATTTTACTTTCTTCAAACTCATTTCATTGTCTTCTCTCTCTCTTTCTCTCTCTGTGTGCAGTGGGGTTATGTTGTGATCAAAACCCTAGATGGCGATTTGGATCATGAAGAGGCCATTAAAAGGAATGTGGGCGACAGGTCCTGGGTTATTTTCATTAGACTCCAACCTCGTCGCTTCAATGAAAATGGAAAGAGTTGCTCCAATATGATCACAACTTGCCTACACCAGCAAGAATTTGTCATGCCGGCTTCTTACTTCATTGCAAGTTTGTATGTACCGATTAATGAGATGATGAATACAAACATGTTCCTTTCTCTTCTTAATTTACTGGTGATTCAGTTACTGAACTGTCATAAAGCATGATCAAATTGGATCCACACAAAGATCTGATCCTATAATATTGAACAATATCATTTTCCCAAAGAGACATGTGGCGTCTGGTACAATAGATTCCTATGGCAAATTGGTTGAAAAAAAAAAAGGAAAGAAAAGAATTTTAAGTCCAACAATTACCAAATTATATTCTGTAATTCCTTAAACTTGGTGGGGTCTGCTGTTGAAAAATCATGTAATTTAGACCCCAAATAAGAAATATGACTTAACTTTTAGTTATTTTGACAATAAAACTGGCTTTGACATTAGAAAAGCTAAACACAGAAATGGATGAACCCATCTGTTTTATTAAAACCTTTGCTTATTCTGGTTTCTTAACCACAAAACAGTTGTTCATGATAAGTTAATGCTTACAAGTAAAAATGCATAGAGGTTTGGAGAAAAAGTTCAGTAGAGACGAGTGCAGATTGCCATGCCATCACCTACGGAAACATGTGACAATTGGACACGAGGATCAGCTGCCACTAATTTGTTAAACTCAATTGTCGGCTCCTTCCACCGTTTCAAGTTCTCTGGAAGCAACTCATCAGACATTACAACTGTTCCCAACCAGAGTGTGTTATCGTAGACAACCACCCCACCCACTTTCAGTAGTTTCATGATTCTCTCGTGGTAGTTCGAATAATTACCCTTGTCCGCATCAACAAAAGCAAAGTCGAAACTCCCTACATTCTCAGGCTGCAATACCAAATCCCCCCCAAAATAAGGAAAAATATGATAGTGAAGAACTTATTGTGGGATGTAAACCAACAAGCACGACAGAAGATTAAACTCAAAAAGGATCTCATCCCAAAGAAATGGATCTGAAGAACCATGTCATGGCGAGGTTCTGTAAGAAAGAAGACGATGAAGAAAGAAGCTCATGCTCACATTTTGTAATAGTTGATCAAGAGCTGGTAAAGCCTCGGACTCGATGAAATCAATTTTATCTGCAACACCAGCTTTCTTAATAATTGGCAATCCAATTTCAAATGTCTCCCGCTCTACATCTATGGCTATGATCTGAAATAGTATTGCAAATTGTAAGTACCTTGATAGTTTAGTAAAAGATACTGAAAATAATCAATTCAAACCTTGCCATCCTCTGGAATTGTAAGAGCAGTCAGGAGAAGAGAGTATCCTGTGAAAACGCCAACTTCAATAGTCTTTTTTGCATTCACCAGCTTTAACAGCATGGCCATCAACTGACCTGCATCTGGTGAAGTAGCAAACCTAGCACTAGAAAATGGCAACCCAATAATCTTTATGGATTATGAGAGATGAAGAAAAGGCCAATTGATGATTTGATGCTTTAAACAAGTACGAATACTGTTGGATCGGATGTCAACCTGTGGAGGCACCATATGTGAGTATTGAACAAATTTCCCCTCGTTTTCTTCTTGTTTTTTTTGCCATAATACTCATTTTGGGACAAGTTGGACAATGAATTCCTAATTTTTACACCGATCGATGAGACTCATTACACCTAATCAGTGAAGAATTCAAGCACAAGTATGACTAAACCAGCGATCGAGCACAATTATTTTGCACTCTCAAACTATGATCACCCTTTTCAAATTGCAATCACATTTATTTTACAAGGCAACTAGTTTATAATTGAAATCATCTTATCAGGAGTATGAAGCACTCCTATTTGTCTCATCATTTTTGGTTTTTCTTTATCAAGGAAATATTAGATCAATTGCTCTAAGGGGTCAGCAAGGAGAAATAATTAGCACCAAGTTAGATAGAAATGAGAACAATTACCGAGGGTGGCCAGCAGTGACATGCCTTAGCTCCTTGAGAGGTTCTGGTTCACGTGGGTACACACTCGTCTCCAAGATATACTGTGATATCATTGAGGAATGAGATGATAAATTTAAACAGCAAAAGCAGATCAAGAAGATTATATAATTAGGAGAATGGTAGGTACCCGGTACAAATCTTCACTCTGCAATAAACCCTTTGAAAGTAATTCTTTTGCATATTGCTCCATTACTTCAATAGAGATCTCTGAAATTTTATCAAAAAATACTAGGATTTAGGGCTATTGGGTTCGGGCCAGATCATGCTAACTCGATTGGCTACAATTAATAAATGGGACAATATATTGGTCAATTTGCAAAACTTACAATATTTAACCTGAACAACTCATGTAAACTAAAATTATGTTTCTACCAATCTAACCTTAAAGCTTGAAACCTGTACTGCTATGTGTTTGATGTTGAGATGCGTTGAGTTGAGTTGTGAATAGTAGTATTTTGTAGGTCCCATTGAGATGAGTTTAACTTTTTGAGGTTGAGATTAATTTAACTTTTTAAGGTTGAGATGGTTTTAACTTTTTAGGTTGAAATGTATGAAATAGGTTGATATGAGCTTAATTTTTTTTTTTTTTATAGGAAATTGTAAAGGTAGTGGATCCAATTAATAATTGGTTTGAGATGAGTTGAGTTTATTTCAACAACAAACATAAAATGAAAAGTATTGTAGTTAAATGAATCAGATTTTAATATTATTTAAATCAAGATGTGAAATGAAAAGTAAGTTTATATTTATTAGTTATTATTATTGGTTTTGTCAATAATCTTGATATATCAGTACATGATTGGCAACAATTTATGCTTATAAGATATGATTGTGTTAATAGATTCAAAATAATTTGGATTGATTTAACCCCCTCACATTACAAAAAGCAAAATAGGTTAAAACAGGTGTTTTCGAGTCAACCCCAGTGTTGAGGACGTGTTTCACCGCTTGGCACTCTCGATTTCCTGCAAGTAAAGGGTAAGAAGGCTTGTGGGTGGAGAAGGGAAACCTCTTATGCCTAAGTCAGTAATGATATGAGTAATCTCAAAACCAAATAATGTTCTAGCCTTGTTTACGTACCTGGTCTATTTAAATGGACATTTTGCATTTTTCTGATCATTCGGGTTTAACCACCTTATCCGCTATTTGAAACTTGAATTCTCGTTCCTCAGAGTTGTCTATTTGTTTTGAGTGAATAGATACCCTTAACTGAGCTGGGATAATTTGCGGGAACTTTCTCTATCGGTTTAGCTTGAATCCTATCGAGTTAGGTGGGTATTTAGTCCTCAGGTGTCTTGTTGGGCCGTGGAGAGCCAGACCGAAGAAAACACCCTACGGGCCTTTGGGAGTATTGGAGCCCTTCCACCCACATCAACAGTTTATTAAAGGAGTTTTATTAGGGAATGTTTGGAAACAATTTTCATCTTATAATTTCATTTCATTCTATCTCATTTCCTTCCCAAACAGTATTAAAAAACAAACTCTTTTAAACTAATCAATCATTACAACTTTCTCAAACTTCCAAACAAAAAATAAAAAATAATTCAATTTTTTCAAATCTCAAAATAAAAATAATATTAAAAAATTATATTATAACAATATTATAACTTTATAATATTTTTTATTCAACTTTTTCACTCAACTTTTTCAAAACCTAATAAATACTTAACTCAAACGTCTATCTCACTACTATTAACAAAGAGTAATTCTACATACAACCGTGAATTGTGCAACCGCTGCGTAATTATTTTGAAAATGAGTGAGATCTACTATTAAAATATTACTTTTTTTTTCATGTGAGTCTCATATTTTATTCACTTTTTTCAAAGCGATTACGCGGCGATTACACAATTTACAGTTATAAATATCTTTTCTCATTAACAAAACATCTTACTACTACTCACATAATTCTCATCTCATCTCATTCCTAAGCATCACAGGGACATGACACAAACAATAAAAAGAATGGATCAGATTAAGGTCGAACCATAAGCCCTATTAACCTTGCAAATGTCCAAATCTTTGGTATAACTCAGTCACTTTCAAAGTTATCATCTAGTCCACAACTATCTCATGCAGTTAATCCATTCCAACCTAATGTTTTGCATATGGAAAGCCTTGCGAATTCTTCTTTCAATATAGTCAAAGTGGAAAATCTCAAGGCTGACTCGTGATGATTTACTCGATCTACAAGTCATTATTTTGGTTTTAGATTTCTGATCATGTATGCATCACTTTTCACTCGGCAAAACCTTATGCCCACAAACAAAGAAAAAGCATAGCTGGCCATTTTAGAGAGCAAATTACCTTTGACATGGGGAGGGACCGGATTAGCCATATCAAATATGTACGTAATATGCAAAGTTTCCATGTGAAGTGAATGCTTGCCGAGATTATACATAGAAGTTAACTAATTAAGTTCGAACCCGCATGCAGATCTATACGTGAAAATGTCCTAAAACGAGAGAGAGAGAGAGAGAGAGAGAGTACCAAGCACCCAGTTTTTCCTGAGGTACAGTATACACCTTCGGAACGAACAAGACGGATCCGTCCGGGTGCGGGTGACAGGCCTGGCTGATTAAATAATCAGTTTTAGGCTGACAATTAATATAGGATTTTGCTGAGCTATTATTCACCACACAGTCCGCATCTGATAATATCTTTCACAGGATGATGTGAGGTAATAAATGGTGATTAAGGATAGATTTATTCATTAACATGGTACCCTACATCTACATTTTCTTTAACTTTCTTTTAAAAGCATATATTGTATGCATTAAAAATAAACGAATAATAATATATATGCAACACATTTTTATAATATATTTTATAATAATATTATAAAATAAGAATATTTTTATAAAATAATATTATTTTTATGAAAAATTTTATAAAAATATTTTTTATTTAATATATAATTATATAAAATATTATAAAAAATATTATCTTTGAATCATTTTTTCAAACCAAAAGGGATAGAGGATAAGGATGATGTCAAATCATTCAAAACACTACTCTTTCTTGTAGTGTTCGCAGATTCAATGCTTAATTGCCAGTGAAAATGGACAGATATGGCCGGTGGAACCTGATGATAATGGCAGAACATAGCGACAAGCTGAGCCTTGGATGAGTTGATGGCATGCAATTCAAAGTACCATCCGTTTGGGTGATAAAAATATTTTATTTTATTTTATTATAATAATTTTTTTAAAATTTTTCTATAAAATATAACAAATAATTTATTTTTTAAAATTTTAAAATAATAATAATATAAAAAAATAATATTTTATTTAACTTAACCTGCATCTTAATACTATGGAAGCCAGCGGGAACTATGTAACAACGTGGATGACTCGGGTCCATGCAAAAAATTTTCTTGCCTCAAATCATATCACCAAACAAAAAAGATAATAGTGAATCGTGCTACCGTTACGTAATCGCTTTAAAAAAATAAATAAAATATAAGATCCACATGAAAAAAATTAATTTTTTAAAAATAGATCTCACTCTTTTTTAAAACGGTTACGCGGCATTTACGCACTTCACGATTATATGTAGAATTACTCACCGCTAAAAAATCTGCTACTTGCAAGCACAGAACCATGAATTTTTATGGAAAATACTAAACCTGCCGACAGTTTGTGTATTTTTTTTCTTAATATTTAAGCAAGTATTTTTTAATGATGATATGATTTTTTTTTTAAAAAATATTTCACGGTATAAAAATATATATATATATATATATATTTATTTTAACCATGAATTGTTTTGAAAATGCTAAACCCATCGAGGATTTGTCCTTTATTTTTTAATAATTAAGCAAGTATCTTTTAATGATGATATGATTTTTTTTTTAATATTTCAATGTATAAATATATATATATATATATATAAAATAAAAAACTTATTAGGTATAAATAATTTGATGTACCAAATCGCATATCAACACTCGTATAATTTATTTTATTATAAAAAAAATACCTATATTTAATATTAGTGTGCGATTTAATATGTAAAATTACTTGTAAAAACTTTTTTCTATAAAATAAATAAAGGTAAAATAACTTTCTCGTAAAAATTTGTCAGCCACATCTTTGACTGTAGTAATACCGCTCAATTTTTATTAGGGGCAAATCACCGTAAACTTGATGTGATTTTTTTTGTTTTTTCCTAATTTTCCAGTTGGGATTAGCATTGACAGTCTTAATTTTTATTGGGGGCTAATCAATGTAAACTCAACAGGATGTGAATTTTTTTTTTTTTTGCTATTTCTTTTTTCCTAATTCGATTACTACTTAATCGGAATTTGAATACGGATTCCAATTTCAATTCCTACTTTATAAGCTCTGAACAACTTCGGCTCTAACTTATATAATGAAATCGGATTTAGACTTTTCTTTTAGCTTCATATTTAGGTTGCGTTTGGTTTTCAAAATCAGTTAGTTAAGTTCAGTTGAGTTCAGTTTAATTTTAAATTGAGTCTAACATTCAAGTACTTAACTCTCAAATTCCTAAACTCATCACAACTAAAACCTTTCTTACAAGTGAGACCTACAACCTTTTTCAACTATAACATCTTTATACGTGAGACTCACAACTTTTTTCAATTTCCTATAAAAGTACTAAACTCATTTTAACATCCAAATACACTTTGAACTCAATTTAGATGGGTCTCACATAACTCCTTCCACTACTCAACTCCCTATTATTCATAAAGAACTCAACTCAGCTCAGCTCAACATCCAAACGTAGCCTTAGTTCAATTTAAACAAAACTTTATATATAATAGATTAATTTTTTTGTTGGCTATCAAATTTCAAGTTTACTAAAAAAGTAAAAAAAATAAAAAAAGAACAAATTTATTATATAAAAAACAAAAAATATAACTTATTTCTATGCTAGACTTATACTATAATATCTAATTACATGTTATTATATTATACTAGTGTATAACTTATCTATGACTTATTTTTATGTTAGACTTATTTATAGTGTCTAATTACATGTTATTATACTTTAATAAATTATTAATATGTGTTATCAACTTATTATACTAGACTTATTTATATAATAGTGTCTAATTTATTTCTATACTATACTTATATTATAGTGTCTAATCACACGTTATTTTACATTAGTATAGTAGTAATACTGTGATGTTTTCATATACTAAATTATTAGTCTATTTATATTGTAGTATAAGTATATTATTTTATAATAATTAGTTCATACTAGCATAGTATTGAATTTACTATAGAAGTTCTAGTTATATAACTAAAGTAGTAAATATGATCAATATATAGATCAATATATAGATAATACATATTTTTATAGCATATGTACAATATCAGAGTTGGAGTCGAAGTCGAAGTCAGAGTTAGCCACTAGAGATTTGTTACCTTCACCAAAATTATTTTGTAAGATTATCCAGGTCCTCCTAGATCACAGTAATCCGTCTCTTAATCTCTTGCAGTCGAACCATGATGGGCGCAGTGATCCTCTCCATATCCTGGATCAAAAGTGTGTGGTACTCCTCGAGCAGAGATCGCATCTCGGTAGTAGTTGCCCCTGCAGCCTGTCTATCAACACCGGCATTAGTAGAAGTTGGATCATACTCTGTGCCACTGCCGTTGGAATATTAATGCGAGCCTTCCACACATGGCTCTCGCTCTTGCTAAAGCTGATCATGATAAGGGGCTCGATCTGCAGTTGTCTCCGCTCTGTTATTAGCAACCTCAATTGGACTAGGAGGTTAGAGATCATCAATACATATGATGGACTATCTCCACTCGAATATCGAGATCGGATACGAATGAAGAAGTATAAAGACAGATCAATCGAGTCTCCTCGTGCTATCCATAACATAAATCGAGCCTGTTCGATACTGAAGTTATTCTTGTGTTTCCTCGAATCAAAATTATGGGAGACAATCAAATTCAACATTCAAAAAAATGCAATATAATCAACCTGTTTGATCACCTTTCTGCCATCATATGGAGGAGTCGAATCGTCATGCATCAACTAACGAATCTCATCAAGCATGGGATCGTCATCTGCTGGAGCCTCATCCTTGATGGCATCTTCACCATCTGTCCCTGCAACAAGTTGTTGTGTAAGGTATGTACCAAGCTCACAGGGGATCCCAAGAAAGTCTATGATAATGTCTGCTGAGATAGTAATACTCACTCCCCAAATAACAAATGAGAATGACTCCTCATTAGCCTCTATCTTACCCATGGCCCAATAAAACTCACTGACCATGTCAGGATAGGCCACCCACCTCTACTGACAAATTGAGCTCCATTCTCTATCGCTAATAATAGAAAATAGGATTTGTCCATCCCAGAAAAAATCGTAGAAGTCTTCTATAATGATCTCCCACTCTACCAATATCGGCCTCCTCGTTTGATCACTAGCTTCACAGCTAGGTTGGCCCTCTCTCTCACGTTGTATGTCATTTAGTTCAATGTTCATAAAACAAATACACAACGAATATAAATAAAATGGAAAGTTATATCATGTGATTTTCGAATAGAAACTACTATGTTCGAACATGAACTTCTCTGTTTGAACTACCAGGTATTTAATTCGAATGCCGAATAATACCGTTCGAACAATATCAATCGATGTTTGAACGGTTTATAACCATTTGAACAAAATTAGGACTTGTTCGAACGTTTAATACGGATTCGAGTAGATAAATATGCAGTTCAAACAACATAAATGTTTCGTTCAAACGGAGAGCAAAAACTATTCGAACGATTCGTCAGCTCAGTTTTTAACATTTGAATGTGTTGTTTCACGATCGAAGACAAAAATGTATGTTTGGCAATTTGTCATTCGAACAGCTTTGAAGTAGTTCGAACGAGAACATCCATGAAGATCCATGGCTGAGTTGACACATAACCAAACGTGGAAACCAACGATATATCAATAATTGTTGGTTTTAAGCAAAAAAATTAACATGGAGTGAAGCCTAAACTTCATTTCTACTGCCAAATGCCGTGTGTGGCGGTCGGAAAACATCAAAAAAAAGTTTGATTGGATTTGAAATCTGACCCCCATTTCAACTCGTTTTATCCAAATTTTAAGCATATAGATACATTGTGTGATGGGTCATACCTCTTAGACGACAACAAATGGTTGATATACGGTGGTGTTGGTGGTGAGTGGTGGCATAAGACGGAGAAGGGGCTTTGAACGACGGTTTGTGTGAATGGTTCAACATTTGAACTGGGTATTTTGTATCAAGCAGTCACGTTCAAACTCATGTTTTCTAGGTTGAACGAGATGTCTGTTTTAATTTACTTGTTTGAACATAAATTTGGATGTTCGAACAAAGGATTTAGTTGTTCAAACTACGTATGATCCCGTTTGAACACATGGATTCGTGAAACTTCCAGAATAAAATATAATGATTCATTTGTGTCGATGATCCCGGTCCGTTCAAACAAACCTGTACTTGGTTTGAATGCCTTTATAAGTATACTATATAATATAATACTTAACTATATACTATACTACCATTAAACATATATATATATATATATATATATTAGTCTATTATATATATAGTATAATATTTAACTATATATTATACTATTCTTATAAAAAAAAACTATATATTATACTACTTTATACTACTAGTACTACATAATAAACTACTACATACTACTATATATTGTACTATATACTACTATGTAACTATGTACAATACTATATACTCCTATCTAGTATACTATCTAACTATGTACTATGTAACTATATACTTTACTACACGCTATACTATATAGTAATGTGTTTGAACAGAGACTATTGCATGATAATGTGTTTGAAAAAATTCCGTTCAAACGGAATATTCTCATATTCGAATGGTCTAGTAATGTGTTTGAACAGAAACTATTGTATGATAAGTGCATTCGAACGGAAAGGATTTGGCACATTTTTTGTGGGAAAATTACCGCCAAATCCATGGAATCTATCCCAATTCGAATGTAATTTTACGGCATTCGAACGAAATTGAATAGGCGATGTCACATATGCAAACCAAAGTTTGGGAGGTATATTCTTTTCAATCTGTTCGAACAGAGTATAACTCATTCAAATGGTTCTTTGTTGAAATTAAGCACACAGAATATACGGCGCCATTATTAAAATTTCGCATTCGAACGGGAACATTAAATTTAATTCGCCTAGACTTCCTTTGACGTCAAAATTACACATAAGGGTTTTCGGGGGCCCCGAACAAAGTTGGGGGGAGGATTTTTGCCTTTTAGTGTGTTTCAATCTTAGTGTGAGAGAGAGAGAGAGAGAGAGAGAGAGAGAGATTTCGTTCTAGTGAGGGGGTGTGTTTTTCATTTGAAAGGTTTTTGTGTTGATAGTGTGCAAATCTATTGAGATTTGTATTTTTTTATCCAAATAGTATATTTCAACTTATATTTTTTTGTAGATTTATTTGTTGAGTTATTTGTATTGTGATTAATAGTAGAATGCTCTCTAACTCTTGAAACTTTTCATGTATACGTTTTAAACATTTTGATACTAATATTGGATTGCATAACCTTGATGTAAGGTTTATAATTTTTTGATAGTGATGATAATGTATATTTCGAAATTGATAGTGGGTTTAATGTATATTGAATTGTATGTATATGTTTTGTACTTTGTGTAAATTGTTGATGATATTGATAGTGATGGTATATATATTTTACAATTGTATATATTGGTTTTTGTGAATATTATATTAGTGTTTGCTCTTTGTGAATAATGTAAATTATGTTTTTAAAAGTGTTATTAAATTTAGTAAAACTTTATGTTAATTATTGATGATAGTGATAATGTTATATTAGAAAAATAAAAGTCACTTATAGTAAATAATATGAATCTAATTGAAATAATATGAATCTAAACCATAAATTATCCTAATTTAAATAAAAGTTTCTCTCTCTCTGTGTGTGCAGTGGGGTTATGTTGTGATCACAACCCCAGATGGCAATTTGGATCATGAAGAGGCCATTAAAAGGAATGTGGGCGGACAGATCCTAGGTTATTTTCATTAGACTCAAACCACGTCGCTTCGATGAAAATGGAAAAAGTTGCTCTAATATGATCGCAGCTTACCTACACCAGCAAGAATTTTTTAATATCATTAGACCATATCAAATATGTAATATGCAAAGTTTCCATGTGAAGTGAATGCTTGCCGAGATTATACATAGAAGTTAACTAATTAAGTTTGAACCCGCATGCAGATCTATATGTGAAAATGTCCTAAAACGAGAGAGAGAGAGAGAGAGAGTACCAAGCACCCAGTTTTTCCTGAGGTACAGTATACACCTTCGGAACGAACAAGACGGATCCGTCCGGGTGGGGGTGACTGGCCTTGCAAATAATCAGTTTTAGGCTGACAATTAATATAGGATTTTTCTGATAAGATTTATTCATTAATATGGCACTCCCTATTCTTAATTCTCACCTCAATCACCTACCAAACCTTCTTTTAAAAGCATATATTGTATGTATTAAAAATAAACGGAGATATAATATATTTTCATAACACATTTTATAATAATGTTATAAAATAAATATATTTTTATAAAATGATATTATTTTTATAAAAAAATACTCTTCAATTAAAATATAATTATGTAAAATATTATAAAAAAAAATATTATCTATAAACCATTTTCTAAAAAAAAAAAAAGTAGAGGATACATGGTGATGTGAAATCAATCAAAACACTACTCTTTCTTGTGTAGTATTTGCAGATTCTATACTTGCAAGCAAAAAGGGACAGATATGACAGGTGGAACATGATAATAATGACAATATCAAGACAAGCTGGGCCTTCGATGAGTTGATGGCATGCAATTCAAAGTACCATCCGTTTGGATGATAAAAATATTTTATTTTATTTTATTTTATTATTATAATTTTTTTAAATTTTTATATAAAATATAATAAATAATACTTTTTAAAAATTTTAAAATAATAATAATAATATTAAAAAATAATATTTTATTTGATCTTAATATTGTGATAGCCAACGAGATCTACGTAACAACGTGGATGACTCGATTGGTAGCATGGATGTCGTCTACTGCGGGTGGGTCCATGCAAAAAGATTTCTTGCCTCAAATCATATCACCAAAAGATCTGCTACTAGCATGCACGGAACCATGAGTTTTCATGGAAAATACTAAACCCACCGAGGGTTTGTCCCCTTTTTTTTCATAATAATTAAGCTAAGTGTTTTTTTTTAATGATGATATGGTTTTTTTTTTAATATTTCAGGATATAAAAATATATATATATAATAAATAAAGGCGATAACCTTCTCGAAAAAATTTGTCAGGCTACCTTTGATAAATGTAACACAACTCAATTTTTATTGGGGGCTAACAAATGTAAACTCAACAGGATGTGATTTTTTTTTTTTAATTTTCCTTTATATGGAGTTGGGATCAGCACCGACAGTCTCAATTTTTATTGGGGGTTAATCAATGTAAACTCAACAGGATGTGATTTTTTTTTCTTCTAATTTTCCTTTATATAGAGTTGGGATCAGCACCGCCTCGGAGTCGGTATTCTCTAAATTCGATAGAATTTTGCTATAGGCAATTGGGGTGGACAACCCCTGGGAAATCGACTGCCACATCAGATGAGAAATATATATATATATAAACTGAAAAAGCAAAGACAGAAAACTGGTTCATATCTCATTTCGTCTCCTTCAATTTCAAGACAAAGAAAACTCTGTCTGAGAGGGTGTGTAATGCTCTGAGTGTGAAGGTAAATGTAGATTGGGTGAATGAAAGAGTTGGTCAAGAGGTATGGGAGAGTGAACATTAACCTGTGAGCCATGCGAGTGATGTTGGGGTCTTAGTGTAGACAAAGAAGAATCCTGGACATGTTGAGCCAGAGAAAAGAAATGGGTATGGACGAGGCGCTGCTGGACAATGAACAATGACAGCACTACATCTGCTTCTTTACCAACCTCGAAATCTTGGTCTCTGCCTTCCCTGTCATTTTTTCCCACCATTTTCAGACTCGGCCTCCAGATTGTTGTCATCTATAGGTTTGTATTGCATGAACTTTTTTTACTATTTTTGTCTTTCAAAAGACTTGAATGCGTTGTGTTTGAGTCTGGATCTTGTTCTTTTTTAACGTGTTTCAGGATTTCTCGAAAGCTCATCCGTGTCTCATGTGGCTTCAGGGCAAAATTCTGAGGAAATTTCATGTGGTTTCGTATGGTTTCAGGGCAAAACCCATCTATGTTTCGGGGAACCAGAGGGTCTTCATTGCTCGGGAAAGACGAATGAGAGATTTCGGCGTCGATTTCATAAGGAGCCTGGAGTGTTGAAGACGACGGTAGGGAGATGAGTGTTGAAGGGGTTGAAGATGAATCGAGGCTGGAGTGCTGAAGGGGTTGAAGACAAATGGAAGGAGACAAGTTCAGGGGTTGAAAACATAGGGAAGAAAAATACAAAACGAGGTCGTTTCATTTTCCACGGTGGTAACGGTTCCCCCGCAATTCCCTCTCCCTGTTGTTTATAGTATTTGTCAATTTGATAACTACTTTATCAAAATTTGAATATGGATTCCAATTTCAATTCCGACTTTCGTAAGCTCTGATCCAACTTCGGCTCTAACTTATCATAATGAAATCAGATTTAGACTTTTCTTTTAGCTTCATATTTAGTCAAATTTAAACAAAACTTTATATATAATAGATTACTTTTTTTGTTGGCTTTCTAATTTCAAGTTTACTAAAGACATAAAAAAAAAAAAAAAAAATTAACAGATTTCTCATATAAAAAACAAAAAATATAACTTATTTCTATGTTAGACTTATACTATAGTTTCTAATTACATGTTATTATATTATACTAGTGTATAACTTATTTTTATAATAGACTTATTTATAGTGTTTAAATACATGTTATTATACTTTAGTAAATTAATAATATGTGTTATTAACTTATTATACTAGACTTATTTATATACTAGTGTCTAATTTATTTCTATATTACACTTATATTATAGTGTTTAATCACATGTTATTTTACATTAATATGGTAGTAATACTGTGATGTTTACATATACTAAATAATTAGTCTATTTATATTATAGTATAAGTATATTATTTTATAATAATTAGTCCGTACTAGTATAGTATTGAATTTTATTATATAAGTTCTAGTTATATAACTATACTAGTAAATATGATCAACGTATAGATAATACATATTTTTGTAGCATATGTACAATATCAAAGTTGGAGTTGAAGTCGGAGGATAAAGTTAGAGTCAGATCGAAGCAGAGTCATAGGATAAAGTCAGAGCCGGGGTCGGCTAGACAGCACCTCTGACTCCGACTTTGACTAGAAAATTAAAAAAAAAAAATCTGGCTCAACGAGTCGAAGTGGAGTTGGATTCATAGTTGGTCAATTAACATCACCGCCAACTTTGACTCCAACTAGAAAACTAAAAAAAAAGATCTGAATGGAGTCTAAGTAGAGTTGGATTTGGAGTATGATTTGCAACTTTTTGCTCATCCCTCCCTATATACGAATATGTGTGCAACACTAGAGATTTATTTGAAAGCCTGAAGTAAAAAAATTATTAATGAACTCGGTGTATACCAGTTCGGTCTCAAAATTTATCTAAAATCATATTAAACCGGACCGATTATACCTCTATATATACCACATATTTAGTAAGAAAAAAAATAATAAAAAAATCATATATAATATGTAGTGTAGAAATTATGAGTGGAATTTTTTCTACCAAAAACGTAGAAATTTCCTTTCTTTTTATTTTCTGAGAAAAAAGCTCTATTTATTTATGAATAAGCTTGTTCTAGACTCTAGAAATCCATTTTAATACTCTGAAATCCAGTCAATAATTATCAAATTTCGTTTTCAGAAGGTATAATAATGCCGGAGGGATGCCAACCACTATAATTCTTTATTTATTTTTCTCTATTTCTTTTTGCCTTTTAACTATATATAAGTAGCAGATGAAGTGGACAGATCACCCGTTCGTCTTGTGAAGATAGCAATCTCCGAATATCAGTCTAGGAATATAGAATCGTAGATTGACGACATTCAAGAGATTGTTGGGTTCTCTAAACGCTGAAGAAGGATCAGTAAAGACTTTTTATTTTAGAGAAATGATACTTGCAGTTGTGAATATGCAAGCGGCATACAATCGCCTTGAAAGAAGTGAATAAATACAGGATCCACATGAAAATAAATTAGTTTTTTAATAGTAGACTGCACTCTTTTTCAAAGCGACTGCATGACATTTGCACATTCTACGATTGTACATAACTTTACTCTTTATTTTATTATATTTTTGGTAAGTAAAATGTCACGGAAGTGGATTAAAAAAATAAAGTAATAATATATTGCACAACTTGACACAATAATTGCATCTTTGGCACTAGAGCATTCTCAAGTACGTTTTATAATCAAGCAAAGCTAGCCTTGAGAAATCCAAGAGCAACCCACAAATAGATAGACATTAGTATGCATTCTTACGAATGGTCATTCTTACAATTTTAAATTCAATCAAATCAACACATTCTATTACATTACACCAATGTGCAAACAGATCATGTGCCCTTTATATTTGCTTAGGAAAGAAGGGAATTATTCAAAAAATGATCATAATAATTTAACAATCTGCTCGTTTTGGATAGGAAACATTCATCTTACACATCCTATAACCAAGTTCATTTAAGTCTCAGATAAAGAAGGTAATTACAACACCACCAATTCTATAATAATAATAATGGCCATAATAATCACGTAAAAATAACCTATATTTTATGTGCAAGTAACTAAATTCATTCGCGACTCCGTCGGAGAGACTGGAATTGTGCAGCTAGAGCATCATAGTCAGGAAGCTTTGGGTGAACATGACTAGCCTTTTCTGTAGGTGGGGTCTCCGTACTCGGACTTGCAGATTCTGAAATTTCAGAGCTACCTGATGCTCGTGTCTTTGGAAGAGAACTGGAGGAGTATTTCCTTGTGGATGACTTTAAACTTTCCTCTTTCAAGGACCTTTTGGATGCTGGCATTGGCTTAGAAGTTGACTGCTCTGCTGTCACGCGCTGCTCAGAACTTCCCAAATGATCCAAGCTCTTGGTCTGAGACAAGGGCTTTGCTGGAACTTCAGTAGCATAGGAGCTCCTTGAAGAGGATTTCCTTCTCACTCCATAGTCAGGAGTCAATGACGCCTCAGAACCATCAGTAGCCTGCAAATAAGAACTCCTTTTACTTGAAGAAGCAGCTTTTGTCCTTCGTGAAAACCCAGTAATTGGGCGAATATTGCTGGTGGAAGCATGTTTAGGAAGATCTTCCTCAGGATCACTGGTATCTGTATCAAAATATCGAATTCGGATATTTGAGCTTGAATTCTCATTGACTTCAGTTCCTACTTTCCGATTGTATGGCTCTTGATTGATACTAATATTCTGTGGTGAGAGTTGTTCTGAATTGTCATTATCAGAATCAGAAGATGAGACCAAATCTTTTGAGCTCGGTCCTTTACTTTGTTTTGAAGTCACTTTCTGATTGTGTGGCTCTTGATTGTGAGCATCAGAATTAATTGTGGTCCTGGCCAATTCTGAAGAAGAAAATTGCTCAATCTTGGATGAAGAATCGGCCGATGCTTGTTTGAATAATGAGGCATGGCCTGATGGATCCCTAGAATATGGTGGACGCCTGAGACCCTTATTCCGAAGGCCTCCTGTTAACTTTCCAAACTTCAACTCATTACCACTTTCTAAACTAGACTCTTTCAGAAGTTCATTATCTTTCCAAGTATCTGTTAACTGTGGCATGTGCTCCTTGTCCTCGATGCTCGAATCTGATCCAGATATCTCATATTTTGAAGATGGCAGCTCACTATTACCAAACTTTCTATCAGATACAGCATGAAACTCTTTCCCATGGTTTGTTTCGAGGCGTACTTCCCTGGGATCCGAATCAACTGAAGAGGGTGGCAATAATGGCTCTCTCTTATATGCCAAATGTTCCTTCTCTGCAGATGAGGATCCTAATAACCCATGACTTGCACTCTTGTTCAACTCAGAATTTCTTTCGTAAACATCCTGTTTGCTAGGATATATACCAGGCTCTGTATTCGCAACAAACTTTGATTTCTCTAGATTTTCATTATCATCCGAACTTTGGTCATCTGAATTGTCAAATGTTGCATCCAATGAGTCATGTGGTTCTGTAGGAACCGAAGAACTTTCAGGAAATACATGTGAAGAATGCCGCCCACCGAGAGAATGTGACTGAGAAATGGACTTTTCAAATGGTTCGTCCATGTTTTTCCCGTGTCTCCAAGCATCTGTATTTTCTAAGAGATTTACAGCAGATTTTCTACCTGGAGATGAAAAATACAAACTCGATTCTTGTCCCTTGAACTCATTTTCTACATCAAATTTATAGTCATCACCATCATCTGAACCATATTCATCAAAAACTACAGAACCCTTGTCATAAGAAGTTGTCTTCTCATTGTCACTATGGGTATTTCCCTCATCAATAACAAAAGGTCTCTGACCAGCACCACTCCCTAACTTCGGGTGGTTCAAATTCAAAATATCATTGTGGTCATTAATAAAAGTGCGAGAATAAGAATCAGAGGAAGCTCTGCTGGATTGCCTTCTGGTCCCTAAATCTCCAATGTAATTAACATTCTCAGATTCTGTACCATCATTCAACTCACCAACAAATTCTATCTCATTGTGGGTGTTTCCTTCATCAATAACAAAAGGTCTCTGACCAGCACCACTCCATAACTTCGGGTGGTTCAAATTCAAATTATCATTGTGGTCATTAATAAAAGTGTGAGAATAAGAATCAGAGGAAGCTCTGCTGGATTGCCTTCTGGTCCCTAAATCTCCAATATAATTAACATTCTCAGATTCTGTACCATCATTCAACTCACCAACAAATTCTATCTCATTGTTGCTGTTCTCAGATTCTGTACCATCATTCAGTTCACCTAAAATTTCTATCTCATTGTTGCTGGATTGTTTCTTCAGGCTTACTCGACCTAAAGATTCTCTGTTCTTCAGCTCAGACAAAGTCTTTTGAGGATATCTATCTGTCTCTTGGGAACTATTAGCCGATGGATTCTTATCAATGGAAGCTGTAGTTGACTTCGAGGAAGCTGACCAGGTAGATGTAGCACTGTCCTTATGCTTATCCCTGTAAAAACTTTCAGTTGCTCCTGCCAGGATATCTCG
This sequence comes from Juglans mandshurica, assembly GCA_022457165.1. Classification (NCBI taxonomy): domain Eukaryota; kingdom Viridiplantae; phylum Streptophyta; class Magnoliopsida; order Fagales; family Juglandaceae; genus Juglans; species Juglans mandshurica. The sequence continues at coordinate 28,057,114 of CM039624.1, read as the reverse complement.
TTCAGCATGATCAATTTCATCATGGATTGAAGAATTTCTTCCAGGAAAGGCATTACTAACTGGACGTTTGGCAAGGTGTTCACCTCGAGATTCTGAAGAAGAATATTTTTGAGACCCTTCACCGCTTAGCACATCAGTAGAAGACTTATGTGATTTCATAGAATATTGCTTAATGACCTTCGCACGGCTAGAAAGCTCTGCAGCTGCTCTGGCAGCCATACTTGCACGCTCTGCAGATTCAGCAGCTGCCTGTGCAGCAGCAGTAGCATCCTTAAATTCCATATTCCAATTGTGCCTACCCATTGAAAGAGCATTGCCACTGCCAGAGTATGAATGCCTAGACTCTGTCTCTTCAGTTTCATTTCCTAAATGACAGAGAACACCATAAATCCACTTTGAGAGATAATAGATATATAAGATTGGCTCTATGTGAGACCTTAAAGGAATAAGCATTTACCATCTTTAAATGAACACTCACATACCTGAAGATCCCATATCTGCTTGAAATGTGCCAAATGTTGCACCTCCTTTGGCCCCAATATCTGAATCAGGATTTCGCAAGTGAGGTGATGATCGAACATTAGGATGTCCCTTGTCATCATGACTAGGTGGAACTTGGACATGAGGCTCCACATATATTTTACTGGCCTTCTCAAAAGTGTTTGGTCCATTCTGATCAAACATTTCAAAATTGTATTAATAGACAAAGCACACAATTCCTAACCTTTATATCAGCTATGCTCAGTGATGATGCCACAGCAAGTAACGTATGGACTAATTGAAATGATAAAATCTTACCAGAATATCCTCAGGGGGTCTGGTATCTTGCTCCTCTAAGGAGTTAGGATCCCATTTGACATTATGTTCCTCAGCAATGGTACTCAAGATTTTGATCTTGGTCTGGCCATCAGGTGCCTTGGCCGATAATTTCTCAACCAACTGAATAAGACAACATTTTAAATAAGCAGTAACATCAAAGAAGGAAAAAAGCAGTAACACCAACTGCCATTGATCTTTGACAGATTATACGCCACTATCAGTAATTTCAATCATCCAATAATATTCACACACACTGTCTGAAAACTTACCATGCGGCCTACACCACAATCTGGACGTAATTCAATGGCAGCAGAGACAAAATCTTTTCCATATTTAGCAGTAAACTGTTTGCGAATATCCATTAGCTCGGGAACGTCTGCACATCTTGGAGCTGCAAATATTACACTTGAAATTGCTTCCTTCAGATCAATGGGACAGTTTCTGGAAATATACGAAATAGGTCACTACAATGTGAGCTCTCAAAACCCAATAAAAAGAAAGTACGACCAATAAATACTACATTATTTTGACAGAATTATCTTCCTAAGCACAGGCAAGAGAAAATTCCATACACCCTACCCTTCGTGGATAAGATAATAATGTTGACATTTACTTCTAATGGCTTTATAAGTCAAATGTCAACCTAAGTCCAAAATGCTAGACTGAATCCAACATGGGAGCACCTAAAGACTGTAATCATGTCTCACACAGCAGGACAGAACTTAAATTGTATTGGCACATAAATACTTTAAAGCCACACGATTAGACAGGACTTTAAACAAGAGCATACATCTCCAATATGAAAATTCCAACAAAATGTAAGATTATTTGAGATAATAATTATGTTTTTCCACACATTTACATACTTTTGTGACTCAATGATTGATAGACGTGCCACGATAAGTTCGCAATATATCTCAATAAGTTCATATGCTGCTGTTGTCTTCTCCTCCCTGACAACATGTTCAACCTGAGATGCAGCACAAAAAGTTAAATCACCATGAAAAGAGAACAAGAAGAAGAATGGGACAAAAGGCATACAGTTCCTTTAAATGAAAACCTTAACAAAAGGAGAACCAATAAAACCAAGATATAATTTACCATTAATGTGTAACACCCCAATAGAAGGCCTAAGCCACACCCCAATAGAAGGCCTAAGCCGCATGGCCTACACTCCAAAAAGACTAGTCAATGATACAACTGAAGCCTCATTGGAACATTAGAAAGTGCAAGAACTTCTCATTCCCAAGCAATGTGGGATCTCATACACCACCTACCCTCACTTATCATATGGAGTATCACAATCTCCCCCCTTAAATTCCGATGTCCTCGTCGGGTCAATCCATCGTAGGTGGCGTGGCTCAAGTCTCATATTTCTGATTGGGATAGACTCTAATATCATTTGTAACACCCCAATGGAAGGCCCAAGTCACTTGGCTTTTACTCCAAAATGACTAAATGATACAATTGAAGCCCTATTGGAACATTATAAAGTACAAGAACTTCTCATTCCTAATAATGTGGGATCTCATACACCACCTATCCTCACTTATCATTTGGGGTATCACATAACGTAAGACGTCATATGTGGTTAATCTTTGTTAATTTGCTACTAAAACCCAATAAAAGCCAAAATAATGGCCTCAAATATACCACTATAGAAAAGTGGAAAGATCTTGGTCTTGGTAGATTTAAGACCACTGGAGCTGCCAAAACCAGAAAATTGTTCACTTCATGTCCATCACATATTTCTTTCCAAAAAGCAGCTTTAGATTAAGATATCCTTGTCTTATTTGAAATCGTGCATATGAATATGTTATGGCTGAAAGACACTTTTGGTCCTTGAAAATCTAGATTCGATTTTCATCCCTGAAACTTAAAAAATTCCAATTTCGTCCTTGAAAATTTTAATTGGTAGCAATTTAGCCCTTTTGTCCATCAAATAGGAGAAAATTACTGATGAGGAAAATGAAGAGACAAGGCGACACATTAAAAGTATGTGACATGTGAAATGAATGGGTGGCAGATGCCATTATAGGATTTATAAAAATTGTATTCACAAAAACAATTTAATTTACTCCATAACTTTTAATTAGTATAAATCTAGTGCAACTAGAGTAGAGTTATTTTGTTTAGTTTTTGTTGACTCTCACTTCCCAGTCGACCTCTCCTCCACCTCTAACCCACCAGAGCAGTTCCATCATCAGTTCTTCGTTGCTATCATCACCACCACAGAGGTTGGACCCTCAGTGGTGATTCCAGGATAAAATATATTTCAGGCAATAATGAAAAGACTCAAGCCCATTCTTGTTTCAAATTTCTAATCCTACCATGAAAGGTTCTTTTAGACCTTTAAGGCTGCTTAATTTTTCTTCTTTCTTCAACCACTTCAAATGTAAGTCTAGCATAAAACATTACCAAGCATACTTCGCCACGAATTATTATAATCATTGATACCTTTAGATATGACGCTAAAATGGCTCAACTATCTTATCATAGACAATACCAATGTTACTGAAACAATAATATCCGTACGAATGATAGTCAACAAACCAAAACTAATACCTCCACATCGAAATCGTTCAAATGATTATCAAACTATAATAAGCATACTATAATCAAACTGTCATAACAAACCCGAATTCTGGCAGTCCGGTCTTGCCCAGCCTCGAGCAACTGAGCTACTTCCCTCTTCAGCTGCTTCAGCTGTACATCCCTCTTATTCTTCAACAGCTTTATACGCGACACCGCAAGCTTCAACGCAGTTTTGCTGCAACAGAAACCAGCGATCCAAATCCAACAAATTCAGATTTATTCCGTCAATCAAATAGTAGAATCCGCCGCCGGGAGGGGGTGGAAGGGACAAACATTGCAATGATTCAAAAGAAAGAAGTACGCAACAGAGAATCTGTTTGGTTTCAGAGAAAGCTTCGGATCTGACGACAGCCAAGTCGACCGGAACCCGATTCATTAACCCCAAAATTTGTTTCATTTCCAAAGATTTCTCAGAAACCAAACAGAGACTGAAAATTAATATCCAAAAAAAAACAGAGAGAGAAAACATAGGAGAAATTACCATTTGGCGGGCTTGAAACTCCTATGTAGCATAGACATAGCTACACAAAGTAGAGACCAAAAAATCCAGATCCTTCAAGTTGCAGAGCAAACGTCGCAAAATTAGGTATCGGACACGAAAGGAACCGATACGCGGTATAGATTATTCGTAATTGAAGTTTGATAGCGGGATTCAAATCAGAGAGAGAGAGAAGAAGAGGATTCGTCGAGGCGACGAAAGTGGAAAACGGAATCGAATGGGACTTTGCTGTACCGATTATTACAGTGCCAACGAAATTACGTTTTATACTCGGTTAGCTACCTAGCAATCTCTAATGTTTTGGTAAGGAAGGTACAATGCACCGCCAATCGTGGACTTGACTTTTTTCCAATTAGACCACAATATCCATCTCAAATTATTTTCTCGTGTTATCGACAAATCTATTTGATAAAAATAAAAATTTAATAAATTTTTCTCACATAAATCTTATATATATATATATATATTTAAAAAATATATATGAAAAACTTATATATTTTATGACTATATAAATCATTTTCTTTTGAGAAATTTTAAAAACATCTAAATTAAAGTGCTGCTAGGATGCCGCCTAGTAGTAACTGCTGCCGTGCCGTGCCGTGCCGTGCCCCTAGACAAAATTTTATTTTTTTTAATTTTTTTTCATCTATCTTATTCATATTTTTAAATATTTTAAAAAATATATAAAATATGTCAATACACTAATATTTACTTTTTTACTATATAAGTAAAAGAAAAAATATATAAAAAAAAAATTAAATGCATAAACGGTCAAAATAAAAAGACAAAATAAAACTGCATAATAGTATTATTCTCTAGGAGAGTAGGATTAGAGGAGTTTTGTAACCTATAGAACTGTACAATCACATTTTGTGAGAATGTTTCATTCTTAAACGCGTCGGGCACATGAGGGTTTCTTTGCATGTTGATTTTCATTTTCCTTGCAAGATTGGTGAAAGCGAAGTGGCTTTTTCTTCACATCAATAACTACAAATTCTTTTTGATTTACCTGGAATTGAAAATAACTTGTTACCCACTTTCTTTTCGTTTGATTCTTGCGACCCCATCAAAATGTTTGTTTTTTTGTTGTTTTTTTCAACATTTTCTTCTTTCCTATCAAAAAGAGAAAATATGCAATCGGAAACGATGACCATTATTACGGTACACGTTACCTCTAATTTATCAACTTTTTTTGGAATTATAATCTTCAAGTTAATAAAATTATCAGTAACAACTTAATTTAAAACCTAAATTACGGAGTACACTTTTTGCTAAAATCACTATAAGAAAATCGGGATTTTGTGACTAATTTATTGTAACCAAAAGATTATTCGCGACTAATTTTAGTTGTAAATAATCATTTCGCTGGTATTAACTGGTCGCAAATAAGTAATTTTCTTATAGTGAATTAACTTTAAGATCATGTCACCTTACACGTTATTTATTATTTATTTGTTTATTATTATCTCTACAACTTACAACTTTAATGTTTCGAATTTATAAAACTGAGTAGAAGTTTTGGGATGGTCCTTGATTATTAAATTAACTAATAATCAATTCCTTGATTATTAAAAAAATAAAAAATTAAAGGTCAAAACGAGAGAACAAAACTATAGTCATTTAACATTTTTCTTTCTAGAAACAAACAAGCAGCACGCACTATGGCCATTTAGTATTTTTATTTTTTAAAAATTATATAAAAAAAAATACTTTAAAAATAGAAAAGAAAAATTATACTTCCATAGATACTTTTTATGGCTACTCTAGCACGGGAGCACCCCGAGGGGTGAGGAGCAGTGCACGCACCTTGACCTTGCTATTCTGCTCCCGCATGGTGGGGTGGGTAACCTTGCCCCACGAGGAGGAACCCCTACGGTAGCGGGGGATGAGATCCTTGGGTCCCGCTCCATCTACTTACATATATTTTATATAAAATTTATACATATATATATATATAAATAGGAAAATGCTTGATACCCCGCTGGACTCTAGTTTTTTTTACATGTATTTTTTTATATAGATATTTTTAATAATTTAAATATTTTAAAAAAATAAAATAAAAATTATAATATTATTAAAAAATACTTCATTAATCATGAAATAGAATAAAAAATAATATTTATTCTATTTCGTAATTAAGGAATTATTTTTTAATGATTTGCTTTTACTTTTTGATTAAAGAAGTGTTTTTTAATATATTTTAAATTTATTTTATTTTTTAAAAATATTTAAAAGTGTAAAAAAAATCTATATAAAAAATAAATTAAAAAAATACACATAAAAAAGTACATGCTAAGCCCAAGCCCCAGCGGGGCTGTAGCATGACCATTTTAAATATTTTTTTTTTAAAAAAAATTCATAATATTATTAAAAAATACTTTCTTAATCACGAAATAAAATAAAAAATTATAAAAATATTTTTTTTATAATTTTTTATTTTACTTCGTGATTAAGAAAGTATTTTTTAATATATTTTTTTTACTTTCTGATTAAGAAAGTATTTTTTTAATGATGTTTTAAATTTATTTTATTTTTTAAAAATATTTTAAAATATTAAAAAATCTATATAAAAAATTATTTAAATAAAACACATGTAAAAAAATACTACACCCCCAGCGGGAGGTGTAGCATCATCCATATAAATATACGTTAACAATTTTATTATATATAAACATAGTAATATTAAGTATAATTTTTACTTAATAGCAAATGAGTAATGATATATACAATTTTGGAATATGTAAATATTATGCAATCGTTTTAAAAAATAGTAGGATCTATTATTAAAAAATTAATTTCTTTTCATATGAATTTTATATTTATTTACTTTTTTTTAAATAATTGTATAGTATTTACACACTTACGACTATAAACATCATTTCTTAAAACAAATAATTGTGTAGCCTCCTAGCACTCCTGCTCCGAACAAACACTTAGCGTGTTTATTTTTTGGATTCTCTTTTCTGCCAGAGGTACACGCGGCTTCATGGGTATAAACTGTAGAACGACTGCGGTCAAGTCGAAAGAGGTGACTCTGACAAAACAAAAAGAAAGAGAGAATGGAAAGAGATTATTACCGGTCTTCTTTCTTGTCACCTTCTTTCATCCTTCCCTCCCTCCGTGATAATTAGGACCGTAAACTCAAATCGAAAAATTGATCCAGACCGGATTAAATTAGACCGATTTTACCGGTTTTAAACTGGTCCAATCCGAAACCGGTTTTAAAATTTAAAAACGGACCAATTTCGATTTTGGAATTTTTTAGACCGGACCGGATCGATTGATTAAAAAAAATAAAAAATAATATTTTTATATATAAGTTTTATACAAAATATTTTATATATATATATTAAATATTAATATATGTAAGTTTTATATATAATATATAATTATAAATTTTTATGTGAAATTTATATATATAATATATAATATATATTCATATATGAAATAATTTCTTATTATAAATTATAAATTATTACATAAAATGTTAATACTAAATCATTAAAAGTTTATAACTAATACTAATATACATCTTGAAGAAAAAGCCTGATTTCTTTTGCCACAAATTCTATCCATCACGCGGAAAGGAAGAAAAGAAGGGGAAGAGAAATTGACATGATTTTTATATCTCAAAACTGGGGACACGACCCAAACCAGATTGTACTAACGGATCCACATATTGATAATTAACAAAGTCCTATATCTGTAAAATCAGATTCAACCAATTTTTTTTCCCTGATATTTGCTAAATGATTTTGAGTCTGAGTAGCCCTTAATTTGGCAAGTCAGAGTTCAAACTTCGAATTAGTTAACTGGCTCATTAAGATGGCCAAATCCATACCCTGGACCATGGTAGCCACAGCTGTCTCATAAGGACACTCCCTAGAGAATCCGACCTTCCCAGATTTCTGTACTTTCTTTATGCAGCTCTTAAACTTCTCATGACATTTCACATTGTTCAAACCTGCAAAACCCATGTTTTATTGATCACATGTTAAAGAAACAACACAATCACTTGGGGAAGATCTATAATCACCAGAACCAGAATACTTTCCTATTCCAATTATTGACAAACAAACAGACCAATAATTTCTATAACAATTTCTATAATTTCTATAATAATTATTGATCAAATGTAAAAAAAAAAAAAAAACATCTTGGTTTCTTCAAAGAGATCTTTTTTGTTTCCTTGACAAGTTATCCAATGCTTTCTCACCCTACAAAATTCCCTAGGCATTGCAGTCTTCCTTGCCCCACACGTAAAAGCAGGGGCAGAACCATGAATTTTTTTATGGGAGCCAACTCACATATGCAGATAAGCACCTAAATAACTGTAGTCTTGTTTTGTGTGTGTATGCGTGCTTGTCAAAGCAAGTCGTAAGTCTTGTTTGTAACATTATAAGTATCAGAACTACTGGACTAAATCTAACACTAACAAAACCTATTCAAAAACAGAATGCATTGTGTTTGGATGGAGAAAAGGTTTTTCTTAGGTTGTAGTGTTTGTTTCATATAGTCATACACGCTTAAGCTTTGATATACGATACTTTAAGAGCCTTGGGGATTCATATTAAGAAGCCCATAATTCCACATACATCTCAAATGAACACTCTTATTAGCAGCAAATTAAATTAATTTGGACTTCAATATATAGTTTTTGCCCGATTCAATGGAACTTGCCTGAGGTCAAAATAATTAACTTTGAGGAAAATTTATACAAACTAACAGCACTAGTTTTTATATTTTTTTAGAACCCTTTGGGGGCCATGGCCCCCCAAAAGGCTAATGTAGGTCTGCCCTTGCATACAGGGCGATTATACTGGAGCATGCTGGATCTTGGAGGTGGCCTCAAGATAATTTTTGTGCAAGCAGGATTCAGAAATACAATTTTCAGCTGTAAAAATGTGATCCTTAATATAATGTCATCATATTCACATTTCTACTATTTTGTGTTAAATGCAATCAACCATTTTTAAGCTGGTACAATAGTGCAGATATCAGTTTATGCTGGTCACAAAGTGCTGCCCTTTGTCCTTTCCACACTGGATAATAAACCAAAAAAGCAAATGTGTTCTCGAAATAACGCAAATCTGTCTTGAAAAGAAAAACATATAATCATAGTAACTTCCATCTTTCAAAATCCACCGAGATTGAAAGAAAAACAACAATGACACCAATCCACCATGAAGTACCCCAACTATATGACTACAGAGTTTATTCGTTTTTCAGTTGAAACAGCATGCAAAGAAAATGGCATGAAAAGGACCCAATTGCTTTCCAGAAGCCAACATCCCCTTGAATCAATTAAACCAAAGTCAGGCATATGAATATTAATCTTCTGAACCATCTTTCTGCAACGTCATCTTCATACTAAACATTTCAGCCTTTGTCAACTTCTATATATAACATAGACCAGATACATGTGAATCAATTTATTTATTTTTTTGTTTCTCCATTTCATTGACAACGAAGATTTACAATTATTATAGCTATACCAATAAACACATTGAACAGTTATGATAAAGCAATCTAGAGCTTAAATTCTACTCTAAATATCATCTTTTTAACATGCTTATGACCATATAACATGCAACGGACATGTGTTAATTTCCTCTTTCAACAGAAGTACTCAAATTTATCTTTAGGAAATTCAATACAAAAATAGCTATAAAAAAGAATGTCTCAAACATTTGCAAAGCCGATGTTTATGAATACAAATCCACTAGATATGTAGAAATGTACCATGTTTTCCGACGCATTCGTCGTGAATTTTGCAACAAGCATCGACATCATCGCACGGTTTTTCTCCGGGACAACCGGTCCACCCTACTCCGCAGTACTTCCCGTACCGTATCCCAGCATCTAGCATTCCAACAATTATAAAAAACCAAACGAAAAGAGAAAACAAACTTTGGTAGTCGAATGAACAAATAAACAGGTAATGAGCGATTTTAGATAATTTAATAAACGTAGTAGAAGGATCTGGATCGGGCTTACTATCGCAATTCTGGGCCACACAGGTTCTGCTGCACGTTACCTGTGGCTCAGGAGTCGGAAATTAAAGTTTTCAGGAATGGGTTTTTAAGATCCAAAAATTCTCAATGGAGTAGTTACGTTTTCGCTGTAAACAAAGAGAGAGAGAGTTACCTCGGAGTTATTGATAGAGCACTCGGCGACGAAGGTGAGGAAGGTGAAAACGAGGGCCAATGCCACGGACACAAGGGAGAATCCGGCACCACGCAGCATTTCCGCAGGCAAAATTGAGTCGTCGGTGACCTTCCCCTTACGATTCGCTCCTATCGAGGTCGTCGTTGGTATCGTCTTCGGTTCCTATTCTATAGACTATTCCAAGATCTTGTCTTAACGAACCAAGGAAAGTGGCGAAATTACAAAAACAACCTTCAGTTAAATAAAATTATAATAAGTAAATATTTTGTGAATACAAAATTATAATTGATATTCTATTTTTTAAAACATAATACTTTTAATCTAATTTTTTTTGGACCCTATTAATCTAATTTTGATAAGTACGATAAACAAAAAAAAGAGTATTAACCGGAACCACTAGTATACATGGTGAACTTTAATAATTCAATAATAATAATAATAATAATAATAATAATAATACACGTTGAACTTTAGTTATTCTAAGTCTCAGACCGGAAGGGGTTTAATCCTCTTCCGGGGGCCTGCCGGGTTGTACCATGGGCATGAACTTAAGCTCAACTAGATAACCCTTGAATCAAGGACTAGGCCTATTTAAAGCATATAAGAGGTTAACACTCAAAGAATAACCACCCAAGAGCCTCGGGAGGAAGGCTATCAGTTCATCCAAAATAAGCTAAGCCTCAATATCTCGTGGCTTGAATTTTAAATAATGAATGAAACAGTTATCACGTAAAACAAAAAGTATCGTAGATTCTATTTATACCATCCAGGTATGACAACGAGACCCATCCGAGTCAATTGCTAGAGAGATCTCAATTATTTTTATTGACTTAGGCCTAAGAGGCGTTCTCTTGAACCCCTAAGCCTCGTTCCTCTTTGGTTGGAGGTGATCATGTGTGTGAAGCTGTGAAACACGTCCATAACAGTTGGCATTGTCTATGAGATACCTTTGTCCTACAACCAACGTGATTTTCACATGCCTACCATAACTCGATCTCAAGCAACCAGAGACCAGGAGGTGTCATCAAGAAATACAGAAGGGAGGCTCGCAGAGATGGAGGAAGTTGTGAGTAAATTCACTGCTAAGGTAGAGTCGCTACGAAAGGAGATCAAAACCCTCAAAGTGAAGAACGGACCATCAGAGGAAGACACAACGCCAAGCCAAGCTAATAGGATTGAGATAGAAGCGCATAGCACGGGAGCAGGCAAACCTCCCTAGGAAAATGAAGAGACGAAAAAGATGCATCATGACCTACACAGTCTGATGGATAAATATGAGCAAATGACCAAGAAGATAAGGACATCTTCCTTGGTCGATCAGTTGCTGACCAGCACCAATCTACCATACAGTACAGAAATAATGGACCATTGCCTCCGAAGTTCAAAGTTCTTGCGATAGACATGTACGACAGGTCCAAAGACCCAGTGGAACATTTGGAGACCTTTAAAACTCACATGACGCTTCACAGGTTTCCCGATGAGATAGCTTGTAGGCCTTTCCCTTGAACTTAAAGGGAATGGCCCGAGGATGGTTTGGAGCACTATTGCCAGGTTCCATTAACAGTTTTGAGGAACTGGGCCGACAGTTCTTAATCCAATTTATGGCTACTCGGAGGTGAAAGAGACTAGCAGCCTACCTATTGACCGTGAAACAGAGGGAAGATGAGAGTTTGAAGGCGTATTCGGCGAGGTTCAATAGGGAAAGAATGGCAGCGGACGACCAAGATGAAAAGATCATGTTGGCAGCTCTCCTCAGGGGCATTTGGCTGAGAAGCTCCTTTATGGCTGAATTGGCAAGGAAGACCCCTTCCACTCTACAAGAGTTCATGAATAGAGCAAATGACTTTGTCAACATCGAGGATACACTACTTGCCTAAACATCTAGATCAAAATGGAAGGAGGAATAGGTGATAAAAAGAGGTTCGAAAAGAGATCGAGAGGGAGGTCCAAAGGCAAGGAAAGGTCACAGTGGCCCTCACGTACACTACTCAAGTGTGTATATCCAAGACAAGGCCAAAGAAGCCAGGCATGGTGAGGAGCAGGGGCGACATGCCCAGAAGTACTGCATGTACAACAATGTAAGTGGGCACAAAACCGAAGATTGCCACACGTTAAAATAAAAGATCAAGGAGATAAGGGGCAATGGCGAGCTGGAGTGCATTGTCGCTAGGAACGCTACTCCACCACGGCGTCCTAGACAAGAGGCAAGAGTGCAAGTGCCAAACAACCGCGAGATTCACCAAAAAGAGGGAGGATATCCTTGGAACCGCGAGATTGCCATCCTAGGCAGGACATAGATCGAAGGAATCCACCTTTAGGAGAGATATGGATGATTGCTAGGGGTGGCCCCACTTCCTCTCGGAGGAAAGCGTACGCTAGGTGGGACAGCTACGATGAGGTATACAGTGTGGGAAGACCAGTCAAACAACCTCGGATACAGGTCTCACCCACCATCTCTTTTGACGATTACGATTGCATAGAAGTAGTCCACCCACATGATGACGCGCTAGTGGTGACAATGTTGGTGGCAAACTACACCACATGGAGAATATTGATTGATAATGGGAGTTCCGTCGATGTCTTATTTTGGGATGCGTTCACAATAATAGGAGTTAGCATAGACCAACTGCGTCCAACACCGACTACGTTGAAGGGGTTCACTGGGGAGGAAGTGCAACCCATGGGGTCCATCACACTACCAGTGTCAGTAGGGGCATACCCCCACATTGCCACCACCATGACAGATTTCCTCATGGTGTGGACCCAATCAGCATACAACACTATCATTGGTCAGCCTACGTTAAATGCCTTAAGGGCGAGCGGCTCCACCTATCATCTGAAGATGAAGCTCCCTACGAAAGTAGGAATTGTAGAAGTCCATGGCGAACAGGTACTCGCCTAAGAGTGCCACGTGTAGGAGCTCAAACAAGGAGAAAGAGAAGTGAAAGTGGTTGAGTCGCGAGAAGATAGCGCCATGGTCCCTCTGCTGCCACCAGAGGTACTAAACACCGAGGCAGAGACAAAGGATGAAGATGCTCTGAGGCAGGGGGAAGCAAATGAACCCTTGGAGCTTGTAAGCCTCGATTTAGCCAAATCGGAGAACACTATGAAGATTGGGACCAGAATGATCAGTAGTGAAAGGCGACAGTTAAAACAGCTCCTCACCGAGCACAAGGATGTCTTTGCGTAGAGTCATAAAGACATGCTCGGGATTGGTGATGAGGTTATAGAGCACAGACTGAATGTCAGTCTGGGCTCACGCCCAATCAGGCAGAAGGAAAGGGGTTTTAGCTTAGAGAAGTATAAGGCAATTGTGAAAGAGGTAGACCGACTATTGGAAGCCGAATTCATTATAGGAACTCAATATCCTGAGTGGTTTTCGAACGTGATGTTGGTGAAAAAGTCTAACGGGAAGTGGCACATGTTTGTGGACTATATAGACTTTAATAAGGCCTGTCCAAAGGATAACTTTCCTTTCTCGCGGATAGACCTGATTGTCAACGCGACTGTAGGACACAAAATGTTAAGTTTCATGGACGCCTATTTAGGATACAATTAGATCCGAATGGGACTAGCCGACCAAGAGAAGACGACCTTTATAACTTATAGGGGAACATACTAGAGATTGGTGAACATGATATTCAAACATCAAATAGGCCAAAATATGGAAGTTTATGTGGACGATCTGCTAGGGAAAAGCCCAGAGCTCGAGCAACATATGAAGGATATGAGGGAAGCCTTTGGAGTGTTACGCTAGTACGGGATGAAGCTCAACCCAATGAAATGCATGTCGGAGAGAGGTATCGAGGCCAATCCAGAGAAGCTACGGGCGATCACTGAGATGAAGTCGCCCACGAATCTAAATGAGGTGCAGAAGTTGGCGGGAAAGATGGCGGCCCTTAACAAATTCGTGTCCCGATCAATAGATAGGTGTCTCCCCTTCTTCCAAGTCCTAAAGAAAGCCCAAGACTGGGACTCTAAATGTGAACCTTTGCACAATTGCGCATTTGCCATTACTCAGCCAGACCAAGCAAAGGGAACTCTTATCGCTATATCTAGCTGCGAACCTATACACTGTATCTGCCGCGTTGGTAAGGGAGGAAGGAAATGAACAGAAGCCCGTGTACTATGTAAGCAGAGCTTTAAGGGAAGCTGAAACAAGATACCCAAAGATAGAACTAATCTCTTTTGTAGTTGTGATAGCCGTGCAACGCTTGCAGCCTTGTTTTCAGGCGCACCCCATAAAAGTCGTTATCTTGGCACCCTTGCAGAAGGTACTACAAAGGCCTGACACCTCAGATTGGTTGGTAAATTGGTCCATCAAATTAAGTGAATATAACATTAATTATGTTCCTAGAACTATTGTAAAAGGACAAGTCATAACTGACTTTGTTGCAGAATTCATAAACTTCCAAGAAGAAGTACCAAAAGCTCCTGTTGGGAAGCCATGGCAGGTGTACATGGACGAATAGGAGGCGGCGTAGGGGTGCACATGATAACAGGCGACAAGGTTGAGACGAACCATGTGATAGGGCTGAATATGAAGCAGTACTCAATGGGTTAGCCATAGCAAATGACTCAGTTAGGAAAGAAGTTGAAATGAAGGCAGACTCGCAAGTTGTGCTCGGCCAAGTCACATGGGAGTATTTAACAAAGGGAGAAAAATTAATAAAGTACCTCCATTATGTACAGTCGCCTTCAATATTTTCGGATCAAGCGTATCCCTCAGGCTGACAATTGGAAAGCCGATCGATTAGCACAAGCAACCTCAGCAAAGCAGGAAGAAACTTTGTCGTGGGAGGTCAGCATTCGGGCATGTAACGACCCAGCCCAATAATTCTAAGGTTAGAATATTGATAATTTAATTAGACCTAAATTATATTTAATGGGCCATATTGGATAAGCCCACGAGCGATAATTTTTTTTAGCTTTATTACGAGTTTTAATTATGCTCAATAACTAAGTTAAATCTCATTTATTATTTATTGAATGAATTAGACTCATTTTAGAATTTAAATATCGGTCATTAGAAATTTATTTTAATTTAAAATCATCACTTATTGAAGTCCCCTACGCAGTCTCAGCCACTGTCAATCCTACATTGAATGAGCTACTAGATCATGTTTTTAAATTCAAACTCTCTTCTTAATAATCGCGACCAAGTCTAACTCAAACTCGAACTTGTTGGCACCCTCTCCCAAATCTCTCTATAAATATTTCATTTTCGTGTGTTATTTGGAAAAAAATCATAAACCTCCATAAGCTTAGCGGCCGAACCTAAGATACCTAGTCGAGCACCGTGATCTATTTTTTTTGTCAGAAATTTTAGAAAATAGCACTACAAGGTAATTAATTTGATCATAAACTACGATTAGCATACGTTAGCTAGTTATATATATTATTATTAAAGTCAATTCTTTGGAAGCCAGTGTTTACGTACCACGCATATCATGATATTTGCAAGCACGTCATTCATCATGTTTCATTCCGCATAATATAGTTATGTATGTATTATGCATCTCACGTTACATAAAACACGTAAGCTTTTATAAGATCAAGTGTAAGATAAGCTCATAATAGTTAATTAGATGGCTATCCAGATTCATGGTACCAATGCAGTTTCAGGGTGGATGTGCAAGCCACAGACTCAAGCATAGTCCACCATAGTATGCCAGAATAGTATTAGCGGCTCCCCTTGCGGTGGCGGGAAGTGGGGTCAGTGCACAACCTTGCACACAGAGTTAAGTATGTTGGCGTTGGCAAGTCAGATCAATCAGATAAATTAAATGAGTCAATTAATTCAAATAAGTCAGTCATACGTAACATAAGTATCAGTATGATCAATCATGATTTTAAATTCTCAACATGAAGTATTTTATGAAAAACCTTATGTTAAGTATATTTACGTTATGATGGATTTCTTACTGAGTCATCGACTCATTTTAGTTTATTTTTATGCTTTTAAATCATCCCAGATCAGAATATTTATGAAGGTAGAGCTGCAGGATGAGACTTATTCCAGAGAGGCGTGACAGTGGCCTAGATCATGTACACAGATTTTAAGTTATAATTTTATTATGGCACAAACTTTGAGAAATTTTAATAAATGTTTATGCGCACTCTCTCTTGTGATCTCAATATTTTTAATAAAGAATGCTTTTAATTATTATATAGAATATTTATATCTGGCGTAAGTATAAGAAAATATTTTTTTAAGTCAAATTCAGTAGTAGCACATCGGCTCCCCTAGATCTCTAAAAATGACTTTATTAATAACAGTGGGGAGCGGGGTGTTACAGGGTAGCTGACACACTGGCTATAGGAGCCGTGATCTTGGAGGTAGGAAATGACACACCAGAATGAGTGGATGACATAATCAGATATTTGGAGACTAGGAACCTTCCTGCCTCCCATGAGGAGGCAAGGAAGGTCAAGAGCAGGGCAACTCGATTCACTATAATAGAAAGGACGTTATACAGGTGAGGGTTCTCGACGCCATTGTTCAGATGCATTTCAAAAGAGGAAGCTGATTACGTTATGAAAAGGGTGCACGGAGGAGTATGCAGAAACCACTCAGGAGGGAAGTCCCTCGCCGCGAAGATCATAAGAGCGGGATACTACTGGCCAAAAGCCCTAAAGGATGCAAGAGAGTTTGTAAAAAGATGTGTCCAATGCCAACTGCACGCGCCAATCCCGAACAGTCCTCCTGAAGAACTAAAGTCAATAGCCCCTCTGGCCGTTCGTTCAATGGGGTGTAGACCTGGTCGGCCCTAGGCCCCTGAGCAAGGGGGCACTAAATTCATCATCGTTGCCATAAATTATTTTACCAAATAGGCAGAAGCTAAAGCAATGGCGACGGTGACTGCCCAAAGCGTTACTAGGTTCCCGTGAAAAGCGATAATATGTAGATTCGAGATAGCACAAAGTATTATCTCCGAAAACGGCAAACAACTTGACTCCGGGCATTACCACAAGTGGTGTGCCGAGCTCGAGATCAAGGTCAAATACTTGTCCCCAGGGCATTCGCAAGCAAACAGGAAGGTTATAGCAGCCAACAAGACCATTGTAGGAATATTAAAAAAGAATGTAGGCAAGAATAAGGGGACTTGGGCGGACAAACTCCCTAGAATCTTGTGGGCATACAAGACAAAGGCGATACCGATGGAGGTGGGGTTGCCGAGCCATAGGAGGAAAGGCTTCGACGTCGAGCTCAATGACAAAAAGTTGGAAGAAAATCTGGACTTGTTGGAGGAGGTGAGAGCAGATGCCGAAATCAGAGTGATGACCTGCAAAAGGAAGATGGAATAGTACTTCAACAAAAGGGTGAGGCCAAGGTTCTTCAAAGTGGGTGACCTAGTCATAAAAGAAACCGGAGTAACTACAGCAGAAAAATGGAAGCTTGGAATACGATGGGAAAGGCCATACGTCGTGGTGGGCAGTCATCGTGATCGGTGCAAAACTGCAAGTGCACAGTATCCTAGGTTTATAGTAATGTGATGAGAAAAGTATCGTCTATAGGGATTGGTAACTTACTTTTGACAAACACCAAAATTAAACTAATATCGATTTTATTTAGAAAAGTCACTAAGATTTTTGTAATTACAATTTGAAATGAAATCAATTCAAAGAAAATATTCAAAGAAATGAAACTATTGTTTAATGACTGAATCAATGAGAAAAAGAACTTCTAGGAAACCGATTTCACCTAATCCCTCACTATGTTTTTTTTCATCTAATTAATTGAAATTAATTCTCTCTATTTGTTAACAAATTCCTCAAAGTCATCCAAAAGCCACTATCGATAGTCAGTTGAATTTATTCTTGATCATCATTTTACACAAGAGTATGCAAATTAATGAAACAAGAAAGCATTAAGACCAGCAATTTTAATACTACATAGATTCATATAAGTCTTTCGATCTCTATATTTACCTATGTTGAAATATCCAAGTTTTATCATATAATTCCTTCTTTTGATACCAAATTACAACATCAAAATTATCTAATTAATGGCCAGTCAATTAAAAGTAGTAAGCTCAAAATAAATCAGATAAATATAGAAGAAAATTACTTCAAATTAGCATAGAAAAGCAAGTATAATTTGAAACTAGATTACATCGTTTTTCTATAATAAAAAAAAATTAGTTCATGCTAAATATTAAATTCAATATCAACGAGTTCCCCATAATTTTACGGAGAAAATAAAGAAAATGAACACTAAAAAAATACTTCTCACAGTCCACAGCGTTGTCCACGTTTTCTTCAATTTTCCTTCTTGTTGGTGTCGCTGCTTCCACTTCCCTTCTCTTTTCTAATTCTTTTTTTTTTTCTCTATGCACGTCATACGGTGGTATGTAGAATCAAATCATAAGCCTTTTTTTCCCATGTCTCTTTATTTTTTAATTTCAACCTTTTCAAGAATCTCGTCCAGCCTCAAATTTTTTATTTTTTTTTGGTTTAGTGTTAACTTTCCAAAAATCTCGTTCCCAATTCCAAATCCTGTCGTTTTCGTATATCTCCACTTCCAAAAAAATCTGTTATTCTTTAATTTCATTCAAAAATCTGCTTCTATCCTTAGGGTCTCTAAAAATTCAACTTGATCCCAAAACAACACCGTTGACCGGCTCTTATATTTAGATAAATCTTCATTTAAATGAAAGAGAGTTCCTAGACGATAGGCTGCTAAAATTTAGATTTTCATTTTCTTCAAATCTGAAATAAAATTTAAATGACAACAATCAAGCCTAAAATCAACAAAAATAAATAAAATTGGTCTAAAAT
The DNA here is from genome assembly GCA_022457165.1 of Juglans mandshurica. Lineage (NCBI taxonomy): Eukaryota > Viridiplantae > Streptophyta > Magnoliopsida > Fagales > Juglandaceae > Juglans > Juglans mandshurica. The sequence goes on along the minus strand of CM039624.1, from coordinate 28,038,252 downwards.
TTGAAGTTAAGAAGTGATAAAATGTAATTTGCCTCAGATTCTTAGAGATTTGCTCTGTTTAGATTTCTTAGGCCTTCTTTAGTTACGATGTTAGGTCTGGTTTTTGTAGTTTTATTTCCTTTTTTACATAGGCTTGTCATAGATTGGTTTTCTTGCTTGCGGTCTCTTTAGATTTCCCCATAGTCCTTGCTTTTGTTTCCACGATATTCATTTGCCACAAATGAGGGTCTTATTAATAAATATGGGAGGGGGTCACTATTAGACATGTGACCTTCCGCTCTTAATAATAATAATAAAAAAAGAAGTGATAAAATGTACGAAATTATGCAAGTCATCAAACACCCCCAAACTTACAACTTTGTTTGTCCTCAAATAAAAATAAAATAAAATAAAAGACCATTATAGACTATCAACTAGACCCCATAGAGAAGTCTCATCACTTATCAAACCATGATCTGAATTAGATTTCATCACTAGTATTTTACTCTTTTAATATCAATGATAGCAGGAAAATCAATAAAAAATTTAGCAATTTGTCAAACAAAAGTTAAGAGGTTACTTCAATCTTAAGCTAAGACCTTGAGTGTGTGTATAAAATAGTCAATTTAACACCAAACCGCCTGCAAACTAAGATGAAAGTAGAACAACTGAAGCCTGAAGAATTCTCTCAAAATGTAACTTCATAAGCCAAATTTCCTAAATCCTCTCACTAATGTAGTCAAACCAAAATCAGAGATCAAAAGGTCTTTAATCAGGTTGTAATGGCAGGCCACAAGGTGAGGGCTAAGAAAAAATGGATAAAAAAAATTAAAGCAAACTGGAAAAATATTTGGTGGAAAGAACAATAAAAGAGATATCAATATGATTCAAACCATAACTCTTTCTCGACTATATGTTCATTCTTGTGATATTAGTGTTGCTGTAATCAATGAAGAATACCAACTGCACCTTTAACAAAATTTGAAGTGATCCAAACTCCATTTATTGAGTTTTCTCTATTTTATACTTTCTCCCATGATGGATAAATCACCTCTGGGCAAAAGACAAACCCAACAAAAATACTTTTCTTTTCTTTTCTTTTTCAACCTCACACCTTTTTCGTTTAGCCACCTCAGTTCTTGTAGCCTTTTCAAATTTTCAACCACTTCAGCTTTCTTTTTTTCGTTCACTTTTTTTTTTTTTTTACACAACTTTGATCGTACAGAGCATAATTTCATTTGAACTAAGTTTCTCTTTAAATGTAGATTTCCACCAAATAATAAATAAAGGCTTATGTAAAATAAGGCTCTAGAGGGTTGATTATGGAAAATACACCATGTAATGATGACATGATAACTAGGACGGTTGGGAAATTTTTTTTGTTATGACAAAAAAATGTCTATATCATTTCTCTAATATTTGGTATCAACTAAGATTTTGCAACAAGGATCTGTCAACAGATTCTAGAGCAAAGCAAGATTGAACTTCCCTGACCTAGTGCTCAATTATGTTCAAGGATAAAGATTTAAATCAAAGTGTCAACAAAACTCAGTGTAGCATAAAAGAAATTTTTGAAAATTTTTCTCAGACCTATCCTCAATCACAAATTTCAGAGTTATAGAGAATTCAATCATACTCAAATACATGTTTTGTAAGATAATCCAACAACTCAAGACATCTAGAATCATAAGTAAAATAAAATAAATAGCAATCAAGAAGGCCAAATGACTATAGGAGTTTACACCCCCAAACTTAAGCTAAACAATATCCTCATTGTAATTCAAAAACGAGAAAGATTGAAGAAATGAAATGAACTTCCTTGGTTCCATGGATCATTAGCCGTAGTTTGCAATTTCAGCTCTTTATTCTTACTAATTAAACCTGCATCAAAATCTAAATTATTCAAAATAAAAATAAAAGAATAAAATAAAGTTCTATGGGCTGCCTCCCATAAACGCTTGTTTTAAAGTCTACAGCTAGATTTTTCGATATTCATCAATTAGGGTCTCCAAGAGGAATAAGTGCACAGTTCCTCTCCACTGTTCTCCATAATAATGCTTTAATATATGCCCGTTAACTCTAAATATACTCCCTATCTTGTCCTTCAAATCTATTGCTCCAAAAGAGGAAACTTCGTTAATTGTATAAGAACCTGTCCATCTTGATCTTAACTTGCTCGGGATGAGTTCGAGTCGTGAATTGAAGAGTAAAACCTGTTGTCCTGGTGCAAACTCACGCCTAAGAATTTGTTTGTCATGCCACTTCTTCGTACGTTCTTTGTAGATCTTCGCATTTTCATAAGCATCATTCCAGAGCTCATCCATCTCATTCAATTGACGAAGTCGCCTTTACCCAGCTGCCTTCAAATCATAGTTAAACTTCTTTGTAGTTTGCTGCATCTTTTTCTCAGAAAATGCATAATCCGATTTTGCTACAATCGGCTCTAGCCTCTCCACTTCATTGCTAAGTGATGTATTTTGTTGCAAAGATTGTTCTAGGTGATCGGTTGGTGCATCTTCTTGGAAAGCTTCCTCTACATATTGCTTAATGACATCTACACGAAAGCAAGTGCTTGACTCTTCTGGAAATCTCATATCTTGGTATATGTTGAACATAATCTCTTCCTCGTTTACTCTCATTGTTAATTCACTATTTTGAACATCAATTAAAGCCCTTCCCATAGCTAAGAATGGTCGACCAAGAATCAATGAGACTTATTCGTCTACCTCCATATCTAACACCACAAAATCAGCAGGAAAAATAAATTTGTCCACTTTTACCAATACGTCTTCTATGAATCCACGTGGATACTTGATGGATTGATCTGCTAGTTGCAAAGAAATGGTTGTTTGTTTCATCTCTCCAAGTCCTAATTTCCAGTAAACAGAAAGTTGCATAAGATTAATGCTAGCACCAATATCACATAAAACTTTATCAAAAAATAAATTTCCAATAGTGCAATGCAAAGTTAAACTCCCCGGATCTTTTAATTTTTGAGGCAACTTCTTTTGAAGAATATCACTACATTCTTCAAAAAGCTTTACTGTTTCAAACTCGTCCAATCTTCTCTTCTTGGAAATGATGCCTTAAGGAATCTGATATAATTTGACAATTGTTCCAAAGCATCTGCAAAAGGGAATATTTATGTGAATTTTCTTAAAAATATCTAAAAACTTAGAAAATTGTTATCTAATTTTTGTTTTTGAAAACGTTGACGATAAGGAAGTGGAGTAGGGAGAATAAGATGATTGTCAGGAAATGAAATTACTGGAGGCTTGTCAGTTTCTCCTAATGTATCATCAACAATCTCCTATTCTTCCACTTTATTCATGCTTTGGCCATTGTTTGCAGCTGTAAGGGTGGACTTGGTTTCCTTTGATGATGACCTCTCAATTTCTCTTCCACTCCTAAGTGTGATGGCCTTGTATTGTTCCTTTGGATTCACTTCTATGTTGCTAGGAAAAGTTCCTCTTTATTGGGCATTGATGGTTGTGGCTAGTTGCCCAATTTGCACTTCAAGATTCTTTATAGAGGCTCCCATGTTGCTATAATGAGTCTCAATGTTGTCCAACCATGAATCAGTCTTTTTAAACCTTGCATTTGTCTTCTCAACAAAGGAAACCATGGTATCTTCAAGTGACATATTCTTCTCGCTTAGTTGACTATCAAATCCTGGAGGAGGTTGCAGCACATTATTTGTGTTATAAGACAAATTCTCATAATTTTGAAGACATGGATGGTAGTAATTTGACATAGGATTACCATGATAGTTGTAGTTCCGATTGTTTATGTATTGAACTTGTTCTTGACTCGTTTCATTACTCATAACTGTCATACTTGCAGCTGCAACATATTTTGCACTTTGTGGTATCCTTTGGGTTTTCAAAGTTGAAATTTGATGGGATAGAGAAACAACTTGAGCTGAAAGGGCGGCTAACGGCTCAAATTCATGAATCCCAGCAACTTTCTTAGCCATAGTTCTTTCAGTTGGCCATTGATAGTTATTTGAAGCCATTTCTTCCAAAAAAGAGGTAGCACCTTCAGCTGTCTTTGACATCAAAGTTCCACCAACAACATCAACTATGGTCCGAGTTTGTCCATTCAATATATTGTAGAACACCTGAACCTGCAACCAGTCCTGCAATCTATGTTGAGGGCAACGTCGAATTAAATCTTTATACATTTCTCATGCCTCATAGAGTGACTTGAAATCATTTTGTTTGAATTGACCAATCTCACTCCTGAGTTGGGTTGTTTTTTCAGGTGGAAAGAATTTAGCAAGAAACTTTTCAGTCATGTCCTGCCAACTAGTGATACTTCCCGGTTGTAGAGATTGTAGCCAACATCTTGCCTTGTCCCTTAAAGAAAAATGAAACAATCTTAGTCTAATGGTGTCTTCAGTAATACCATTAATCTTTACAGTGTCAAAAATCTCAAAATGAATATTGGGATCATCTAGTGGCGATTTGCTGAATTTGACTTGTTGCACCATGCTTATTAAGGCTGGCCTGAGCTCAAAACTATTGGCATTAATGGTTTGATGTCTTATACCTGAGTAGTTGTCAATCACAACTGGTCGTACATAATCTTTCAAGGTACGTGGTTGTGCATCTTGTTGTCTGTTGGCCATGGCTAGTACTTTTTTTTTCTTCATGATCTAAGAGTTCTTTCAATCTCCGAATCAAAATGAGTAATGTCAAGATATCTAACACGGCACATCCAACGTAAAAAATACACCTGTAGAACAAACAAAATAACAAAATAATAAAATAAAATAATTAAAATTCTAAATTAAAACTAAGATTGATTTATATCGATATTGTCAAAAATAAGAAGAAATCAATTCCTGGCAACGGCGCCAAAAACTTGATCGGTACAAAACTGCAAGTGTACAGTATCGTAGTTTTATAGTAAAGTGATGAGAAGACTATCGTTCTTAGGGATTGGTAATTTACTTTTGACAAACACCAAAATTAAACTAATCTCGACTTTATTTAGAAAAGTCACTAAGATTTTTGTAATTGCAATTTAAAATGAAATCAATTCAAAGAAAATATTCAAAGAAAATGATAGCTATTGTTTAATGATTGAATCAATGAGAAAAAGAACTTCTAGGAAACTGATTTCAACTAATCTCTCACTATGCTTTTTTATTTAACTAATTGAAATTAATTCTCTCTATTTGTTAGCAAATTTTTCAAAATATCCAAAAGCCTCTTTCGATAGTCAGTTGGATTTACTCTTGATCATCATTTTACATAAGAGTATGCAAATTAATGAAACAAGAAAGCATTAAGACCAGCAATATTAATACTACATAGATTCATATAAGTATTTCGATCTCTATATTTACCTATGCTGAATATTCAAATTCTATCCTATAATTCCATCATTCGATAGCAAATCACAAGATCAAAACCATCTAATTAATGGCCAATCAATTAGAAGCAATAAGCTCAGAATAAATCAGACAAGTATAGAAGAAAATTACTTCAAATTAGCATAAAAAAGCTAGTATAGTTTGAAACTAGATTATATCTTTTTCCAAGAATAAAGAAAATTTAGTTCATGCTAAAAATTAAATTTAGCATCAATAAATTCACTATAATTTTACTGAGAGAATAAAGAAAATGAACACTGAAAAATACTCCTAGCAGTCCGCAGCATCGTCCACGTTTTGTTGAATTTTACTTCTCATTGGCGTCGCTGCTTCTAGGTTCACTTCCCTTCTCTTTTCTAATTCTTTTTTTCTCTATGCACGTCATACGATGATAGGTAGAATCAAATCTTGAGCCCCTTCTCTCTCTTTTTTCTTCTCCACACTTCCCACCTCTCTTTATTTTTGAATTTCAACCTTTCCAAGAATCTCGTCCAGCCTCATCTTTATTTTTTGTTTAGCGTTAACTTTATGAAAATCTCGTTCCCAATTCTGAATCCTGCCGTATTCGTATATCTCCACTTCCAAAACAATTTGCTATTCTTTAATTTCATTAAAAAATCTGCTTCTATCTTTAGCGTCTCTAAAAATTCAACTTGATCCCTAAAGTAGCATTAATGACCAGCTCTTCTATTCGAATAAATTTTCATTTAAATGAAAGAGAGTCCCTAGAGGATAGGTTGCTAAAATTTAGGTTTTCCTTTTCTTCAAATCTGAAATAAAATTCAAATAACAACAATGAATCCTAAAATCGACAAAAATAGATAAAATTAGACTAAAATTTAAAGTTAAGATGTGATAAAATGTACGAAAGTATGCAAGTCATCACATCGCCCTGGAGCCTATCGCCTCATGTGTAATGTCAGATCAAAATACAAATGTTCAAAACTTAAAGATAAAGTGGTATCTAGACAGGGTTTCGGGAGTGACAGGGAGGAGGAATGGCATCTGGCATTGTATCTCGCCCAAAGGAGTTGAAGACATGATAAGCAGCAGAGTTAGCTCAGATCACCTTCCAATTCAGAGTGCGAAGGTTTGTCTCCGAATGGGCGAGAAGGTGATCTCTCAGCTGTTTAATCCTGAGCTTGAATCCAAGGCCCCAAGCTCGGCTTCGAACGGAGTAGGTAGATGTAAGTTAAGCAGGATGTGGGCAACCTCACTTTGCCAATTGGACTCTATGATCTCGCTTAATTGCAGATAGTGGAGGTGACGTTCCTTAAGCACTTTCTTCGTAGCTGATAAATCCTGTTTTTCTTTGAATTTCTCGCCTTTAGCCACACCGAGTCGAATGGCTATCTCCCGATGCTTTCCCTCACAATCTGTGAGGCGAGTGGCATATTCGGCATTTTTCTTCTCGAGCTCCTTAGCCTTTTTCTGAAGCTCCTCAGCGTCTCTCTCCATTTGGCTAAGGCGGGCGAGCAAATCATCTCGTTCTACTCCTAGGGTCTCTGCCTTGTATTGGCGTTGGTGAGCTTCTTCAACAGAACTCGCCATATCAGACTTGAGCAAATTGACTTGCCCACGTAGGGATACAATTTGATCCTCAAGTTGATTAGAGTAGGTCTCAGCTCGGGATAATCCCTCAGCCATCTCTTCCTTCTTGGCTCGTTCGGCCAGGACAACACTTTGAGCGCAACCAATGAAGGACCTCATGGATTGATTCTCTTCCTCCAAGTCCAAGTGGTCCTCAACCAAAGTAGTCGCCAGGCAATCAACCCTCTGAAAACCCAACCAAGTCAAGAACAACATGGTAAGGAAAATAGAAAATTTGAAAATAAAAGGAACTTACTGGCAAAAGGATGTTCCAAAGATTACAAACAGTGGCATGAAAGGCCTCTTCTCGAAATGCACTCGAAGGCCAAGAGGAACCATCTGGGCTAGAGCTCAATGAACAACGGAAATCAAGGATTCTAAAAGACACGCCAACAAAGCCATCTGGGATAATGGTGTCCTGGACAGGCATGGGCAAAACGGTGGAAGGATTAGAGAAGGCAGAAGGAGGAGTACTTGTGTTCACCTGAGCAGATGCTCTGCCTCATGACCAGGAGGGACCATTGCATCATCCTCCTTAACAAGTGATGCCTGAGAAGGTTCGGTGAGAGAGTTATCCACTGGGAAAGTTGGAGAGGGCTCACCACCCCCGGTAGGGGAGATGCTAAAAGGTGAGGAAGGGATTGACACCCTACTTCCACTTGTGGGGAAAAGAGTGGGAGAAATGAAAGGAATCTCAGAAAGGATATTAAAGGGGATTAAAATAACATCTGACCAGGTGGACTTACTATTCTGATATACCTAAGCTTGTACAACTAGATGCGAGCCTCCTCTCTGTCAGAAATGATGATCTCAAAACCACGCTCATCGAGAACTGAATTCCATGAAGCCCTAATGGAGAACTCCTGATTCGTTGCCTCATCTGTAGGAAACTCCCAACCATCACCAGATATGAAGAAAAATTTCCTCTACCAATCCTTGGCGTAGGAATATTTATGCTCCAGTTGGACCAATTTGTTATGAGCCCTCAAACTACAAAGATTCCCTTCCAAGTGTCTGAAACCGTTAATCAAGTGGCAGACTGGTTGGCTAACAAAGGGCGGAAGGATTTAATCTTGCTTGGAGTAGCTTGGGAGACTCTCTCTACAGGCTAAAAGGTCTTATTCGCATGGATTATTCTAGGCTACCTTCCTTACGCTTTCTCTAGTTATTTTTGTTGCGGTCTGATCTTTAATGTTAGTATGATTTTTAGTTTTGTTACATGGGATGTTTCTTTGAATATTTGTAAATCCCATGGGTCGTCTTCTGTTATCACGGTTTTCCTTCGCCATAAGTTAGGACAATAAATAAAATTGGAATTCCATCCTCTTTAAAAAAGAAAAAGGATGTCTGAGACCGTTCAAAGAAAGAGATTCATGAGTCGTGAGGTCAGGATACTCATCACCCGTGGGCTCCAATACTCACCGCCAAAAAACATAGTAGGCCATCATAATCCACCAAGCGTTGGGCACAAGTTGGGCCGGAGCAAGACCCAAGACATCTAGCACATCGCGAACGGGTCGTACAAGGAGCAAACAGAGCCCCATCACAAATATGGCCAAATACAAAGCAACAAAAACAAACATACCTCTCATATCGACGGCTCCACGACGATGGTTAGGTAGACCTAGAGCCAACAAGTCTGGGATGTTGAAGCTATCCCTCGCGGAGTCCAACTCGCGATGGGAAATAGTTGAGGACCATCGATAGCCTTCAAAAATCGAGCGAGTAGCAAGTGGCCCCTCAACAGTAGGGTTAACGGCCACCTCCTCAGAGTGAGGAGGGGGGTTGCAGTGTCGTGGTGTCACGAAGGCCTAGCTCCATAGGCGGAGGATGAGAGGTTACATTTAGAGGAAGTCATGGATTCGCAAGGGAGATTTGGGAGGAAATGCAGGGAAACAGAGTGCTCGAAGAGGAAGGAAGAGTACCAAAAGAGAAGAAGTGGGGAAAATGGATGTCTAAAAACAATAAATAACCAAAATGAAAAGTAGGATATGTGAAGGGGTGCAAAGGCGAAACGACATCCCGACAAAAGGGAACAAAATGACAGAAAACCCAAACAACGAAGCAATGCCATGATTACAAGTCCCATCACGTTGCACATGATGAGACTCCGCGGGGTAACTAGAAGGGGTTTAATCCTCTTCCGGGGACATACCGAGTCGTACCTTGGGCTGAACTTTAGCTCAGGGACCTGGCCCATTTAAAGCATATAAGAGGTTAACACTCAAAGAATAACCGCCCAAGAGCCTCTAGAGGAAGGCTATCAGCTTATCTGAAATAAGCTAAGCCCCAATATCCCGTGGCTTGAATCTCAAATAATAGATGAAACAGTTATCACATAAAATAGAAAGCATCGTGGGTTCTATATATACCATCAAGGTATGATAACGAGACCCATCTGAATCAATTGCTAGAGAGATTTCCATTATCTTTACTGACTTAGGCATCGAAGGCATACCCTTTAATCCCCAAGCCTCCTTCCTCTTTGGTTTCAAGTAATTGTGCGTGCGAAACAAACATGTAACATGAACATTTTCTAGGTAAAGAGGGAAATCCTTGCACCCAAGTATTTGGCACCTTTGCTTAAGGGATTATCGTACAAGAATGGATTTTTTTCCTTTTTTTATTTTTTATTATCATAAATAGTTTTTGAGTTATATTATATATTAAATTTATATTTTGCCTCCATTCTGCTGCACTAATATGGCATAAACATACAACTGCTATCCTCTAGCAATTTTGGAATTCATTTAGCCCTCGTTTGGTTACATAAACCATCTCATCTCATCTAATTATTATAACTTTATCAAACTCTCATATAAAATACAATAAACAATTCAATTTTTTCAAATCTCGAAACAAAAATAAAATTAAAAAATTATATTCTAACAATATTTTATTCAACTTTCATTCAATCTCATCTCATATGTGTAACCAAACGATGCCTAGTAACCACTTTTTAGTTTTTGGGTTCTTTTAGTCAGTGATATTTACTATTCCTGTACTTGGGAGTTTGATTCTTGTTTCCATACAAGTTCTTCAATATAGTAAGGGTTTGGTGTGGACTTATCCATCTCATGATTGATGATGATCTTTGAGAGTAGTGGAGAAAACTCTCCCTATCTGAAGTTGAAAATTATGAGGTTATGCTGCAATATACTATCCCAGACTCTATAATGAATTCATCGGATTATTGTCTTTTATTTAAGTTATTTACAAGGAAATTCTTCAATAAAGAGCAGTTTAAGACAATGAAGCGTAATGTCTGGAATCCGCTTAAGGGTGTGAAGTTTTTTTATTTGGGAGATAATTTGTTCTTGGCTCAATTCTTAGAACACAGGGATAAGGAGAGAGTTTTTCGCTCAAGTCTGTGGGTCTTTTGACAAGCATCTGGTACTTAATTCTGAAGGAATATGATAGTAATCTCCAACCCTCAAGCATTTCTATGATGTATGCTTCGTTTTGGGTCCGTTTATATGATTTGCCTTTGAAATGAATGAATAGTTTTACTTAAAGAACTATTGGTGAATCTATTGGTATATCTCCTGGGTGGGGTGTTTTCTCACGAATGCGAGTTCGTTTGGATATTTGCCAACCACTGCCTCGACTCGAACATCTTTGTTTATCGGATGAAGAAGCTATTTGGGTTTGTTTTAAATATGAACGACTCCCAAATTCTTGTTATTGCTATGGACGATTGGGACATGCTGATAGGGATTGTGATTTATGGTTGACAAAGCAGGATGTTTTTTTAAAGGAATGAGTTTCCCTATGGAGCATGGATGCGGGAGGATGAAGGCATTTTTGGTTCACTTAACCGTAAGCCTTCCTCATCTGACCAAGTGCAGGCTGGTTCAGAGAAACCTTCAGTTGTGGAACATCAAATGGACGATGAAGCTATGCTGCAGAAGAGGACTATTTTTATCCCAGATGCTATGCGACGGGGATCGATGGATGCAGGGATTTCTTTTCCTGGTAATAATGTGGATCTTGATTTGGGTCTTAGTGGGCCTCGGCTAAGTAAGAATCGTGGGTACGGTGACGTGGGCATTTGTGGGCCGGGTCTAAAACTTAATGAAATTCCTAGTCAAGGGCTTCAATTCAGGAGTTTTCCCTCAAACAATTCAGATTGTCTATCTCCAGTTTCTCGTCAAGTTGTATCTTCGACAAAGGGAAATCAGCGTAAAAAATGGATTGCATCTTCATCATTTACATCAGATCAGTGCTCCAAACTACTTCCTTCTAAATGCATCTTTGATGAATGTTCGGATGCTGGGCAGACTCAATATACGTACTTGAAGAGGATTAAATTGTTAGATACATGTTGTAATTGTTGCTGTGAATGTTGTGGTGTAACAAGGATTCAATGGAAATGTAAATGGAAGATGCAATAATGAAAAGAAGCGGCGTAGGGAAGGTGCTTGATGAAAAGCTTTAATGAGCCACACATATATTGATAAATAAATCCTTCGAGGGATTCCAAACCTCCATACAAGAGAATAGCCTTAACAATTCCAGATCTCCTTTTTCTTCCTCATGTTCACCTCATAAACGAAAACACTACAGACTCTATAACTAACTCCTAGCACTGATAAACTAACCTCACAGGAAATTGAAAATAATAGTAATATGAAGTGCACCGTTTTGGTATTTTTAATCCCAAAACAGTGTCCATTACAACATATCCAAAACGACAGACTCTACTTCTTAATAAAAACATTGCGTATTGTGGCTCCTTAAATGACAACCTCCACTTCAGTTAGCCCCCAAAACCCAGTTCTTTATAATACTCAGCGACATCATTCCCACTTCAACCTTACTTCACTTTAATTCACTTCGTAAGACTAGAACCCTTCACTTTCATCACTTCACCTCATCTCTTCTTGTCTTCTAGGGTTCCAGCCGCTGTTGTCGTAACAAAGTCTCCCCCTTTAAAGCATCTTGCCCACAAGGTGTGGGTAAAGGCCTTGTGGCCACCACAACAACTCCCAACCGCTCTCCTCCTTGGGAACTCACACCCATTTTACAAGCACCTCTGTTACAGCTCAATCCCCATATCTCTTCATTCGTCGATCAAGTACTTGTTCTAGTTCAGGCAGCACTTCACCCAACTAATCTGTTGGAGGAAGGGAAGGAAGGACTTGAACCTAGGATCCAAGCTTCTTCTTTAGGTAAGAGACACGAAATGTTGAATGGATTTCGGAGGATTCAGGTAACTTCAATCGGTAAGCCACTTTACCAATCCTCTCCTCAATTTGGAAAGACCCATAGTATATAGGGGCTAGTTTCACATTATGTCTCATTGCCAAAGTTTTATGCCTGTAGAGTTGTAATTTCAAATAAACCAAATCATATGTTTCAAACTCCCTTTCTGTAGGGTTGTCTGCATAATGTTTCATTATGTTCTGGGCTTCACTTAAATTGTGCTTCAATAATTGAATGACTTGATCTCTGTCTCATAAAAATTGGTCAGCAGACTCATTGGTACTGGTTCCGGGAAGATGGGAAAGGCGAGTGGGGGTGGAAACCTATAGACAGCTTCAAACGGGGTCATTCTAGTGACTGTGTGGTAACTCGTGTTATACTACGACTTAGCCATGATGAGCCACTGTGACCACATTTTAGATTTCACCCCTGCATAGCACCTCAGATAGCATTCAATACTCTTTTTCAAGGTTTCAGTTTGTCCAGCTATTTGAGGATGATTGCCCAAGTTGAAGTCTAGTGAAGACCCCCGAGAGTGGAATAGGGCCTGCCAAAATGAACTTAAGAAAATGGGATCCCTATCGGACACCACAGACCTAGGAAATCTGTGAAGTTTAAAAATATTTTTTAGGAATTCTTCTGCTACAACTTGGGCAGTGTAAGGATGGAACAAAGCCATAAAATGTGCATACTTAGAAAAATGATCAACAACCACAAATATAACATTGAATCCCTTAGAAATTGGCAACCCATCTATGAAGTCAAGGGATATGTCAGTCCAGGGCTGTTGTGGAATAGGTAAGGGCTGAAGTAACCTAGCTGGGTGTGAGGTCTCATACTTCACAGCTTGGCACGTATCACACTCTCTAACCATTTGTTTAATATCCCTCTTCATGCTCTTCCAGTAGAAGTCTCGTTTCACCCTTTGGTATGTTTTCAAGTAGCCCGAATAACTAGCTTGGAGATTATTATGCATGTATTGCAGTATCTTCTTCTTGAAATTAGAATCAGAAGCCAACACTAGTCTGCCCTTCTTTATAATCAGACCTTGTTGTAAGGAAACCCCCTTAGGAATGCCCTAATTAGACTGCAGTTGCTTAAGCAGTTAAACCAACTCCTTAGAGTCTTGATAACTCTTTTTAAGTTCCTCAACCCAAAGTGGGGTGGGAAAAGAAATTAAAGCAGAACACATAAACTCTTGTAACCCTTCCTTAAGGACTATTTGATTGTCATGGTTGTGGTGTGTGGGTACATACCTCCAACAGATCAAAAATTTTCCCCTCTACTACTTCAAAAATTTGTTCTTCCCTTTCATCATAAACGATATGTAACAAAATTCTTTTCCCTTAGTTATAGTGTCCTTGAGCATTTTTTGGCTATCCTCCATAACTGCAGGATTTAACTTCAACCCCTTCAACTCCATTGTTTTCCCTTCCAACACAAAACTCATCAACAACCTCGAAAAGTCCCAAGTTATCGAGCCCAAGGTCTCTAATCATTGGACTCCGAATACGACATCACAACCAGTGAAATCTAGTAAATGAAGAGGAGGTTGTAGTAAAGTACCTTGTACCTTCATTTTCATAGTTCTGCACATTCCTTCACTGCTTAGACTTTGGCCATTAGCTACCTTCACCTTCAAATTAATTGAATAGTCCACTGGCAGTTGCAACTTAGAAATTAAGGTGGAATTAATAAAATTATGTGAACTGCTCGAGTCCACAAATGTAACCACTTGCTCTCCCATGATGTTTCTTACCAATTGCCTGGTTCTAACAGTGGGGGTTCTAGTAATGGCAGCCAAAAAAATCTTCAGTTCCTCAGGTTTGTCTATAGGAACTACCACCTCCCTTGTTTTTTTTCTTTCTTTCTTTCTTTTTAATATCTTCCCCACACGGCTTTTTTTCTTCCTCTTCCCACAATTCAACGTTACCTTATTAAAGGTAAATTCTAAGGATTTTACAAATGTAGGCTGGGCTCCATTTCTCCTCACAGTGGTAGAACAGTCCCTTCCTTCACTTCTCATCCATTTGCATGGATGACACCTGCTTAGTAGTTTTCCCCTGTATTTTTGCCATTTGTTGTAATTGTCATTAGAAAATGAGGTGTGTGCAGAATTTCCTATCATCCTTGTACCATGCTTCTCCCCTATAGGTTTGTTGATTTTCTTAGTTCCCAAGAGGTACTCTTATTGCATTTTTGCTAACTCATATGCTGCGTTTACATTGACAAGGCTGAACATCTTGAAGAAAATTCGTTTCTCATCCTTCAAGCCGCTGAGAAAACAACTCAGCTTATGAGCATCCGATAACCCCTTAGACGGTTGGACAAGGCCTCGAACTGTGCCTTGTACTTTGCACTCGTGCTGGTCTACTTCATCTTGGTCAATGTCTCCATGGGATCGGCGTACGCTGTCGGGCCAAAATAAAGAAGCATGAATCTAGTGAATGTCTCACAATCTTTGCATTGTTCCCCCTCCATAGAGTCTTGATACCACACAAGAGCCTCTCCTTCCACGTGGTAAGAGGCCATAAGCATCATGTGAGAAAGAGGAGTTTGATGAAAGTCGAAGTAGTGGTTTGCTTTAAATATCCAAGCTGTTGGGTCGTTTCCTTGAAAATGAGGAAACTCAAGCCTAACCCCTTGGAAATTAATTTGTTTGTTGTCCTGGTTCTCTTGTTTCTAATTAACCTCATGGTAAGGATCCTGGTTATGGTGGTGCGGGGTATTGAAGAAGGTTCTCGTCAGGTCCTTAATTTCCTGTACATCGGTTTTCAATCCAGTGATGGATTGTTGTTGTTGGTTGACTTGGTGTTGAAGAGCCTCCTGTTGTTGGTGCTTGGGCCTTGGATCGGTGGATACTGATACCAATTGTTAGATACTTGTTGTAACTGTTGCTGTGAATGTTGTGGTGTAACAAGAATTCGGTGGAAATGTAAATGGAAGATGCAGTAATAAAAAGAAGGGGCGTAGGGAAGGTGCTTGATGAAAAGCTTCACTGAGCCACACGTATATTGATAAAGGAATGCTTCGAGGAATTCCAAACCTCCATACAAGAGAGTAGCCTTAACAAATTCTAGATCCCCTTTATCTTCCTCATGTTCACCTCATATATCGAAACTACAGACTCTGTAACTAACTCCTAGCACTGTTAAACTAAACTCACAGGCAATTGAAAATTACAATAATATGAAGTGCACCGTTTTGGTGTTTTTAATCCCAAAATAGTGTCCATTACAACAGACCCAAAATGACAAACTCTACTTACTTATTAATAAAAACGATTCGTATTGTAGCTCCTTAAAAAATAGCCTCCACTTCGGTCAACCCCCAAAACACAGTTCTTCATAATACTCAGCGACGTCGTTCCCACTTCAACCTTACTTCACTTTGTAAGACTATAACCCTTCACTTTCATCACTTCACTTCATCTCTTCTCGTCTTCTAGTGTTCCACCCACTAGTGTCCTAACAAAAATCCTCAAGTGATGACCAATTGGTGGAGGTCGAGGTTCTATCAAAAGAGGTTGAGGTTCAGCCTCGCCGAAAACCATGAAAATCCTCAGTTGAAACTCCTGTAGGCTTGGGAACCCACGGGATGTTTGAGTACTTCGAGACTTGGTCCGAAGTGAAGTTCCTAATGTGGTTTTCATCATGGAGACCAAGTTTTTAGCACTTTGTATGGAACGTATGAAATTTCAATTGGGTTTTTCTAGCTAGATGTCTTGCTTGGACTGTGGGGAACGTAGTGGAGGCTTGGTTTTATTTTGGCATATGGAATTTGATTTGGAAATTTTGTTCTACTCCAAACATCACTTTGATGCTTGGATCTCGAATTTACACACTGGTTTTCGATGGAGAATCACTACTGTATATGGTCACCTTGAGGCTAGCCACATATGTGAAGTTTGGAACCTATTGAAGATGATTTCGACTCAAGTTTATAGGCCTTGGCTTTGTTTTAGGGATTTTAATGAGACACTCTCCAATTCTGAGAAGCAAGGGGTTAGAACTCTGTTGGAAGGACAGATGCAAGATTTTCGTGATACTCTTAGGTGCCGTCTCGATAGTGAGTTGAGATGAGATGAAATGAGATAAGTTGAGATGAAAGTTAATAGTTAAGTAACACATTGTTAGAATATTATTTTTTTAATATTATTATTGTTTTGGGATTTGAAAATGTTGAATTGTTTATTATATTTTGTATGAAAATTTGAAAAAATTGTAATGATTAGATCATATACTTTCATTATCTAAACGGAGTCTTATTTTTGCTGGTTGAAGACTATAAATCATGAATGACCTTTATTTACCTGGTCTAATATGAGAGGGGGGGCTGCATTTATTCAAGAACGCCTTGACCGATTTCTAGCTAATCCAAATTGGTATTCAATGTACCAAATATTTAAAGGTTCATAATTTTCTTCCCTCACATTTGGTTACCAATATTTGATGTTGAATACTATTGACTCCGCTGGTCTACAAAGGAGGGGTGAGAAATTATTTCGATTTGAGGCAATGTGGATTGATTGTGGGGAAGTAATATTGTGCTGATTCTATGGAGGAGCTGCGCAGTTCCATTTCTTCTTGTAGTCGTAATTTACAAGCTTGGAATGTTGTTCTACTTGGGAATATTAAGTTCCAGCTAAAGGAGAAAAGATTGGAATTATCTCTTTTTTCTGCAGGTCCTCAATCAGCCATGTCCATGCCAGTTATTAAATCCCTCCAATATGATATTAATCTATTACTTGAAATGGAGGAATTGATGTGGAAACGACGATCAAGGGTACTGTGCTTATCGATCTGTGAACTTATATTTGTTAAATATTTTTGTGAATTTAACACTTCTCAATACACAAAATATTCTATTCCGATCTTTCTGCTAAGAGTTGATGTGGTTTCTTTGGAAATCATTTTTGCCCTTTTCTTTTTATTTTTTTTTTAAAAAGGTAAATAAAATTCGTTTTGTGCTTCATGGTTCAGTAATTGTTATTCAATAAGTGGAGACACTTCTCGATTAATGGCATTGTTTGATGGGTGTATATATTGTAAAGTCTCTCACAAGATGTAGAAATTGTTTGCAGAATTCTAGTTTGAAGCATTCATATTTTGTAGTGTATTTCAGTTCTAAACAAAAACATCCACTTTTGGTGGTGTCATTTGTAGAAAAATGGGTTCCGAGAGCAATGGCAGAATTTGACTAAAAGTTGAGGTTTTGGCTATCGGAGAGATTAATCTACGTTAGACTATCAATACAAAAGTCAAAATAATAATATAATATTAGATATTTTAATAATATTTTTTTTTTATTTTTATTTTTTTATATTTTACAAATACACTCCATATATTAATTAATAATTTAATTTTTACTTAAAACTATTATTTTCCAACTATTTTTTTACTCAACCTAATTATCCAATAGTAGCCATTGAGAATATTTTTAGAGTAAAATATTATTTTAGAAATGAATAGTGACTGGTCAAATTTGGAAAAAATGATGAATTTATTGTAGCAAAAGCTTCATTTGGAACATAAACTCATCTCAACTCATCATTACAACTTTTTTAAATCTCAACATAAAATATAATAAACAATTCAACTTTTTCAAATCTCAAAATAATAATAAAAATAAATAATAATATTTGATTAGCTCAACTCAACTCAGTTTAACATCCAAATGCCTAGTTTAAATTTAGCTAGGCACTTGCATTTGTTGGTTTGGTCTAGAGCCTTTTAGAGGAAGTGCACGCTTGGGCTTGGCCCATGTTGTTTAGTGTAGTGGGAATTAGAGAAAGCTTAGCCTAAACATGTAGAAGCTTAATTTGTTTATATATTTATCATGATAAATTATATTTGTAATTATGGAATGCGCAAGCGTCGTATAATTATTTTAAAAAAAATAAATAAATACGTGATCTACATGATAAAAAATTAATTTTTTAATAGTAGACCTCACTCTTTTTCAAAACGATTGCACATTACTTACATATTTACGACTGTACGTAACATTACTCATATATCATTATTGACATCGACGTGCGTACCTTCTCATCGGAGATTTTAGTCGAACTATGTGAGACAATTTGAATATGTGGGCAATTGTCTTCCTCAAGTGCACCAAAAACTGTTATGAAAAAGTGAGGAAGAATTGTGACTTGAACATGCAAATGCAACATGATTTGTATTGCTCCAACGTTGCTCATTTAAGGCTAGTTTGAATATTTAGAATATTTATGAATAGTAGTGAAATAATTTGAGCTAAAATATTTTATTGAATTTTGAGAAACGATATAGAAAAAGTTAAATAAAAATATTATAAAGTTAAAAAATTACTTGAATATAATTTTTTAATATTGTATTTATTTTGGAATTTAAAAAATTTATATTTTTTTGTTTTTTGTTTAGGATTTTAGGAAAATTGTGTTAATCGATTAGCTAATAATTAGATAAAAAATTTGAAAATTTGAATAGAAAAGTATTTTATGTATAATGATGTATGAAAGAGAAATATATGATAATATCTTAAAATATTTAGAGAATATATGTATTTCCAAATACACCTCTAGTCAAATTCGACTCGTAAAAGTTGTATTTGATTAAGAACTAAATGAATAATATCTTACTGCTTATTCAAACTCGACTCGAATATGGGTATCATTTCCTTAACGGGTAAGGTGTTCGTCCTTTCCTTCTTCGAAGGGTGTGGCGGTGGTGTAGGGATTTTGCAAATAACACAATTTTGATCGACAGTTACTAACCACATAAGCATGGCAGATGAACTAGCTAGGCTTTGGGAAGGTTTTAACCTAACAGAAACAGAGAAAGAAGAGGTTGCTTTCACAGAAGATGAAACAAAACGTGCAGATGCTAGAGCACATAGATGCCTTCTTCTACTCATTTTGATGGAAAAGAGTCTAAATAAAGAAGCTTTCAAAGTTACCATGACTAAAATCTGGAATCCTGAAGGCTTTATAAGCTTTAATGAGGTGGGGCATCATTGGTTTTTAGTTAAATTTCAAAAAGTTGTGGACATAGAAAGTGTGATAAATGGAAGACCATGGTCTTTTGATAAAAATTTAATTTGTATTCAAGCCTTTGACAACAGTACTCCTCCTAGTGAGGTGAGTTTTACTCATGAACACTTTTGGATCCAACTATATGGTATGCTGTTGATAGCCATGACAATTGAAGGTGGGGAAAGAATTGGCTCCTCAGCAGGGAAAGTCTTAACAGTAGATGTGGATGGGGATAGGGTTGGTTGGGAAAAATATCTCAGAATTAGGGTAAACATGGATATTACAAAGCCTTTATCTCGTGGGAGACTGATTAGAGTAAAGGGCAAACAAAGCTGGACCGACTTCAAATAGGAGAGATTGCCTTTATTTTGTTTCCAGTGTGGGGTAATTCAACATGTAGACAGGGTTTGTGCTCTGGAAAGAGGTAGAATAAATACAAGAGGTGTTGGTCAATCCCAATATGATCAATGGTTAAGAGTCACAGCTATTAATTTAATGGGTAATGGTGACGAAAGAGTAGGAGGCAGGGGAAACAAAACTCAGACACATTTTCAAGGTAATGGTGAGGGTCAACTCATTAGGGGTCTAATCACTCAATATGGTGATCAAGAGAAGGCTCCCTTGGAACCCTCTGACAATCAATAAACTGAGATTTATAACCCATCTAGTGTAGCAGTTGATAAGAGGAAACAAAAAATAGATCTGGAGTACAAAAGACAGGTTGATCAACTTGAAGACTAGAAGAGAGCCTTACTAGAAGAGAGCTACAAGGCTAATAAGGTTCAGGAAGATTTGAATACCAATCTTAGTAGTTCCTCTAAGAGTATTCAAGCAACTCAGTTTCTCAGCTCTTTACCAGGTAGTAATCTTGTCTATTCGAGTCTCAATCCTTTGAGTAATGTGGATCTAACACCAAAGACAATGGGTTGGAAAAGAAGGGCAAGAGCAGTTAAATTACCAAGATCAGATGAGATGGAAAGTGGGGACATTGGCACGGGTGGCACAAGTGGTAGAGAAAGATATAAAGAAATGATAGACTGTGGAGATCAACAAGGCTTAACCAAAAAACAAAAAGAGGGAATCAATCCTGAAAGGAGCATAACTCAGGAACATATGGTGGAGGCTACTGCACAGCCCCACCAGCAGCAATGAGATGTCTTGACTGGAATTGTCGAGGGCTTGGGAGCCCTCGAACAGTTTGAGAGCTTCATTTTATGGTGAAACAAGAGTGCCCACACCTACTCTTCATCATTGAAACCAAAAGCACGAGGGAGAGGATTGAAAGAATTAAAAACAAAATAGGTTTTGACAGAAGTTTTACAATGATTAGTAAAGAAAGTAGTGGAGGGTTGGCAATGACGTGGAAATTTGGTTCTGATATAGAAGTTGAATCATATACTGATTCACACATATCTGTCAGAGTTAATGATCCACAAATTGGGAAGGCTTGGACCCTTACAGGGTTTTATGGCAACCTAGTAACTATAAAAAGAGAAGGTAGCTGGCAGTTATTAAGGTTTATACAACCTTTGGATCATAGACCATGGCTATGCATGAGAGATTTTAATGAAATGCTTTATCAACATGTGAAATATGGGGGACCACACAGACCTTTTGCTCAAATGGAGGGATTTAGACAAGTTTTGCAAGACAGTTACTTAAGTGACATGGGTTACATTGGCACCAAACAATCTTAGTCCAATAACATAGAAGGACCTGAATTTACCAAGGAGAGGTTAGATAGAGTGTTTGCTAATACTTAATGTATGAGTAGTTTTCAAGCTATTATTGTTACCACATTAGCAACATGTTCTTCATATCACAGTCCTATTCTAACAAACCTAAGTACTCAAACTAAACCTGCAAGAAGGAGAGCAAGACTCTTTAGATATGAACTCAGTCGGGGCCTTAACAATGTTTGTAAAGCAATGGTCACTAGAGCATGGAATGACAATATTAGAAATGGAAAGACAATGGCAACATTCTCAAACAATCTGGACATCTGTAGAATTTAGCTAATCAACTGGAATAAGAACCAAGAGAAGGAAACCAAAGAAGATATTGAAACTCAGCTAGGCAGAGTAAAACAACTTCAAGAGAGTAACACAAACAATGATCAGGAAGAAATAAAACAGATTCAAAGAAATGAGAATATGAGATTGGAGCTAGAGGAGTTGAAGTGGAAACAAAGATGGCTCAAAGAGGGGATAGAAATACTAAATATTTTCACACTTATGCTTCTCAGAGGCGCAAGACTAATTCTATTAACAACATTAGTGATGGCGAGGGGCATCTTCATACTACTCCAGAAGCTATAAATCAGACTTTTCAAGATTTCTTCACTAATCTATTTGCTACTTCTAATCCATCGGGTCAACTACAATGTGTGGAGTCTATGCCATTACTGATCACAAAGGAGATGAACAATACTATTTCAAAAGAATTTCTTTCCTCAGAGGTACAAGTTGTCCTTAACATGAACCCCATGAGTTCTCCAGGACCATATGGTTTTTAAACTGGATTTTTTAACAGCACTGGGATACTATAGGTAAGGATCTGTGCAAAACAGTCACAATGGCATTGAACACAAACAGGTGGGATAGTTCCATAAATGAGACTTTTATAGTCTTAATTCCAAAAACCAAAAATCCTACCACTGTCACAGAATTTCGACCAATTAGTTTGTATAATGTTTTATTCAAAGTAATGGCTAAGTTTCTGGCCAACAGATTGAAGACAATATTGCCTAATATCATTTCCCCAACTCAGAGTGCATTTGTTCCAGGGGGACTAAGAGCAAATAATGTAGTAGTTGTCTTTGAAGCCTTGCACTCTATGCAGTGTAAAATGAAAGGTTTAACTGGGTACATGGCTCTAAAGTTGGATATGAATAAAGCTTATGACAAGTTGAATTAGAGCTTTATTGAAATTGTGATGGAAAGGATGGGATTTAATAGAAGATGGATTGACCTAATTCTCAATTATGTAATTACAATCTCATACTCTCTCTTAATTAATAGATCCCCACAACCAGTCATTACTCCATCTCGAGGCATTAGATAGGGTGGTCCACTGTTACCCTATCTATTTATACTATGTTCAGAGGCCCTAAGTCAAATGCTCAACAAGGCAAAAAAAGCAAGTATGATAACTGGTCTACCACTGGGCAGAGGACAAATTCCATAAATCATCTTTTTTTTTTTTTTTTTGTAAATGATAGTTTGCTATTCTGTCAAGCTTCATCTTTGGAATGGAGTAAGATGCTACATCTTTTAGGCCAATATGAAATAGCATCAAGGCAGAGGCTAAATAAAGAAAATTCATCTATTTTTTTCAGTAAAAACAGACAGCTCTCAATAAGGGACAACATTACTAGTATTGCACGGGTCAGAATTACCAGCTCCTATGAGAAATATCTTGGCCTTCCAGCTTTGATAGGCAGATCAAGAAACAAGGACTTCAAAGAAATACTTGACAAAGTCAGAGGCAAAATGAGTAATTGGAAGCTAAAGTTTTTCTCACAAACAGGGAGTGAAATCTTGATAAAATCTGTTATACAAGCCATTCCTACTTATTCTATGAGAGTTTTTAAACTTCCTAAAGGCTTGATGAAACAACTAAGCAGGCTTATGAGAGGGTACTGGTGGAGTCAAGCAAACAAGAAGAGGAAAATAAATTGGTTGAGTTGCTCTCAAATGGGGAAGTCCAAAGAGGTAGGGGGTTTGGTTTTAGAGATTTTGAGAATTTTAAGCTCAAAGCAAGGTTGGTGGATTATTAAAAATCCAAATTCTCTAGCATCAAGAGTCTTGAAGGTTAAATATTTTCCTCATTCTGATTTTTTCAATGCTAAGTTGGGAAGCAATCCCTCTTATACTTGGAGAAGCATTTTATCTGCCAGAGCTCTACTTCTAGAAGGGACTATTGGAGAATTGGTAATGGAAATTAGTAAGAATTTGGTCAGATCCTTAGCCACCTCAACCTACCTTATACAAACCTCAAAGTGGGAACAATTTATTGGGGGATGATGCTAAAGTGGATATTCTTATTCAACCAGAAACCAAGGAATGAAACATACCCTTAATCAAGCAGTTTTCACTAACAATGAAGCCTACCTAATAAGTCAAATTCCAATCAGTCAGAACAATCAATAAGACAAGTTGGTTTGGAGAAGCAATGCAAATGGAGTTTTTATAGTTAGGAGTGCTTATCACTTACAAGGGGAACTGCATGAAAGACAAAAAGGACAAAACACTCATAATTCCCACCCTCGAGAAGAATGGACCAGATTGTGGAAGCTTGTCATACCACCAGCAACCAAGAACTTCTTGTGGAGAGTATGTAGGAATATTCTGCCTAGCAAATTCAACCTATGCAAAAAGAAAATTCTAGAAGACCTCATTTGCCCAATGTGTCTACTGGAACCAGAAACTACAGAACACATACTTTGGGAATGTGCTTCATCTACTAATATTCTAGGTTAATGTTCTAGGAAAATTCAGAAAAATCAACTGTCATATAAAAGTGTTGAGGATTTATTGCAAGACATGTTCAAAAAGGTAAACAAGGAACATCTGATTGAACTATCTTTAATTCTCTGGAATTTATGGTGGAGAAGGAATGAATTTGTTTTTAAGAACATTCTCATTAATCCAAAGACTATGTTACATAGAGTTAATAAAATGCTGCTGAATATTTCTGCTTTAGACTCAAGAGATGTTAACCAGACATCATCTACAAACATAAGGAGGGTTACATAGGAGTGTCCATCTCAAGATTTTTGTAAGATAACTGGGATGTGGCAGTTGATACAAGTCAGTGAAAAATAGGGATAGGTGTTGCTGTTAGAGAGAAGGAAGGCAAATTTTTGGCTATTTTGAGGAAGAAATAGGCTTCTTTTCCTAATCCACTTCTAGTAGAGCCCACAATTGCACTCAGATCAATCACCTTTGGTTTTGAGCTGCGCATGAGCAAGGTAATTTTAGAAGGAGACTCTAAAAAAGTGGTCAATGAAGGCCATCAAAGGAGGCAAAATGATAGTTATTTTGGGATGCTTATTTCAAATATCCAAGCTAGAAGGGCTAAATATGAAGATTGTCATTTCAACCACATATATGGTGAAGGCAATTCAGTTGCCTACAACTTAGGAAATGATGCCTTATTTATAATAGATTGTATAGTTGATATGGAGGATCCTCCTAACTGTCTCCCATCCTTGTATTAGAACAAGTTATCAATGAATGAAATTTTTTCTCAAAAAAATAAAATAAAATAAAATAAAAACTGTACTCATAGTTTGTAACAACCGCTACAAATTCCTTGGTGGAATTTCTATAAGTTTTAGGAATCTCGTGGAAACACCGTAAGTTTTCACGATTCAACCAATCGCGTAGGTTTAGTCTGTCAGTATAGCCAGAGTTATCACTCACTATGGTCCCAAAAAGTGCGATTTTATTTATTTGATGTAGTTAGAAGTATCAGTTTGAGTTATGGTATGCGCCATTATATTCAGTTAATTATTTAGAATTTTAGAGCACAACAATCTTATTCTCAATTTTTGGACGAAACGCTTGTTCGAAAAAGCGTTTTGCTTATTTCGAGGCACTTCGGGATTGAATTTCAATAAACAAATTGCACAATTAGGTTTGTATGAATATTTAAGATTTTACAGTGTAAAGTTTATGTTTCACTTTCTCGGAGTGAATAGTAACCTCTATAGTAGCATCTAGCGCAGTGTTTTCAAAATCATAGTGTGGAATATCCAAATTAGGTTAGAGAAGTTTTATTTGGACACTTAGCAGGATCTTAGCCACACTTGGTGAATAGTATTAGACACTTGGTACAAAGAAGAACAATGAGTTGTTTTGTGAAGGAATCAAGGTGTGAGATCATGCCACCAAAGCAAAACCCTATTCTTTTTTCATCTTATCAACCATATTGTGCTGAACAAAAGGGGGTTTCAACCCTAGTGAAACCCTAAATGGTTGGAATCTAATTAAAACTTCAAAAGTTTGGTTGAAAACCGAAATCCTAAACGGTTTCCCCAAACCTTAAAATTGGCCTCCAAACCTTTTTTGATCCAATTTCTAGCATTGTGTTTAATCACTTGATTAAATCACTTTCACATGCTATTAATTCCTCAAATTCATGTTATGACATCATTATCCAACCTTTTAAATCTTGAAATTTTGATTGGGCCAGAAAAATTGGATTTGGGCTTGATATCATCCCAAACCCTAACCAGACCCTCTCTAAATCCCAAATTGAAGCCCACTTGTTTAAGGCCCAAGAATTTTGGCCACTTTGGCAAAGCTTCTAGAGTAAGTTTCCACCCACCCATGGAAGATAAACCTCTGCCCTCAACAGCCCCAAATAGTCCCTTGATGTGAGGGAAAAAGCGACCTCATCACACCCCTTCTAGAAGGTCGCAGCAGCCCACTCCCTCTCCACTATTCTTGCATTTTTTGTGACCTAAGCACTTCTCTCAAGGGTCATTCAAGCCCATACCACACCCTCCAGAAGTTTAGAGGCATGCAAGTCACCCTTCCTTTCATTTCATCATTTTTCATCCTCATTCTTAGAGAGAAATCAAAAAGAGCTCTCTTGAGTAATTTTCTAAGTCATTTTGCGTGTCACGTTTCAACTCTTTTTAAGTATTCTCACACAATGTATTCTTCATAAAAGTTGTTCGCTTTTGAGTTAGTTTCCGTGGATATCTTATTCGTTTCATTTTGTTGTCATATGGTCGGTCAAAAGTTGTTTTAACCATGGAGAGGTCATTCTAGACGTTAAATTAGAGAGTGTGTTATATTTTGGAGTTTTTAACCAAGAAAATGGACATATCTTGGTCCAAACATTTTATGGAGTGTTGTTAACATGTTTTTATGAATATTCATTGAGGATTTGTTACATTAATAAAGCTTTTGTTAAAAGATTTCCTTAGATCTAGAAACTTGAAAACTGGAAGTGGAAAAACAGTTTTTGTTTGAAAAAATTTGAATATTTCATGGTTTAATCTTACTCCAAAGTCTTTGATATTTTTATTTGATGATCCTTAGCCTCTTATATGCATGTTAGGATGTTTCTTTGAAGATATTTAGTATTAGTTTCAAAGATATAATTTTTCTATGCAAGAGGATTTTGGTTAGACCTAAGATTTTATATATTTGGGTTATATCTATGTTTTATTGATTTTAATGCCATGTGATTTAAAGTTTGATGGTTAGATTTTATTTAGGACACATTTTTAAACCATGTAATGTTTTAGTTTGAAGATCTCATCTTTTTAAGCCATAGAACAAGAGATTGATCAAAGTTAGTTAAGGAAAAGTTTCTGTTTTTGGACTAAGTGTAGAACCAAAAACTCCAAGTGTTGTTTTGTAATTTTTGATGACTTTTGTTTGATGATTTAAAGCATGGTTGATTTTAGGATGATGTTATGATTATGTTAGATGTAAGTTTTGAAATTTTTTTGAATTCTTGGAGATGTTTTGAGTAAGGTCAAAACTTGTGATTCAAGGGTTTGTTTTTTGTGACAAGTGGCCTTCGTCTCTTTGAAAAAAAAAAGAAAAAAAAAGGGTTTGTTTTTTGCTAAAAAGTTTGGATATTTTTACTAAAAAGTTTGGTAGTGATGATTATCATTTCTTTTTAATGGATGCTTAAGTATGTTTTTAAACTTAGGATATGAAGATCTTTATTACAAAATTTCGGTTTAATCATGAGTTTTGAATTATAAAGAATTGCAACAAAAACAAAGGAAAATAGCCTATGTAAGTTTCAGCCCCTATAGAGTTTTCATTGTTGTGTTTAGTTTAAATTCTTCTGATTTAATATTTGAATTTAGGATAAAATTTACATGAGATATGTAAATTTTGGTATTTTTAGAGTTTGGATGCAAAATACTTAAGTTAGTGGTAAAATTGTCATTTTTCTACATGTAGAGGGTAAAATGGTAATTTTGCTCTAAGTTAGTATTTTTCCATATTTCTAATTGTTAGTGATTAAGATCTAACTTTTACAAATCACTACTTTCAGTTCCTCATGATCACGCATAAGTTTTGCTTAGAAACGCGAAGACCAATGTAAGTTAGCTTTTAATTTACTATTAGTTTAATGTGTATGGGTGACAAGTAAAGGAACTACAGTGTATTTGTGTATGTTATCTTATGTGCCATGCCAAGTCATTACATATTCATCTGCCACACATAATTTATTCTGTCATGAATTATACATATGTTTTGCAAGATATTTTGTCACGTTTTACTATACATTGCAAGTACGTCTTTTTAAGTATGTCATATGTTACATGTGCGTCATGTAATATTGACTGCTGCAAGCATGTCATGTTAAGTATGTGGTCTGTTACATGTTATGACATATTACGAAATGTTTCTATCTCAAATAAGTAATATCTTTTGAGTTACGTTCAAGTCAGTTATGTCTAGGATACTTACGATGTAATCACTATGATTGTCTGAGCATCTCCATTTTTAATTCACGCGAGGTACTTCTAGCGAAATCATTTTGATTGTCAAAACTCAGTTCCAGTTTAGTTATGTAGATACTCTGGGCGTAATCATTTTGATTGTCAGAGTATTACTAGGTACTCCTGGTGTAATCATTTTAATTGCTAAGGTACGTATTTTAAAATACTCATGATGGAATCATCCTGATTGTCTGAGTATCTTTAATAGAATATGTTGGGCAGAATCATTATAATTGTTTCACTATTCCTAACGACATGACTGGCGAAATCATTTGGATTGTCAGAATTCAAGTCCAAGTTCATGTTAAGTAAAGAGGTCAGTTCAAATTCATGTAAAGTTAAGTTTCAGTTCAAGTTCATGTCAAGTTAAGTTTCAGTTCAAGTTCCAATTCATGTCAAGTTAAGTTTCAGTTCAAGTCCAAGTTCAGATTAAGTAAAGAAATCATTTCAAGTTCATATAAAGTTAAGTTTCAGTTCAAGTTCCAGTTCACGTCAAGTTAAGTTTCAGTTCAAGTTCCAGTTCACGTCAAGTTAAGTTTCAGTTCAAATCCAAGTTCTTGTTAAGTAAAGAATTCAGTTCAAGTTCATGTAAAGTTAAGTTTCAGTTCAAGTTCAAGTTCATGTCAAGTCAAGTTTCAGTTCAAGTTTAAGTTCATGCCAAGTTAAGTTTCAGTTGAAGTCCAAGTTCATGTTAAGTAAAGTTTCAGATCAAGTTTATGTCAAGTCAATTCTCAGTTTAAGTCTAGTTCAGTTTAAGCAAGTCAAGTTCAGTTCACATTTCAGTTTAAGTTATGCCAATTATGCTATATTGTATGTCAAGTTATGCTATGATTACTTATGACTTTGATTATGCATTCATGTTTTTACTGCCATGTATGCGTCATTAACTTGTGTAGAGGTTTTCTGTTAACTTGCTGAGATTTGTAATCAAATCTCATTGTGGTAGTCTCAACTACCATTCCCCCATGAATGGTAGATCTTGTTACAGGATTTGAAGGAGAGTCGAGAATCGACCTACTAGAAACTGTCGACTAAGCGACGGTGTGAAGTCGATGATAATATAGTAGGTAACTTAAATTACTATTTGTACTTATAGAGTTGCATCTCCAGTACTCTTTTGATTATAACCATTTTGAACTAGCATTATGATCTCAGTTGTTTAGCATATCCTTTTGTATGAAGTATGTATTAAGTATTTGAGATATTTTCAGTTAGGTGTATAGTATTGTTAAAAAAAAAATTATCTGTTGCGAATATTGCATAATACTATATGCATGTTAGGAACATTGCATCTTTAATTGTCATGAACGAGAACTAGTAACCTTGTGTTGTATTTTTCAACATTTCAGATGTTCGTTCAATCCTAATCAGAATCTGGAAGCGTCACATAATTTATGGCAATATGTCTATATATAATATACATATATAATCTAAGGCACGGTTTAAATGTGGACGGTACGTAATCGTACAGGTTCAGTACCGGCGACAATCACACAACGGCATTCCGCCGGCTTATTATGGCTGTGAACCAAAAAGTTGTTGGCCGTTGGCATGGGTCTAATGTACATTACATTATTACGTCCCCCGCATTACATCTACCTGTCAGCTCATGATTCTCTCTTGTGAGTCAAAACAGGTGATCGGACGGCTGTGATAGGTTGAGTTGCTTTTTTAGCTTGTTGGACAGTTTGACTTTTCTTATGTGCTTTTAAATGAAATGAGAAAAGATATAAGGCCGTACACCCTTTAGGTGTAGCACGAGAATCGCCCGACAAGATCAATTAATTAATTTATTTATTTATTTTATTTATTATTTTTTTCATTTCTCTTTATATTTAAAAATATTATTCATAAAATTATTAAAAAATATTTTCTTAATCGTAAAAAAAATTAAAAAATAAATTATCAGGTCCATCCTCGGTCGACCCTTACTAGAAAGAAATTGCCAAACTTTAGCAAGCTGGAGAAATAGAATCCTAACATAATAAGCTGTGCCTTAACACGTGCGACATTAACTAAGCATGCATGCGATTCCTCTCCTTGTTCCTTTATTTATTTATTTCTTTTTTGTCAAAATAAATGTAGAAGCTGTCTTTAATTAATTTATTCTGAATTAAGTTGGACGCGTTTTGGGTTCATTTGTATTTATTAGAACGGATATGAAAGATTATACGTGTCCCTCGTCTAATAAGAAATGAAAGATTATACGTGTCACTCGTCTAATAAGATATGAAAGATTAATATACGAAAGATCATAGTGAATTAAAGCAAAACATATGCTTATTGGCTAATTAAATTATGTGACATAATTAGACAACATAAATTGGGATAATTTTTTAGTCATATATTAAAAAATAAAAGGCTTAGAGCTCATTTGAAAAGTGACAATGATCATGATTACTTTGCTAATTATCTGAATTTATAATTAGAAACACTTGTTAAAGTCAAATCATACTTTAAAAGTACTAAACGCCAATAAAAACTCAGGAAACTTAATGATTAAGAGGAAGGTATACATGTTCAAAGCCTCAAAGTCAAGACATGCATAGACTATCAAATATATAAAAATATATTCTTATGGTAGGTAGAATATGCTCGATCGATGCAGCTAATTCTAATTAATCCTTGTTGTTTAGCTAAATCCATTTCTCTTTAGTTTAAGCTACAGATTTGGTGGCTATAACATTTTTTATGTAATATCAAGGTTTATGAATTCTAATCCGCTGCATTAATTAAATTAAAATTATCATATCACTTGGCCTGAGAACCCTTTTTGGTATAAATTAAGCATCATAATGTATGGAAAGCATGCATGATGACCGTGACAAGTTCAGCTTTATTTCTAATGTCAAAGGTGTAACCTGAAGCAACCTAGCCAAGAAGTTTGGTCACGTTGATTTATATATATATAACCTTCAATCTCCAAATATTTATTTGAGTAATACTACATACAGTCGTAGTGTATAAGTATTGCGTAGTCGCTTTGAAAAATAGTATAATTTATTATTAAAAAATTAATTTTTTTGTGTAATCATTTTTTTTAAATATGGGCTTGACAACATTTTCCAAGATACCGGAATTTCTGGGAACTTGCTTCTAGCGAAGAAAGAAAAAACAAATATATATTCCAACTCGATTATCTGTACGTTTTACAGTAAAATCAATGATATTGAGACAATCCCAAAGGTTGAACTGGCCGGGTTTTGTCATCCAAAGAATCAAAATGGGTAGAACCATTAAAAAAGAAGAAAAAAAATAGAAAAGCTGATTATTGAGAAGAAGAGATTAGATGATCTTCATCTCTTTCAGCTCTCGTTGTTGTTCCATGAAATTGTGTATTCTTTTCAACGCGACTTCCAGTGTCTGCTCGCTCATGTTAGCAAAACAAACCCTGAACCAACCTGGTTCAGAACAATGGCAAGACGATCCTGGAGATATATTTAGCTTTACTTCATGCAGTATAGAGTTCCAAAGAGCCAATTCACCCTCTCTCGTTGCTTTCTCCAACAACGGGCTTAGATTCATCCAGCAAAACAACCCTG
This sequence comes from Juglans mandshurica, assembly GCA_022457165.1. Lineage (NCBI taxonomy): Eukaryota > Viridiplantae > Streptophyta > Magnoliopsida > Fagales > Juglandaceae > Juglans > Juglans mandshurica. The sequence goes on along the minus strand of CM039624.1, from coordinate 28,007,059 downwards.
CATTTCCTTTCAAACACTCAATCCCAGCACTCCTCAGGCCTTCAATGATCATTTCGTATCTCTTCCTCAGCCTCTCTCGATTTGTCTTTATGTAGTTCTCAGTAAACTTCTTGTCGGACAACATGGCTGCCAACAGATGCTGTGTTTGCGAAGAAATTAAGGTGAAGCTCGACATCCTCCTCGCTGTAGTCACCACCTTGTCGTTGTACGAGTAAATCGTGCCAACTCTAAAACCCGGAAGGCCGAGGTCTTTGGAAAGACTGTAAACAATGTGAACTCTCTCTGCTTTCTTATAATTTTGGGCTGCGAGGACTTCTGCAATGCTTATGAACTCCGACGACGAGAAGACAGATCCAGAGTAGATTTCATCGGAGACAAGATGGATGTTCTTGCGAGTGACAAAGTCGAGAATATCTTCGAGAACTGCCCTTTGAATCGTCGCACCTAATGGGTTGGAAGGGTTTGTGATCAGTACCCCTCTGACTTTGATGTTCTTGGCTTCTGCAGCATTGTATGCGGCTTCTAAAGCTTTTGGAGTAATCTGGAAATCGTTTGAGCTGTCACAGTGGATTGGCACAATTTTTACACCAGTTCTCCACCTTAAATCTCTATCGAATCTGAAAACAAAAGAATTGAAATTGACATTAGTTCGAGAATATGGACACTGTCGTGGTCATGTGTCTACGATATCGCTTCCTTCGATTGTTCTTATAAAAACAGGCCCGCGGGTAGAATATTAAATGTCATTAAATATTTGAGTATGTTCTTTTTTCGGTAGACATGATAATTACATTCATGTCAACAACTTTGCAAGGGGCTATTTCTTACCCTGGATAGTATGGGGTTGGAACAAGCAAAGCATCTCCAGGATCTGCCAGAATGAAGGTCAACAGCTCATTTGCTGCAGTTGCACCTGCGGTTAGGACCACTCTTTCGGGGTCGAACTTTGCTCTCCCTCCTCTTATTTTTTCCATGAAACTTGCCATTGCCTTTCTGAAGGATTGAAGTCCTTGGTAATCTTGAAACAAAGCATTCTCTCTAAAGCCAGATACTCCTTTTGATCCCCAGCTAGAGGCTTCTGAGTTCTTTTCCAGGTAATCTTCTAGCAAATCGAATGAAACCTGTTTTAAGAAATAATAAACAAAGTTAGATGCAAATTTGAACAGGAAAAATACTCTGCCTCTAAAAAGATTAAATAAAAATATTCTTATAAACATGTAAGTTGATATGTTTATCAAATTATAAAGAAGTTATTTTTATTATAAAGTAGATACCATCCTAGCTACAAGCACTCAGTGTCAGAGTACTGTTGCAGATACATACTTGATTTTCTGCCAATCCCATCTGTACAACTCCAGATGGATTACTGTGTTCATCATAAGGGTCTTCATCGTATGCTTTCCAGCCTGCGAAATATGGGGAATCCTCCCCATGAGTTTCAGAAACTGCAACTTTTGAGAGTCCCACAGCTGAAGGTTGTTGCTCAATCTCTATAGCCATAACTAGCTAGCTGTACTCTATTTGTAAGATGCAGTCTTTTAGTTTTTCAAAGAAAGCTGCTATATATGGGACACGTCAAGAGAAGCTGAGAAACTCAGAAGAAATTAGCTGAAAGCGTTGCTGAATGAAAACTTTGTCTTAGACCCCGTTATATATAGAAATATTGGTCCCCGTACCCGCTCAGAAAATGTAGAATATATATATAAAAAAAAAAAAAAAGGAAAGAACCAGTACAATCAATCATTGATTCAATATAGGATGGTGCAAGCGAGCGGCCCAGCATATAAGGTTCGCGCACCGCTACTTATAAATTTGTTATTTTTTTTATTATTTTTTTAATATTTTAAATCATTAAAAAAAATAAAAATATATATAATTTTATTAATAATTATTTTTTTAACTATTAAATAAAAATAAAAAAAATTAAAATACATGAACGATAAGATTGAGAGATAAATCACTACAAGAAAAATTAGTTTTTATGATCAATTTATTGTAACTAAAATATTATTTACAATTAATTTTAATTGTAAATAATCATTTTGTTAAAATTAACTGATTACAAATAAACAATTTTCTTATAATGAATTTGAGCTATTTTCCTTCAAATATATAGTGAAAGCAATATCGACAATTAAAGCTCAACTTTTCTACATATGTATTGTTTCTATCCTAATTTTAATTTGTGACAACTAGTAGCTCCTGTCATCTAGTCAAATCTTTCCTTGTCTCAATCTCAAGGAGATCCATACCGAATAATGGTTGGTGACGAGGGGCGGGTACTGTTATTCTTTATAGTCTTCATTTCCTTTCTTTTCCGATTTCTCTTGTCAGAACAGATTGGGTTGTTATTTCCTTTCTTTTCTTTCTTTTCCTACTTTATGGACCATCTCATCTAATTACAAAAAGAATACTATTTATCTTAATTTTAATCATGATCATCTTTTAATTAATATTCTACTAATTAATATATATATATATATATATATGTATATAGTATTACTTGATTATGTTTAATGGTGGTTAGTTCTCTCTAACATGATCACAATCTATGACTAATCAAATGTTGGGTTATAAACAAAGCTGGTCTAAATTCCCTACTCATGAAAACCAAATCCTGCATTAATTATGAATACATTTCCATTACAAAATTTTGAAGAGATCTAAGAGTAGTTAGGTTTCGATCACCTGACAAAGATACTAATTTGCATACATGATTAAGATTCTGATTTGAAAACAAAGCAATGATAAGATAGAAGCTCCGGGAAGATCTGATGGCCCCACACGTACATTTACATATCCAAAACAACAAAATTGATGAACTTCAATTGGGTTTTGAGGATTGTATGCCTGACTAAGTATATATATTGGGCTCATGATCTAAGTATATATAGTTTACAATATTTTATTTGTTCTTGTAAGGGGTTTTTCCCCCTCTGTCCTAGCGGGTCTGAGAAGGGCAATTGAGAGAACAAGAAGCGAAGGCTCAGTCTAGAACAAGTGGACTCTTCAGCCCGACTCAAATGTATTTTTCTGGACGCAACCTGTATGAGGGAGCGTACTACAAGAGATGAGACTCGCCGACCTGGAGACCCCTCGAACAGTGTTCAGTCTTTGATGAAACGAGAGGGAAGTAAGGGGGACCCTTGATCATCTAACATGGAGACATCGACGAACCACCAAGGATGCTAGCAGGGTGAAGCAAATCGGGGAACCACGTTGTATTAATAGCACCACTATCGGAGCTACATGCCACATTAATGACGCCATCGCAGAGTCACGCTGCATTAAAGAATTCTGACAAAAACAACAATACGAAAGACACGGATTCCATGGGAGAAGACACGATCTATCCTCTCAAACTCCGGGTATAAATAGCAACTCCTAGATACGAAAAATTCTCTCTGATCCTTCGATTTTCTCACTTATTTACAAACTTTCAAGAGACTTAACTGACTTTGGCATCGGAGATTCCAGGTCCCAATATCACCCTCTCCCAGTTGTCTTCTTTTCTATTTTCGCAGGCCCAGTTTTGAAAACCTGAGTCGCTAGAACCTAGCCCAAAGAAGTAAGAAACACGACTTTAACAATTCTAGCTTGATCAAGAGTTGCAGTCATAATTAATGGCTCTTATATATGCTTTAGTCATATATGAGATTTTAATCATCCAGTACTGCCCACTAAATTTAAAACGTAAGATAAATAATGTTATTGATCGTAAACTATTAATCATTATCATTTTATAATTCTCTTATGTTTTATATATCATAGATGTTTGCTACACACCATTTATAGTGAGACATATTAATTATAACTTAAAAAAAAATTAAAGCACTAAACATTTTTTAGTATAGCACTTTCCACATCAGAGATGTGTACGTTGGGTATGTAAAAAATAAGACTTATAAATATTAGATTTTCTCTTTATCAAAAATTAAAATACTATTAGTTTCCTTTCACTTATTTGTGGATTATTTGTTGTCATGTCATCATGAGATGATGAAACATTAATGATTAATTAATAACAATTAACTTCATGCATTATTAATATATATTGGCTTTGAAAGAAGTACATGATTAGATCTCCTTGATTAATACATGATGGCTTAATAAGTTGCAAGATCTCCTTAATTAATACATGATTAGACACAATTAATGTTCATGTGCACGCACATATATACATAGATACACATATTTTGTGTGGCAAAGACTGAAATATTGTAATGTGAACAAGCAATTTAATAGGAGTAGTGAAAGATATTTGTCAAGATCGTGTCGTTTGTGTAGTAGATTTCAACCTAGCTACCTAATTGTTTATAAAAAAATAATGAGGATATAAAGAATATGCAGCTTAATTCAGATCAACGAACGACGTGGCAATATGATATGATCTGAACTTATCGGTAGATTGAATAATCTTCATGGATTGCTCAGATCCAGATCATGACGACTGTTCGATCGGTGGCTTCATACTTCTGTTATAAGGGAGGGGACAAGAATCAACCAAAGGCCGTCTTCATATATATATGGAAATTATTCAGCAATATGATCACGCAAATTAATCAAGCTCGATCATTGCATGCCGAGAAAGTGTCTGTGTCGTCCAAACTTCAAGTAGTTGGCACATTCCAACTGCAAAAATTAGGAAGAAGAGGGAGGAGGTGCATGTCGTGGAAACACCCTCGACGTTGGATGACAGTGACAGCAGGCCAATTGGGTTTTATCTTTATCTATAGGACCTAATTATTGAAACTGGACTAGTTCCTAGTCTCTGATGTGAACATCAAATATTATTTTAAACCCAAAAAAGTCTCTGGGATTACATCAAATATTAGCGGAATGATATCATATTCTGTATCTATAGATTTTTTTTTATAAAATGTGATAGTGTTTTTCATAAGATATGAGATGTAAAGTGATAAATAGTAACTGATAAGAAGAATTATTTTTCATATATATATATATATATATAATATAGTACCGGACCAATCAATTAGATGTCACTGCTTCCTCTAGTTCCTATATATGCAGTCTGCATGCAAAAGGAATGTGTTGGGTTTCCCCGAAATTATTATATTTTGCCCGCAAATGAATATGGTAGGAGGAGCAATGATCGATCGAAGTACTTTAATTATCTCATTTTTGTCATAGTATAATGATGAAATGATATTCCTGATCATCGACCTTTCATTTTTTCAAAGATGATAGAACTGTCCCACTTTATACAATGAGAATGCAGTAACTCAATAACAATATAAAGCTAGGAAGACGCCACGTGAAAACTACTAGATTATTAATCATTCTAGCTACGTACGATCATGTCAATGAAAGAGAAGTTCAGATAGAATATTGGGTAGGTCAGATGTTAATTACTACTGACTCTGAGTCTCGTGATGGGCCAAGATGGGTAGAAATTTCGATCGTGTGATGTTTTCTCCTGATCTCTATCTTTGAGCTTATACATATATAATATATATATATATATGAAGTGATTGGTGTTGATGCTTGATTTTAATGTTTTCAGAGACACGTTTGGAGAATTTGATCGGACCCAATTAATATGACCTTTGAGGCAGTAGTACTAATGCTGCCGCCGGTGTTCAGTAAAGCCTAAATTAGCAGAAACGCGCCAAGAATTGTCTGTCTTTATATGACAGAAACTTGAATTAATGCAGGTTTTGCAAGTTATGATATATAAACTTTGCCTTACATTAACATATACGTACGTGTTTCCCGAAAGATGTTTTTGTCCATATATTGATTCTTTCATATTGTTGATGCAGTTGTGTAAAACATATATATATATATATATATATATATATATATATATATAAACTGAGTTCATGATGATAAGCTTTGACTATTAAGAGTATATCATCTTCAAGACCTTCTAATATCAATTTATATTTCCTTTTTGCACTAGAAATTTTGTAGTTTTTTTTCCAACTCCACTTGATCTATATAGTTGATTTTTTAATTAGCTAAAAGCATGCATAGGCACAAGATGATGAAGGAATAAACATAGCTAAAAAAAGCATAGCTATGCAGACTACGTACAGGAGATGATGAAGGAGATGGAGTTGAGAGAGCTCCTCCCGCCCTCTTGGGTAGGATCAGTTTTAAGAGATAAAGTACGTAGATATCAGTTCTAATTCTTTCAGAGGTTAGAGAGAGAGAGATCAGAGGTAGAGATCGAGTTGCGTTTTTTTTTTTTTTTTTTAAATCTTTTTTTCTGAGTTTTATCATTTAAACCTAGGAAAATGCTCTGTCCACCGAGAGTCACCGATCATATACTGAATTGTAATTGTTTTTAGTTTGTGTTTTTTTTTTAAATGTTTAAGGGAGTAGTTTAAAGAATGTTTAAAAAAAAAAATTACTCATTCGGCGGCACGCTTGTTTGTTTTCGGAAATGAGATGAGATGAATTGATATTAAAGTTAAAAAGTTGAATAAAATATTGTTAGAATATATTTTTTAATATTATTTTTGTTTTGAGATTTGAAAAAATTAAATTATTTATTTTATTTTATGTTGAAAGTTAAAAAAATTATAATGATGAGATGAGATGAAATGTTTTCTACAAACAAACAAAACAATATCGATGTAGCATCGTCCTTAAACCAATGTTTATATTTATATGTACGGACAATGCTACTTAGTCAAACAGCATGTATATTGATGGCGTGTTCCGAGTGCATTTATAAACTTTTCTCTTAAATACATCAATTTATTGATATCCACTTTTTTAATTATTAAATAAAATATACAAACTGGGGAGAAAACCCAAAATAGCATTCCTTTCGTCATTTCATATATGAGAAATGTTAGGTAATGTCCTTATTTAGAGATTGTAATGTAAGTTTAGGTAATTTTATTTTTAAAATTTTTTAAAATTATAAATTATTCATCTTAAAATGATATTTTTTCTCATTTAATAAAAGACATGCACATACAATCTTGAAATGGAGACTGCAAATACAATTTCTCTTCATATATATATATATATATGCGCAAAGAATCGCATTTTTTGGAGATCAACTTCCTAGCTACTTCTATGTCTCAACTCTCAAGACCCTCTTTGCGTGCAGGTACTACCTAAATGCTGGCAAGTTTGGATCCGAACTTATCTCAATTCATCGATCTTAACTAATTATTATAATTTTTTTAAATTACAATACAAAATATAATAAATAATTTAATTTTTTCAAATTTTAAAATAATAATAATATTAAAAAATAATATTCTAATAATATTTATTCGACTTTCATCTCAACTTAACTCAACTCAGTTTAACATTCAAACGCAGACTGAATTGTGATACTACCAAGGGGAGCTACCTAAAGTTCTTACCGAATGTGTAATTTATTTTTTTAAACACTTTTTCAAATTTTATAATAATAATAATATTAAAAAATAATATTTTAATGATATTTTATTTAACTTTTAATTTTTATCTCAACTCATTTAATCTTAACTTGCTATTCAAGTAACATCAATATAATTTAAAAAAAATACAAATTTACTGAAAAATATATCCTTAACTATTAAATAAAAAAGAAAGAAAGAAATCGATAGAAAAAGTCGGTGGACATGGTGGTGGATGGAGTCCAGGAGTAGTGTCTTCCTTTGCTAAATAAGTTTTAGAGAAATGTCGGTTCACAAAGTACATGACCACCTAACCTCCAAATAATGTGAGATTAGATATAGCCACTGGTCTTGCGGCCGGTGTTGCCACCAGTCAAATCGATATTTGTTTCATTCATGATGTACGTATTGTCACCAATCACACGTAAGAAGTTTGTAGGACTTTTTAAACCTATGTTTGGTGGATTTCGTTTCAGATTACTTTACTATTATTTTTAAATTATTTTTTTATTATTTTATTATTATTATTTACCGATGATCTAAAATTACCTTACCATCCAAATCAAGCCAAACTTTTAATAATTAAGGCATGCGCACGATTCCTTGTCCCATTTTCGATTTTCGTATAATTTGGACTTTTGGAGTTATTTCATTTTCTTTAAATTAATTATTAAATATCATGTGCAATCCAGCTCGATCCTCGCCAACCAGGAAGCTTACAGATCCGGCACACTCACTCTACTGTCCCAATCATCTAACATTCATTACGTTGGAACTCATGATGAACTACTTTATATATATATATAATATGTTGTTTAATTAGCAATCAGACTTGAGGCCAACACCTCGTAAATTCAAGTGCATGATTACTGCGCCCTTCACATGGCTTTAAAGAAAATATTGCAACAAACACCTTTATGTAGTAGCTAGAAATAAGTAATTTCATCATCGTCGTCTCTTTTTCTTCGAAAGTTTGAACTCAAAATGATGACCAAAAAAAACAAAACTCCTTAGAATGCATTAGGCTTGTGCATATGACCCAGCAAATCGAGTGACCCACGAGACCCGACCCGGCAAATGACGGGTTATTGCATGATCGGTTTACCAACCCGATAGATGTAGGGTTTGAATTTTTCGTATTACACCAACCAAAGTATAAAATTGTTCTTACCCAAGTACCTTCACTTCTCTCAAACCCTAGCTTCCAGACTCCAAGTACCACATTACCACGGATGAGAAGAGTTCGGTTGGAGATAAACATGAGCGTAAAAGACCGATTGGAGAGCTTAATGTTGTCTCGAAGGTCGGTTTCTGACCTGTCCATCATGAAACTGACAAGCATTATGCTCAAGGAGTCCAAAGAAGGGTCACAGAATGGAGCAGTGCGGTTGAGAATGAGGCTTCCCAAAGTAGAAGTGGAGAAGTTGAAGAAGGAAAGCAAAGACGAGGTAGAGGTAGTTGAGAAGATTATGAATCTTTGTAGGGCGAGCAACGACAATAATGGTGGGCGTGAAGTTTCACCAAAGGGGAACGAGATAGAGATCATGGCCTTGGAGCAGAAACCGCGTTGGGAAGCTCATGGCCATGAAAGAGTTGGAAAAAATACCATTAAAGGGCGTGAGGTATGTTTTCTATAAGCTAGACAATTTGATCCAATTCTCTTGCCATGTTCGTCGAGTTTGACATTTTTTGCTTGTTTTTGCATGGCAGGCACGGATTTCAACCTGCGCAATGCCCGTGAAGTTGCAGGGGAAGTAATGGGTTGAATCTTGAGGGAGAGAGAGGACAGGCTTCTGAAAAATGTTTTAGGCGTAGCAGATTTTCTCTTAAATTTGACCATTTAAGACAAACGAAAAGTGTTATGACCTTTCTGAAGATTGAGAATGAAGGGGTTTGAAAGTTTCTGACCCGACCCGACTGCTATGGGTCGGTTCAGACCTATTTCGATCTCTCTGGTTGGCGGGTCGGGTTGGGCCGATCCCAAATCTATCTTCGATGGATCGGGTTGCAGGCCTAGAATACATTGTAAGAGTTCCCATTGGAGAATTATATGTTAAATATATAATGTTGGCCAGAGTGCGACTGGTTATACTTATATTGGTAAGAGTTTCCCAGGAAACGTCGACTGGTCGTTTTTAAATGGCTACAGATCAGAATTAGATACTTCTATCTATTCGATTTTTCACTTCAATTCATGTAGTTACCACACAAACTCTCTATCTCTCGCTCTTGATCTCTTAGAATATCTCACATGCATGCAGTTAACATTGTGTTTTGCATGCCTTTGGGCCAAATCCCGACAATTTAGGTCTTTAAAAATGGGCCCTGTGCAAGGTAGAAAAGAGTATGGCTTTGAGAGGGTGGCCTCGAGGCCGGGTAACCTCCACGAGTCTCATCCTCTGCGGCACCATCCCTCTTACGGGTCATGTACAGAGGAGCTTCCTAATGGGCCGGGTTAATGGCTTTTTGCTTTGGCCGGGCTTCATTGGGCCTCTTGGGCCTTGAGGGGAAAATCCCCTTACATATGCATGCAATCTCATCTGTATGCCTTTAATATTATATATATATATATATATATCTATATATATATATCTATCAATACTATGCCTTTAATTATATATTATATATCTACAAACCATATCTAATTAAAAAAATCTATAACAAATTTATTTTTGGAGTCTAGAGATTTGTTCCCTGCATTGGTGCTATGTCATCCACTCTCGTATTGAATTACCCTCAAGTTTGGTAGGGCTTTAAATTATCCATAAATTTTGTTAGAATCCACCCGACAACAAGAACGATAATATTATTATAGCATGCATAACAACATTATAACACATTTAGCTAACATGATCCAAAATTCATGTGCCGATTATCACGACAAGAATTATCATTTGACATGCGTCAAAACTTCCATAATACAATTTAAGGGACATATTCTAACATTTGAAACAATGTAAAGTCCATAATGCAATTTAAGAGCATATTCTTACATTTGAAACAATGTAAAGAAACTGCTGAGTTTGTGGGACATGAAGAAATGAGATGCATAATAGACACCAGAGATGTAGAAAGAGCTAGCTATCAACAAGCTTGTAGAGACGTGTTCAGAGAATCAGAACTACCATGCTGTCTTTCAGCTTGTAGTGACATTTTTCTTGGACTTGCGGTGTCTTTACGTACCTTCTGCAGTAACATAAATTTAACGAGCAATGGTAGGTACAGTCCCTAAGTGAAGACTGCAAATAGAATTTCTCATTAATCAATCATATAAAATAGCTAATACATATGAAATTGCTGCACTGACTTTGAATGCCAAAATGCGGTAATATATATAATTAATTAGCTATTTTAATTAATATGTATATATACATATACATATATATATACATATATATATTTATATATATAAAGTCCTTCCCTGATCTTCTTTGACTGAAGTTCCCATGGTTTGTGCCTCCAGAAGCACGAGGTTTTCATGAAAGCTGGGGTCGGCCACTTGAATATCATAGCTTCCTCATGAGGACGATGGAGCTGGTTAGCGTAAAAGCAAGATCAAGATCAAGATCATGCCGGCCATCTGATATATATATATATATATATATATATACACAAATTAGAACCATATATATACGTCTTAATTAATATCCATTAATTAATGCTTCAAAGGTAATTATTAGGACTTTTGTTCAGAAACAAGAGAGAGAGGTAATTTGCTCAAAACTGTATATTGATTTGTATGTATTCAACTTTACAAATAAATAGAAAGTTATATATAAGGTAAGTAGACTAATTTGATTGATTCCTAAAATTAAGGTGAGTCCTGATTTTGTGCAAGGTAAAGAAGGTAAGATATCTGTTAATACTCCCCTTCAAGTTGGCGCATGGAGATTCGTAACACCCAACTTGCATGATAAATGATGAAAAAATTATTGTCCTAAGCCTTTGGTGAAGATATCGGCGACTTGCTCTTTTGAAGAAGTATGAATAGCTTTGAGGAGGCCCGAGCGAATTTTATCACGAGTAATGTGGCAGTCAATCTCAATGTGTTTGGTATGCTCATGAAACATATGATTGTGTGCAATATAGAGTGCAGATTGATTGTCGCAATGAAGGGTGAAAGGCTCGGGATGAGAGCTGCCAAGATCAGTGAGAAGCTGCCAAGATCAGTGAGAAGCTGCTTCAACCATGTGATTTTGCAGGTGGTAACAGCCATAGTTCGATATTCAGCTTCAGTAGAAGATCGAGCAACGATAGTCTGTTTCTTGGTGTGCCATGAGATCGGACTGGTGCCTAACTGAATGAAGTAGCCTGTGGTGGACCAACGTGTGGTGGGGCAGTTGGTCAGTATAAGTTGTAACCTATAGAGTGCTAGAAGAGGAGAAAAAGATGCCATGGCCGGGACTCCCTTTGATGTAACGAAGAACACGAGTAGTGGCAGTCATGTGAGGAACATGAGGAGCATGCATGAACTGACTGAGGATGTTGACTGCATAAAAGGTCGAGTGATGGTCAGATAGATGAGGCGACCGACTGGCGACGATAAAGGCAAGGATCAGGAATGAGAGTGTCATCTTGATTGTTGAGCTTTAAATATTGTTCCATAGGAAAAGAGGTAGTTTGAGCACCAAGTTGGCCACTGTCAGAAAGTATGTCGAGAGCATATTTGCGCTGATTGAGGAAAATGCCTTTGTGAAAGCGAGCAACTTCGAGTCCAAGAAAAAATTTCAGAGAGCCAAGATCTTTGGTCTTAAAATGAGTAGAGAGAATTTGCTTGAAAACTTCAATCTGAGAAATGTCATTGCCAGCAACCAAGATATCATCAACATAAATAAGAACAAGAGTGATGCTGGTGTGGGTAACAAGAGTGAATAAAGATCTATTTGAAATTGATGAAAACCTACATCAAGAAGCACAGTAGTTAGTTTAAAAAAATAGTTGCGGGAGGCTTGCTTGAGACCATATATGGATTTTCTGAGCTGACAGACACGAGTCTCCCCCTTAGTGCAGTATCCGGGTGGTGGGGTCATGTAAACTTCTTCATCAAGATCGTCGTGCAAAAAAAGTATTGTTGACGTCGAGTTGATGAATAATCCAACTTTGAGTGGTAGAGACTGCCAATAAATAGCGGACAGTGGTTATTTTGGCAACCGGAGCAAAGGTCTCATGATAGTCAAGGCCTTTAACCTGAGTGTAGCCCTTGGCAACAAGCTGAGCTTTGTACCTCTTGATAGATCCGTCAACCTTTAGTTTGGTTTTGAAAACCCATTTACTTCCAATGGGTTTCTTACTAGAGGGAAGAGGTTTGAGAGTCCAGGTGGAATTATCCTCTAGGGCACGGATCTCAATGGACATGGCCTCGCGCCAATGGGAGCAGCAGATGGCATCAGAATAGTAGGAGAGGTCAAGTACGCATAAGATTTAAATGAGTACAATTTCCTTTTCAAGATTTAAAGAAGTATGATATCCACCCCAAATATCACAAAAAATACGTTTAAAGCGAGAAACACTTTTATTAGCATGATTGGAAAAAGGAAGTCTTGTGTGCTTAGAGCGAGTACAAATATCACAACCAGAAAGAATGCAAGGAGAATAAAAAATTTTGTGAATGGTAAAACTAGAGGGATGACCTAGGCGTTGATGCCATAATGACTTATTAGCAGTGGATTGAGTAGTAAAAACCACCGGAGGGGGGGGGGGGGGGGGTTGGGACGGTACACTTAAAGCCCATTGCATAAATCATCCACTCCAATCGGCTTCATCGATTGTGGGTCTTGAAATAAACAAGTATTAGAAGAAAAAGTAATAACCCAAGAGTTGTGAAGAGTAATTTGAGAAACAGATAACAAATTGAAGGATAAAAAAGGGACAAAATATACATTTGTTAAAATAAGAGAAGGGGAAAGGACACAAATGCCCAACCCTTCAGCTGGGATGTCTTGGCCCATGGGTAGCCGCACGAAATGAGGGGAAGCTAGGGTTTGAAGCTCGGCAAAGGCTTCTTGGTGGTGGCTGATATGGTGGCTCGCACCACTGTCCACCACCCAGTGGAGGCGCCAATTGAATGATAAATCATAGTGAGGGGAGAATAGATTACCAACGAAATTTGCAGATGATGTGGCAATCGGAGTCGGTGACGATTCGAGCAAACTGAGGAATTTTTGGTACAACTTCGATGACAACCCAGGGATCGGACTGGAAGTCGAAGAGGTGATGGTGGTTTGGTTGGCAAGCGATGGAGGTTGGCCGAGGATGGAGGTCTGTGGCTTGGATCGTGAGTCACGACCAGGAGGGTAACCCACGATGGTCCAGCACCTGTCTCGGGTATGGCCTTCCCTCCCACAAGCTATGCATTTGAAGGGTGGTTTGGGATGTCCACCAGTTCGGATAGCCATGGCTAGTGTTTCTGATAAAGAGGGTCGAAGGTTGAGCATCCTTTGTTGTTCTTCTTGAAACAAAATAGAGAAAACTTTGCTTATGGGTGGAAGGGGATCCATGGCCCATATTTGGGTGCGGAGAGGGGCGAAAGAATCGTTGAGACCGAGTAGGAACTGAAACACGTGTTCATCATCGGCTTGTTACTGCAAAGCTTTAAGGTTAGTGTGATTTTGGAGATGGCCAAGTTCATCCCAAAGCTGTTTGATTTGATTGTAATAGTCATGAACTGAATTTGTGGTTTGTTGTAGGGAGGAAAGGGCGCATTTAAGTTGGTAGATACGGGCATTATTTTCATGACAGAAACGGGATGAGAGATTGACCCAAACATCACGGGGGTCGGTATGGTACTCGAGGAATTAGCAAGGGAAGGGCTGATGGAGTTGAGAATCCAGGTAAAAACCATGTCCTTCGTTTGATTAATCCATTGTGTGTATTCGGGTGTGATTAGATCAGGGGGCTTGAGGGTGCCATCAACAAAACTAAGTTTGTTTTTGGCATTGAGAGCTCTTGTCATGACTTTTTGCCATTTTGGGTAGTTGTCGCGGGTAAGGAGGCCATTGACAAGGATTAAACTTGGCGAATCTGAGGGGTGAAGGAGATAAGGGGAGAGAAGAGATGGGTTGGAAGGGGTGGCCATGAGCAGCGTGTAGATGGATCTGTATTAGGCTGATACCATGTTAAGAAACAAGAGGGAGAAGTAATTTGCTCAAAACTGTATATTGATTTGTATAACTTTACAAATAAATAGTTGTACAAGAGACTAAGTATAGAAAGTTATATATAAGGTAAGTAGACTAATTTGATTAATTCCTAAAATTAAGGTTAGTCTTGATTCTATGCAAGTTAAAGAGGGTAAGATATATGTCAATAACCTTCGTGAAGAATGAATATATAAATATATATATTATTCTGAAAATTACTTTTTTTCAATCATAAGTACTATTTCATTACTTCTATCTTTTGTTGACCAAATGATCATCAGGCCCTCGATCGGTTTACTATTTTCTTTCCGGTTTTTGAAACTGATCATCCCTTGCTCTTCTCATTCCTCATGCATTTCGTTATTCCTGTGCACGGCTGAGCTTTATCTATCATTAGCTAGGTTTCTATCTATCTATCACCAATATAATTTCTTAAATGTTTAATTCCTTAATTTGCTCTTATATATTATAATATATATATATATATATATATATATATATATCCATGCTGCGACCTCATCATGAGTACTTTCTTAATAATAATAACCTTGATTTTTATTATATATTTATGACTTAATTAATTACAATACCAACTTTTTTACTTCTCCTGTTATATATGATGATTTACTTAGTCATATTTTATACCCCTACTATATATATATATATATATATATATATATATATATTAAAATGACTATATATTATTGCATATAATAAAAGATATATCCTTTTATTTTCAATTTTTAAGAGAACTTTCGATCGATTTCCATTTCCCAAAAGACCATATGTGTTCTACTATAATCGTATATACAAAATAAAAATCTGAGATCTTTTTCGTTTTTCTTTTCTAATTATAATGGATTTAGGGGCTTTTTTCACTGGTGTGCGACTAGTACTATATATATATATTTTTTGGATAAGCAATATTTTATTCATGTAACTAATCTTAATGTAATCTTTTTTTTTGAAATAAAAAACCTCTGTTTTCATATTCATCATCTGTTTTCAATGCATGACTTATCTTGTAATATATAACTATCATAGCCCTCAGGGCCCTCTTCTATCCACACTCTCTCTCCATTTACAGTATAAGCAAATTTTACTAAAAAATTAACTACATTATTTCTTTCCCTATGTTTAACTGTCCACAAGGGTCTATTAGCTAAAACCCCTCTAATATCATCAATCAATTGGCTGTTCCATTCGCAATGATCTTCTTCACTACAAACTGATTTAATAATCCCCAAGGCATCCCCTTCAAAAACTGCTTCACATGTATTGAGTTCCATACAAAGCATTAGAGCTCTCCAAAGAGCAATGGTTTCTGCTATAGCAGCAAAACCAATGTCTGAGTTTGACAAAGACAAGGAAACCAACACTTCCCCCTGTGAATCACGCATGACCACCCCTGCACCCATTTTCCTTGTTTACCTGTAATAAGCCGCATCCCAGTTGATCTTTACCACACCTTCCATCGGGGCCATCCATCTAACCCTTTCTCGGCATACTCGATTTTGTTCCACATTCCTACCTTTATTGCATTGTGCTTGCTAATATTCTACTATATTGAGTCTAGCTTGGATAAATAATGTATCTGGACCGGAGAAAACCTTCTCAAACACATATTTATTCCTCCTCATCCAAATATTCCTCATGACTGTAGTTGTTAATACAATTTCATCCTCACTTATGCTATGTTTGGGTACCAAACATTCCTCAACACCTTCCAAGTATTCTCGTACTTTTGAAAATACTTCATATGCCAAACAACTTAAAATACTCTCAATGGGACCCACAAACTTACTTCAATCTCTATTCATAACTATTCACAAATATTCTATAATACTTATCACTATTACGTATAAATAAAAAATAAAATCACTATAATATTTATCATTATTAAATATAAATAAAATAAAATCACTATAATATATAAATAAAAAATAAAATCACTATAATATTTATAACTATTAAATATAAATAAAAAATAAAATCATTATAATATATGAATAAAAAATAAAATCACTATAATATATAAATAAAAAATAAAACCACTATAATATTTATCACTATTAAATATAAATAAAAAATAAAATCACTATAATATACAAATAAAAAATAAAATAACTATAATGTATAAATAAAAAATATTTATCACTATTATATATAAATAAAAAATAAAATCACTATAATATATAAATAAAAAATAAAATCACTATAATATATAATAAATAAAAAATAAAATTACTATAATATTTATCACTATTAAATATAAATAAGAAATAAAATCATTATAATATATAAATAAAAAATAAAATCACTATAATATATAAATAAAAAATAAAATCACTATAATATATAAATAAAAAATAAAATCACTATAATATATAATAAATACAAAATAAAATCATTATAATATATAAATAAAAAATAAAATCACTATAATATTTATCTCTATTATATATAAATAAAAAATAAAAACACTAAAATATATAAATAAAAATACAATCACTATTATATATAATTAAAAAATAAAATACTATAATATTTATCACTATTATATATAAATTAAAAATAAAATCACTATAATATATAAATAAAAAATAATATTACTATAATATTTATCACTATTATATATATATATATAAATAAAATCATTATAATATTTATCACTATTATATATAAAAGTAAAATAAAATCACTACAATATTTATTAATATTAAAAAATCACTATAATAAAATCATTATAATATTTATTATTAAAAATCAAATCACTATAATATTTATGGGACCCATACATTTTTCAACTACCTACTCAAAAGTCAATAACTCAATATACTTCACACATCCAAACAACTCAAAATACTCTCAATGTGACCCACAAACTTACTCCAATCTCTACTCATAACTATTCACAAGCATTCTCAACACTTCTCAACACTTTTCAACACTCAAACGTACCCTTAGTCTCTCAACCAGCTTCCTCCATACAAGCCCCACATCCTCATCCCCCGAAGGCCATTTATGTACTGGACTACCCCTATCTGTCCAAACATCCCTCGCTGCAGGACAGTTCCACAATACATGAGCACATGTTTCCTCAGCTCTCTCACATATGGGAACATAAGGGATTCTCAATAACCTTCCTCTTAAACAGATTCCCTTTCGTAAGTAGGCAGTTGTTAATAGCTTTCCAAACAAACATTTTAATCACCCCAGACACATTCATCCTCCAAAGGTTCTTCCACCCCTCAACTGCATTATAACTGCATGAAGACTCCCCATCAACTCTTCTCTTTCTACTCATTTGAAAATGGTAAGCAGTTTTTACACTAAACTGACCTTTCTTTGAGGGAGCCCATATTTGTTTGTTAGCCATATTTAAAAGGCTTATAGGGATACTGCATATTAACTTAGCCTCTTCTGCATTAAAGATCTCCTTAACTACTTGCAACACCTTCTTCAACCTATTTGCAATGGTCTTGGAAATCATCTTATACATCACATTACATAGGCTTATTGGCCGAAAATCCCCTACCTTCTTTGGATCTGCAACCTTTGGAATTGAGGCCACATAAGTGCAATTCACAGATTTTTCTAAACTGCCCCATTTAAGAAGTTAAGGGCTGCAACACTGATATCATCTCCAATAATACTCCAGAAATTTTGGTAGAAACATGCACTATATCCATGTGGTCCAGGTGATTTATAAGGCCCTATTGTTTTAAAGCTACATCCACTTCATCCCTTGAAAATATTCTCTCCAATTCCTCTTTCATCCTACTGGTAACCCGTCCCTCCAAAGACTGCACACACTCCTCCATAACCTCTCTAGCGGGAGCTTCAAATCTGTATACTTCAGAACTGGTCTAGGTGATTTATAAGGCCCTATTCTTTTTGCTCTTTGCCTCCACCTTATATCTTCCTGTTCCAACAGCTTTCCCACTTCCTACTGCAGCTCATGGATTTCTACTGAATTTTCTGGCCCTTCCACTTCTTGCAACTCTTTTATTCTTGCTGAATCTGATCTATGCTGCTATTTCTTTCCTTGCCTTTCTCCCTGAAACCTTTCACCAAAGTTCCACTACACACCTTTAACAGATTCTGCACTTGCTTCATAGGTTCATGAGACTGCTTTTTACCAGACAACACTGCCTCAATTATCCTCTCACATTCCTCCTCCTTTAGCCAACTTGCCTCGGATTTAAACAGATGTTGTCTTCTCCTTCTTTTATTCCTTCCCCCCATGACAGTAAGTATAACTAGTTTGTGATCTGAGCATCTAGCCACAATCCCCTCCACTACTACTTCTTTGAATAGATTTTTCCAACCATTATTCATTACATATCTATCAAGTCTCTTCTTTGTAAAAGTCTCATCCATGTGACCATTACTCCAAGTAAATGGATTCCCCACACATCCTGCATCAAACAGTCCATTCCTCTCCAGAACTTCCCGAACTATACCATCTGGCTTTCAACTCTCAACCTCCCTCCCACCTTTTCATGCTGAGTCAATATTTCATTAAAACCTCCTGCTACGCACCAAGCTGAATCGTGAACTGGTTTTAGCCTTGACAGGAGCTCCTATGACTTATTTCTTTTAGCAGTATATGGATGCCCATAAAAACCCGTAAACACCCAGCTTTTCCCATCTTTTTCATAAACTCTGGCACTCACATGCCACCGGGAGCAATTCAGAATCTCAACCACTTCCTTATCTTTCCAGAGCAGTCCCAATCCCCTTCTCCTCCCTATCGGATCAACAACAAAACATCCCTCCATCGTCAATCTATATTTCACACTCTCCAATCTACTACTTTTTTTTTATTATTTATCATGGTCTCAATTAGAAACACAATCTTGGACGACTTTTCCTTAACCAAATTGCTAAGGTCCTGAACTGTCCGAGGGTTCCCAAGACCCTCGGACAGTTCCAACTTAATAGTTTCATAACGACTGGCGGGGCTGCTTCACAACCTTCGCCATTACCTCAGCTACCATTAATCCACCAACATCATATTCCATTCTAGGCCTTTTCTCCCTTCCCTCACCTATCTCCCCCTCACCACCCTCAACAGCATCCACTAAACCTCTTTTTAAAGAAGACAGAGTTTTGAGATTCACCTGAAACACGCCTCCCTCGTGCTCTTTGCTTCCATACACTTCCCTTCTATTTTTCCACCTGCATTTGGATCTTCAGATTTATTTCATCAGCACTCTCTGAATTTTTACTACCACTATCCTTCATTATGTCCTCCTCTACAAATCTGATTATTGGAGAGTTTTAATCAACAAGTTTTGCTATCAAAGCCCCTTCAACATGGCCCTGTCCCTCACATACCCCTCCCTTCCCCCTATCAACTCCCTTCTCTTCTTCCTCCCCTCTTCAACATTCTCTTTAACTTTTTCATTTTTTTCATCCACGCTTACAACCATTTCCACACTAGATTCTTCTCTCTTTAGATTACTAGGATCATATTCCTTATCTTGATTATTAACTTCCCTTCTCCTCTCAGTCTTTCTCCGATTGTCAACAGGAGCTCTCAACCATGTCCCGAATTGAGCTGACCCTCCAAATGTATCTGTTATGTAGAATGCATCCACATCTGAAACAAATTTTTGGTATCTTCTCGTATTTAAACGGGATCCACATTCTCTGACCTTCAAACATGATTGTCCTTCCTCTTGCCAGCTTCTTTGTCAAATCACATTCACCGTTGACTCTGAGACATCAGCCCTAAGCCATTTGATCATCCTGCACACTCACTTCCCATACTCTGCCAATCGATTTCCCAGTCAACTCTCCCATGCTATGATTCATCGCTCCAAGCGACAGATTGTACATCTGAATCCAAAAATTTTCTCTAGAGAAATCAATCAAATGGGGCTGTGTACTTCCATCAAACACCTTAAGTGCAAAGAGACAGTTATTGAAGAGCCAAGGGTATCCTTTCAAAACTCTATTTCTATCTCCCTGCTTCCCGAAAGTAATGACAAAACAATTCGTGTCAATCTCATGAAACTACATTTTCTTGCTTACACGCCAAATCCTTTCCATCATTGATCTTAAGGTGTCTCTTCCAATAGTTCTCTCCGCACATACTTTCCCCCACCAAGCTCCTGTCCCCCTTCTTCTTCATCTCCTCTAGATCGCATAGGTTCGTCTCAATCGGATTCGATTTTTCTTGATTTAGATTCAATCGGTCACAGATCTCCTCAATGCCATCCATCGTCCACCACACTCACCACCAAAGTAGCGAATCCACCACCTTCCTACCCCTAGGGAGTAGAAATTAACTCTTTGACTTCACCGAAATCGCCTACTTCAGACGAGAGTGAAATCACCTACTTCAAACTTGAGCCAGAAGACTAGTACCATATGCTTATCTTAATGTAATATTACTTGTGGTAATTAGATTACTTGTGCATGGAATAGTATTCTGATCTGTACGAGAGTAGTACTGTTGAACCATCTGTTAATGCTTGTGTCTTTTTTATGAACTCAGTTTTATTTGCAAGTCTCCAGATTTGTCTCTTGTGTCAAAGGCTCTCAGCGCATTGGAGTGGTTGATAATATTAAAGCTCGAGCAGAAGTTCATGAAGTACTTCGACCTCATCATGACAAATACATGACTTGGCCTCGACTACCCTTTTTTTTTTCTTTTATGGAAGTCCAACTCGATCGACCAAATTAAGTGGGAATTATGCTGGAGTTACAGATTATTTGGGAGTCCAACTCAATTTATTAAATGTAATTTGTACTATTTTTATTTGTCCTGACTAGATGCATGTCTTCATATTTAATTGGCTTGTAACTGTTTAGTTTATTTTTTAGTTAAGTTGTAAATGTTCCTATATATAGCTTTTTGTACCGCTACAGTAAAAAGGTGAAATAGATTGCAACTTTACCTTTTCCCTCTAATATGGTATCAGAAGATTCTTGAAGCTTCCTAAACACCTGTGATTACATTTTCTCTTCGATGGCTTCTCTATTTGCTTCTATCGATGACACGGCGAGTCCTTTCTTTCTTCACCATCGTGACAGTCCTGGAATCATTCTTGTCACGCAACCCTTGACGGGCGATAATTACCATACTTGGGCTAAATCCATGTCTATGACTTTAATGGCCAAGAAAAAGTTAAGCATTTGTTGATGGCTCTCTTCCCAAACCTACTGCTTCTGATGATCTATTGCTTCTTCCATGGATTCGATGCAACAACATAGTAATTTCCTGGCTCCTTCATTCTATTTCGAAGGAAATTTCTGCAAGTGTGATTTACATTAATTTCGCCTCTGATATTTGGACTAATCTAAAGGAATATTTTCTCAAAAGAATAGGCAACGTATTTTTCAATTGCAAAAATCTATTTTAGTTTTGGTTCACAGCCAATTATCTATTAGTGCCTATTCCACTCAATTGAAGGCTCTATGGGACGAATTGGTTAATTACAAGCCAATTCCAAACTGTTTGTGTGGAGCTATGCATACTCTTCGTGAATATATTCACCAAGAATGAGTTCTCCAATTTTTTATGGGTTTGAATGACTCCTTCAGCTCTGTTAGGGCTCATATTCTCTTAATGGAACCTTTACCACCTGGTTCTCATAGTAAGGGGGACTCTAAAGTTTGTAAATTGAACAAATCCCTATATGGTTTGAAGCAAGCCTCCCGTCAATGGTTTTCCAAGTTTTCTACCACTTTACTCTCTCTTAGATTTGTTCAGTCTCGGGTAGACTATTCCTTATTCACCCAAACTCAAGGTGCTTCTTTTGTTGCTATTCTAGTCAATGTTGATGATATTCTCCTTACTGGAAATGATATTCATTCTATTGA
The DNA here is from genome assembly GCA_022457165.1 of Juglans mandshurica. Classification (NCBI taxonomy): domain Eukaryota; kingdom Viridiplantae; phylum Streptophyta; class Magnoliopsida; order Fagales; family Juglandaceae; genus Juglans; species Juglans mandshurica. The sequence goes on along the minus strand of CM039624.1, from coordinate 27,984,720 downwards.
GCAGCTTAAATCCCTTGATCTTGACAATAAGTTCAAATTGAAAGATCTTGGACAGCTTAAATACTTTCTTAGCTTGGAAGCAGCCAGATCAACCAAAAGTATTTCCTTAAGTAAAAGAAAATATGCTTTGGAACTTCTTCAAAATGCTGGTTTTCTTGGCTCCAAACTAGCCTTGTTCCCTATAGAACAAAATCTGAAACTCTCACATGATGATGGTGATCTATTAGAAGACCCAACATTATTTAGAAGATTGGTGGGTTGACTTTTGTATCTCACAATTGCACGGCATGATATTACATATTCTGTCCATCGACTTAGCCAATACATGGATAAGTCATGTCATCCACATTTGCAAGCTGCTTATCAAGTACTTCAATATATTAAATGTACTCTAGCTCATGGTTTTTTTTCCTGCTCATAACTCTTTATGCATAAAAGCCTTTAATGATTCTCATTGGGCTGCATGTGTTGATACGTGTCAGTCTCTTAGTGGCTATTGTGTTTTCCTTGGTGAATCTTTAGTCTCTTGGAAGTGTAAAAAACAACAAACTGTTTCTCGAGCTTTAGCAAAAGCGGAATATCGATCCTTGGCTTCCACTACATGTGAAATAGTTTGGCTACTTGCTTTACTTTCAGATTTTCAGATTTCTCACACTCAAAGTGCTCAGTTGTTTTGTGATGATGAGGCTGCTCTACATATTATTGTTAATCCGGTTTTTCACGAGCATACCAAGCATAATGAAATCACTTGTCATTTTATTCGTGACAAAATTTAGGATGGCACTATTAAGACTTTTCATGTTTCTTCACAACATCAACTTGCTGATGTCCTCACTAAAGCCCTTGACAGTCAGCAATTTCATCATTTGGTTCACAAGATGGGTGTTCATTCTATTTACACTCCATATTGAGGGAGAGTATTAAATGTATTTTGTACTATTTTAATTTGTGCTGACTAGATGTCTTCATATTTAGTTGGCTTGTAATTGTTTAGTTTATTTTTTAGTTGAGTTGTAAATCACCAAAATGATTCTTTTTAAGATCAGCTTTTAAGTTTGATGTAAAGGAAAAAAAAAGAGTCGAAATGGACTAAGGTGTTAAGTATAAGAAATGATGCATTTTCTTATCAGAGTGAATAGCCCATTGTTTGTCTCATCACATAACATCAAAGAGGAATTATGGGTGGTAACAACAATATATCGCTAGCGTCTACAACTTCAAAGAAGAAAAAGGTCGAGTTATTGCCTAACTTTGTATGGCCTCCACCAATTTGGGCCACTCCAAATCTTTAGAAGAGAATTGATTGGCACATAGTATATATCAAAAACCTCAATAGTCTTATTTCATGTTTTTTTAATTAATTTGTTCCATTAATTTTGGTTGAAAATTGAAGCTGATGATAATTCAATATTGATCACTAATGACAATATCTAGTTTATGGAATTACCATGATCTTTTTAAATAATATCTAAAATGAAGAGTTGGGAAATGACAAAAAATTAAGATTTGGAGAGACAAGTGACTTCCAAGTCAACTTCTCTGTCCATATATTCTCCACATTCAATTCTCTCAATAGAACAAAAGTTGCGATACATATTGATCCAAACGCAAACACTACAAGCGAATGCATTTTTTGGGACGAAAAATTTCATCCCAAAAAATATCATTTTTCGTCCCAAAAGAGATTTAGAGATGAAACATTTTCATCCCAAAAGGTCCGTCTTAGAAGGTTTTTGGAGATGAAATTTGAATTTTGTCCCAAAAAATACTTCTAGGGATGAAATTTGGCCGAACAGGTCCAAAGCGTTCGAATGAGAATATTTTTTTGGGACGACATATTTTCGTCCCAAAAAATCATTCGAATAGAACATGTACTGTTCGGACAGTCAGCTATCTGTTTGAACTCTTTCAAAATTTGATTCAAATGACGCGAATTTATTTGATCCTTTTCGAATGGAGAGTGTTCGAACAATTTATGTGTGTTAGAACATATATATATGTTTGAACAACAAGAATCTGATCGAACACGATTGACAAACGTTTGAATTGAAAACATCTGTTCGAATGGCTGATTCGATATGTTTGCTCGAACGGTATATGGTACATTCGAATGATGACAAATGTGTTCAAATAAATTATTATCTGTTTGAATGTTCAAACATCCAGTCTGTTCGAACAGACAATTAATCTATTCGAACAGGATTGACGGTTCTCAGTTCATCTAAATGGTCTTTTATTTGTCATTCAAACGGAAGTTAAAATGTGTTCGAATGGTAATAAATTGTAAATTACCGTTCAAACTGAGTATTTTACGTTTGAACGATACTCATGATACATCAAGCTGTAAATTCAAAATATGAAACTAATATTAAATATTATAATTAAAACATCACAATTGTTCAAATGTTACATCAAGTCAGAATAATAAAAAGTAAGTTCTAGAATGGTGGTGGCATAGAGTTTTGGTACATCATTAATTGCCACTATTCGAACATCTTTTGGGATTGAATGTCTAGCTTCTTTTGCATGTTTTGTACTAATCTCGCCTCTATATCCGCTGTCTAATCTAATTGAGTTTGCAACTCTCTTTGCTTGGAGCTCAAATATTCAAACTCGAGCTTTGCTTCCTCTAATTCCTGAGAGTTGTTATTCGATCTGACTTGAGAAAATGATGATGTTGAGGAGGTTTCATGCAACGTCCTAAGCCCATCAAATATCTAGAATGTGGTCCAAGAACTTGAGAGAAGTTTTGAACATCGTTCATAGATGATTCATCAGATGGAGCCGCAACAGTTTTCATAAGTAATACAATCTTGTCCTATAAAAAAATCATTAGAGATAGTATAAATAACAAAAATATTATTAGACAATACAAATAAAAAACTTAAACTTACATAATTTGCTTCTACTTGGGAACTGGTCCAAACACCATCACGATTTGTATGTGATTTTGCATACAATTAGGTCAGATTATAGTCAATAAGACTTTCTATTCCTGCAGAAGGAAAATTAATATTATAATTTTAATCACAAATTTTGATATGTTAATATTTAACGAGGACTAGTATAATGTTACTAATTTTTTTGATAGTCGATGAAAAGATCGAGAACTCGCATGATAGTGTATCGTTAAATTTGCTCTATTTACTTTGTTGACGGTACTATGTTGCTACAAAAAAAAGACACAACATTATTACTATATTTGTTTAATGCATCTATCATATATCATAAGGAAAGATAGAAGCGAAATTACCTGATATGTGGGGTTTTCAAACATATCACAAACTTTCTCCCATTCGTTTGGTGGCATGTCTTGGAATGAATTTTGACGCGTCTCTATTGAACTACTGAACTTTTGATAGTGTGCATGACATCTGCCTTTGTATCTCCGGAATGCATTGGATATCAGTTCATCAATCATTAGTTGCTCCTCTCGCTAGCCAAAATTAAGTTCAAACTCATCATTGAAAAAATTATAAACGATTAGTACAAATACAAACTAATTATAAATTAACATCTTATACTTAATTATTTTCTAAATAACTTATTACCAGACAAAGATTTTTGATGTGGTCTTTCATATTTAGCGAAACTTTAGCCTAGGAGGATGTAGTCATCGGTGTATATGTGCGAGTAAGGGTACCAACATAAGAAGCAAGCAAAGTTAGCGAATCTCCAGAGCCACTTGTGTGATTATCAGGAATATCAAGTTTAATTTTTTCTGCTTTCCTTACTTTCTCTATGCAGATACCTCTAGTAGCACCTCGAACTCAGCGATGGCTTACAATAGCTATATAGTAATTAAATCACATAATATCAAAAAAATATTTTATTTTTAAAACACTATTACTTGAATCATCACATAAAATCAAGTTTTTATATAACATACCTTGTTCTGGGTCTGGTGATGTTGGCCCATCATTCGTGACAGGTGAACCAATTGGGGAGTCGGTAATGGATGGAGATGGTAGTCGAGTTGCTTTGTGTTGGGGAGGCATATCTATTTTATACTGTAATAAATTATTATTTGCAAAAATGTTATTATATTTATAACAACGATATTTACACAAAAACAGTTATCATTCATTATCAGTTTTGCTGGACCAGTCGAGCTCATCCTCACTGGACACTTTAGTTGACTCATGTTCTTCTGACAATCCGCCCTCAATTACTTCTGATTCAACATCTTCTCTACGCAATGGAACCATGTCATATTGGCTTAGATCAACAACAAAATTGATGTCTGATTCGTTTTCTCGATATGCTTCTTCATTTGTTGGACTATCAAATTCTTCATATTGTTCATCAGCCTCTGGCCTATAATCATATACATTTCTTGTTGCAAACTTATGTACTACTTGCCATGGGTTTCCTTACTCTGGATCATCTAAATAAAAAACTTGATTTGCTTAGCAAGCGAGATCGAAAGGATCATCCTCATACCGTTTGCGAGATGAATTGACACTCACAAAATATTCATCATTACGCACTCCCAACCTAGAATTTGAGACATCCCACCAATTATATTTAAACAACCAGACTATATGTCTTACACGTACTTTAACCCAATTATATCTTCGACAACTCCGTAGAAGTTACTGTTATCCTCCTTGTAGCTTCCTTCGACTACGACCGTACAATTTTGAATTTTTTTATATCGTTCTCCTTCACCCATGTGAAATCTATATCAACGCACCAAACATCCTGAGTCTTGAATGGCTTGCTTGGACAGACCACATGCCAAAGCATACTGTTTACTTGAGATTTCTTTTGAATTATCATCATATTTCGATACAACCTAAATAAATAAATTTTATTCCAGTTATATAAGTGTTAGGTAGGAAAAAAAAACTATTTTAGTGGTATGAAATTCGTAGATAATAAGGCATTTTTTAGTAATACCATATGTTCAAACCACGAGGCGAATTCATCTTTGTGCTTCTATTCTACATCATTTACACCATCCAGATAAAGTAATTGTATATATTCGTTATGCATGTTCAAGTTAACAATTAATTTGTATCAGTTATATTATATTCCAAGACTTCTAATTTATTTTTATACGCACAGATCACTAACGTCAAGTAGTTGTCAATCTCTACGCAATTATTCAATACATACTATCGAGCTCTACCAAATTCTCGTCCACATAGGTCATAGCCCCATTGTGCGCCTATGAGACGTACGGTTTGAGAAAATATGGAAAGTGATGAATTAACTCCCAAATGTCCACCTTTATAATTTCAATCCGGTCTCGTGAATCTGGTATCAATGTATGACTCTGCAATCAAACCTTCCGAACAACCTTATTCACCACAGATTGCTTAAGTTTCCCAAGAAATTGTTCAATGCGATACATCCATCTATACTGGACCAAAAGCCTCACAAGGCAGGTGCACAGCCAAATGAACCATTACATCAAAGCATGAAGGTGGATACAAACTCTCCAATTTGCATAATATCACTGCAATGTCAGCTTTCATCTTTACTAATGCATCAACTTTCAACGTTCTACTGCAAATCTCCCTGAAAAATATCCCTAATTCTGTCAGAGCTACATGAACATCTCGAATAAGCTTTCCACGCACACCAACTGGCAATAAACGCTGCAAAAATACATGATAGTCGTTACTTTTAAAACCAGTTATCTTCCAATCATGGGTTCACACACATATTGACATATTCGAAACATAGCCATCAAATAATTTGATTGTCATGAACCACTCACAGAATTTTTTTCTCTTATCATTTGACAATGAATATCAACCAAGGGGCATATAAGCTGACGACCTATTATCTTGCAAATGCAACTCCCTTCTTATCTCCAACTCTTTTAAATTTGTATGAGAGTTAATTGTATGTTTTGTCTTCCTTTCTATTGACATCAGAGTGCCCAGTATATTCTCGTATATATTTTTCTCAATGTGCATAATATCTAGATTATGGCGCAGTGTCAAGGTACACCAGTATGACAACTCAAAGAATATGCTTTTTCTAGCCCAATTCAAGTCCATTGCTTGTCGTTTCCTCTTTCAAGCTCTTGCATCATTCCCAAATCTATTTTCTGAAACATCCATCTACTGCGTGATAATATCTAGCCCAGCAAATTGTGGTATTGATGACCTGCACTCAACCCTTCCATCAAATATCGCTCTATTTGAACGTCATCTATGGTCATGCAGTAAATATCGACGATGTCCCATGAAACACAATTTTCTATCATTTGTCAACCATTGAGACTGTGTATCTTTATTATAGATAAGACAAGCCATTTTACCTTTTATGCTCCACCCAGAAAAGTTTTTCGTCTACTAGAAAATCATTTATTGTCCACAGCACTGCATCATGCATCTTGAACTCCCACAATGAGGCCGCATCATATGTATTGATACCATGATCTCACAACTCTTTCAACTCTGCAATCAGTGGGTGAAAATATACGTCTATTTCATTCCTTGGTGACCTTGGCCCCGGTATAAGTAGAATCATCATAAAGTACAGATCCTTCTGCACTTCCAAAGTGAAAAATGATAAGGCATTAATATAATTGGCCAAGTACTATGAGAAGTGCTCATGTTGCCAAATGGATTAAAATAATCTGTTAGAAACTCAAGTCGTACATTGCAAGGTTCTTCAGCAAACCATGGGTACTCGACATCAATTTTTTTCCATTGTAAAGATTCAACGGAAAGTGTCTTACCACTTTTTGGGATACATTACGTTTATCGGATGTCCATCTTGACTCCTGACACACTATACATTCATCAAATTTTGCATATTGCTGCTAGAAGAAAACACAATCATTCTTACATGCGTAAATTATATTATAATCGAATCCTAACTCTCACTTCAATTGCTTCGTTTCATAAAAATTACGGGGTAATACTTTATCTGGTGGGAGAGCCCTTTTAAATAAATTGAGCAACATGTCAATGGTCGTTGCAGAAATACGACATATAAACTTAATATGAAGCAACTTCACCGTGAAAGACAACTTGCTATGACTAGTGCACCCCTCGTACATTGTGCATCCTCTCACAATCTTCCAAAATTTCCATTTCCCTCAAATGATTCAGTAGATGTTCCTTCTCCATCCCTCGCCCCAAACATTCTAGCACCAAGATTGCCTATCATTCCCGTCATATCCTCTCCATTATCATCACTGTAATCAGATACATCCACATTTATGTCATTTAAGTCGATGTTATTATCTTCCTCCATTTGATTGGACTGAGTGTTAAATCTGATTCCTTTAAGAAATGGTTTGCCATGTAAGACACACGGTGAGTATTTATGACTGATTCCATAGACATATAAATGCTCCTCCACTACCACCAAGTTATAAGAACTAAGATTTTTGCACTTCTTGCACGAACATCTTATAAAACCTCAAGTGTTAACATCTCGCGAGCAAATTCTATAAAAAACTTTACCCATTGTGCATATTCCTTATAGTCTCTACCAAGCCTATCTCCCAACAGCACCCAACTCTTATCCATTATATTTCTGTTACTCAACGACCGTAACAAAAAAACCTAAGTCATGGATAAACACTATCACGGGTCTTTCCATATTCACTGCTTGTATTTTGATAAGGTAATTTGTCATATCTCATTTGAGAGACTATCATCTACATCGCATATATACTCAGTCCAAAACTCCTATTTTAGTCAAAATTTCAGCAGTATTTCCTTACAATTCTCCAAGTATGCTAGTCGTGAAAAGTCATTGATCCTATCCAAGGGCCGAGGAACTTATGGACCACACACCCGAAAAATGAAAGGAAACACTGAACCAAAATTTCAAAAATTAACACGTGAGTTTAGACTAAATATATCTACTATATAAAAGATAGAATCTCAAACTGTCCACTTTAGACAATTCAAGAGTTGTACCCAAACATTCTTTGCAAACAATAGGGCAAAACTCTCGAACGGGTCTAAGGTTCAATTGGATATGTAAATAATACTAAGTATCAACTTCTAACTAGTAAACCAAGTCTATTAATTATACTAGGGTATGTTATGCAAATTAATCATATTATTTTAATGTCTTTATTTTATGGAAATAATTCAAATTATTTGGGTTAAAAATTAATATCCACTTGGGTTTATGGTTAATATTTTAATTAGGGTATTTTATGCAAATTAATCATATTATTTTAATTTGTGTATTTTATGGAAATAATTCAAACTATTTGGGTTCAAAACTAATATCCACTTGAGTGAATGGTTTATATTTTAATTAGGGTAAATTAATTATATTATTTTAATTTGGGTATTTTATGGAAATAATTCAAATTATTTGGGTTAAAAATTAATATCACCTTGGTTTATGGTTTATATTTTAATTAGGGCAAATTAATCATATTATTTTAATTTGGGTATTTTTTGGAAACAATTCAAATTATTTGGGTTAAAAATTAATATCTACTTCAGTTTAATGTTTATATTTTAATTAAGGCAAATTAATCATATTATTTTAATTTGTGTATTTTATGGAAATAATTCAAATTATTTGGGTTAAAAACTAATATCCACTTCGGTTTTTGGTTTATATTTTAATTAGGTTATTTTATGCAAATTAATCATATTATTTTAATTTGGGTATTTTATTGAATTTTATGCAAATTAACATACCAACATATTTTCACAAATACACTAACATAACAACATATTTTATGCAAATATACTAACATACCAACATATTTTATGCAAATACACTAACATACCAACATACTCTATTTTTTTACAAATCACACAATATACCCAAATACACCAACATATTCCATTTACTTTAATTCTTTTCACAAATCACATAATATACCCAAATACATACCAACATATTCCATTTAATCTAATTCTTTTCTTAAATCACAAAATATACCCAAATACATCAACTACTCAAATACATTATTCCTTTTGTTTTTTTCACAAATCAGCATATTATTTGTGGCGCCCCCAAACCTTCGCTTGGGATGTAACAGAGACTTGGAGCGTCGGGATATGTAATACAAGGTTACATACCTCCGTTCATGACAGTTAATATGCAATGCATCCTAGTATGCAACTAGCAGTATGCAATAATCGCAACAGAATAAAGGTGATTAGTTATAACTCATGCCAGAATGAACTAAAACATCCCAATAGTATTAATAACCATCATAAGTTCAAACTTAAGGATATAATTTCCTTAATACAAAATATTTAATCCAAATTCCATGGTTAGATCAACTATTTAATACGCTCTGAAGTATGAAGAGACAATGCTTATGAGCATCAGAATTATATCTAGTCTTCGCTCATGGTCCGGCTCCTTTTCAACCATCTGTATCCAGCGGTCCTTCCTTTTCTTCCTCTACTGGTCCTAACACAACTTCTATCATTCCAGGGGGAATGATAGTGGGTCCACAAGGGTGAGATTTACTTGAAATCTCAGTAAGTTAAACGACCAACTTGCACAGAGATAAAATATGCATGATTAATTATAAACATGAGATGCATGCAATGATACGCAGAAAAAAAAAATCTGTATTTGTCTCCCATCCAGGTTCTTCAACATTTTCAAAAAAATTTTGATGCACTTTCTCTTTCAGAGAACATTTTGACTTTCTCATTTCAAAAACATGACATTTTGAAAGAGAACATTTCATACCTCATTGCTTTCAAAAGTCATAACATTTCATCTTTATTAAAGCCATCATTAACATACGTATGGTAGCAACACAGTTCCCCACATGCACCGGGAGCACCTGCCAGTGACTGTAGCGCAACTCTTGTTGACACTATGTCTTTGTCTGCATACATTGTTCTCAATGCATTGGTAATATAATATATCATTATCATAACATCATAACATATACACACACCAGTATTATGTGTCATAACATTTGACTTCACTCTAGCGTTTTTTAAAAAGAACCCATTCGAAACCCGTTGACTGTTCTTCGTCAACCTAGGGGTTACCACTCCATTTTTAAACACTCCAGAGTAGACAAATGAGTTCCACTAGAATAATTCCCCATCCTAGCCTTTGGGGTCATGACAAAAATTATTTTCATGCTATACTTAAAAAAATGTATTTCATCACATGTGCATATGTGGCAAGCTTTCATGTGAAAATGACATTTATATGCAATCTACTAAAAATGGTGAGAATTTCACTTGTCATGTAAACCAGTAATAAAATGCTCAATGATGTATCATATGATATTTCATGCTCAAAATGACATTTATAATATGAATGTGGCGTTTATACAAGAATCATAAATAAATTATCAAAAAGTAAGTTAGAAGTTAACTTACAAACTTCCCGAGTTTGGAAATATCGTAGTAGTTGAAATCAAATTCATACTAAATTAGGATTTGTACTACTATGGAAGACGTTCATAATCAAAATGTTTCAAAAATGGTTATTTACAAAAATACCCCTAAACTCTTAAAAATTGCCACTAAGGTCTTAATTTTTCACTATTTGCAAGCAAACGTCAAATTTAGCCAAACTTCATAGACCTCATATTTTTCATATTCTAAAACCATCCATACTCTTAGATTGTAAAATTTAAAGTGTAACTAGCTCAAACAGAATCAACCCGTGGCATGCACTCTAGTTGACGCCTAAGTGTACCTTCAACTATTGATCCCTATGAATGCATGCGTATACAATTTTCTTAAATCACAAATAATCACTATAGTCCTTAATGACATGATAAAGGCTAAATCTTAGGTGAACAAGTTCATCCCAACACTTAATCATGGATAAAAATCTTAATCTTTATTAATCCTTCATTAATCAAGCATGATGCTCTTAGCCTAAATCGCCAATACATGCTTTCAAAATTCACCCAAAACATGTATTTTCATTCTTATCCAAGATCTTCTAAATGCTCATTGATCAAGTCTAGATGAAATAAATCAAAACTTCATAAAATAAGCATGATTTAATCAAAACCGTGCATGCTTGATGATCCACACAAGGTAGAATTAAAACCTATCATTGCATGCTTCTAATCTCAAAAATCAAACCTTCCATAATCATTCTAAGAAATAAATAAATCATATCAAAATATGCTATGACATGTCATAACTAAAATTTCCACTTAAAACAACTAAAACACTTAAACCATCCTTAATGAACCTGGTTTTGAATCAAGCATGGTAACATTTTCTAAATTCATCCAAAAACTACTCTAACACTTAAAACCTCAACTTGACATGTAAAGTAAGATCTAGAAAAAGAATACTTACAAATTTTGTAGCCCACTCAAGCTTCTAGCTCAAGAACTCATAAGAAGTTCCAAGAACACTCAAACTCACTCACCTTTCGTTTCTCTCAAAACTAAGGGAGAAGATGGCTCTCTATGCTCAAAGGGGGAGTTGGAGATGAGATGTGGAGAAAATGAGGGGGTGAAGGGGCTTTTTATATATGGCCAAGAGGGTAGAGGCGTTGGCCTTGGTCCAAGGGGATTGATTGAGGTGGGAGGTGGTGTAAGAAGCTGGAAATTTCAGTCCATACAAAGCAATTCCTTAAACTACCATGATTTCACTTTTACAGTTGCTAAATTGAGCCTAAAGAAAGCTAGTCTGGTCATGGTGTAGAAGAAACGAAAGAAAAACACAAAATCATCATACATAAGCAAACGGGTTCAATGGTGGTTTCCTTGGGCATGTTTCTATTTTGTGCTTTCTTTGGCTGAAAAGAATGAGTCCAAAGCTCATGGTGACCATGAGGACTTCTTGAGGATTAGTGCTTAAGGAGGTGGCGTGGGATGGTGGCTCAGCCAAGGGCAGATGGGTTATTAAATCTCAACCAAAACAGTTTGCAACCAACTAGCTTCCTAGGTGCAATCGGTTTGGTGTTTTGGTTTGGTTCTTGAAACCAAACTCGTCCAAGGCTTGGTCTGGGTTCAAAGAGGTCTCATTAGGTGTTTAAGGACCATAGTGCCCTTGAGAAAAAGGCACAAAAAGATTGGGCTTAAGGGCAAAACAGGTCATGCACTCAAAGGGCTCACATGTGTGCCCATTGGTGTAGTTTTCAGGTTTGATATGTCATTTCCTCTAATGACATATGTGGAGGTTTATCTATAGTTTTATTATGATCTAAGATTGATTTAATTGAGAAATAAAATAAGAAGATTTCATATCAAAAGGTTAAAAAAGATTAAGAAAGAAAATTAAGTTTCAAAACATGGTTTAAAGATCACTAATATTGGGTAAGTTGATTAATGGTCTTAACCAATTTTAAAACTTAATTTGGGTACTTAGGGTATGACATGGGCTTAATGAAACTCATGGTATGGTGCATTGGGTTTTGAATTTGAAGAGTGAAATAAAATAAAACAAACAAGACTTTGGGCCTTGTGGACTTAAAAGGGTCATGAGTGTGGGTCAAAGGCTCATGGGCTTGATTGAATGGGGGCTTTGTTTTCAGATTTTGAGAGATTAAAATAGACCTCAAGATCCACAAAGATAGGGCTTGAAAGGCTTACCTTGACATAATTGGGTCATGGGTCAAATCTATGCTAAGCTTAGCCCAAAGGCCTTATGCCTTCCTCATACTTGAGCCAAGTCTATCCTACCAAGTCTTACACTCCTATGAGGCTTGTTTTAGGGCTTCTAAGGATTGACCCATAAATGTTCTAAGATTCTAAAGGCCTTAATATGTTTACTAATGGGCTTGTTTCTCTAATCATTCATGCTTAATAAGTTGGGTCTAATACCTTCACTCTTACTAAGTTAGGCCCAATGGCCTTATGTCCTTTTCATTGGACCTATTTTCTAGTGTCCTCCAAGAAATGCTTAAAACTTTATATCCCAAGTTGGGCCTAAGGCTTTTTAATAACTTATCCTTAGCCCATCACATCCTTAGTGCATTAAGGTCCTAAAGTTTTATGTCTATCAAGTAGGGCCTAAAGTCTTATTGCCTCTCCTAAGCCTTTATACCCAAAGCTTGGGCCCTTCGTAAACCACTCTTTGGGCCTTCTCCAATTCCATCAAATATTTAACCCAAATTACTTAGCCCATTAATGTGACAACCATCCAATATGCCATGTGTCATTCCCTTATGGGCCTTTTGACTTCTTATCATCAAAATTAATAAAGCACTAAAAATGCTCCAAAATAATATTGCTAAACCAATCAAGCTCCAAAAATTTCTTTCTCCTCAAAATTAATATTGCACTAGAATCTTCTAATAATTCTACTAAACCCAAAGTATATGGTACTCTTGCCAACTCAAATATCCAAAATTGTTCTTATTCTCAAATAGTCAAACTCCTAATTAACTAGGCTTAAGGCTACTAAGGTTAAGGCCTAAGGAGTTTTTAGGCGGGGTGTTATATTATTCTTCCCCAAATGTTTAACAAATCTTACATCAAATTTGTGCAATCCAATAAATCTCCCCAAATCACCAATACCTACATATGAGAGAAATCATTAATCAAATTTCAAAATTTCTACATTAATTCGAAATACATATATAAATTCGAAAAAACAATACAAACCTCAACTTCTCCTTCACTATGAACTCACAAATAAACTTCAAATCACTCTCTCTCTAACACACACTCTTTCTCTAGGATGTTGCCACTCTCTCTCTCTCTCTACTACAAGCTCTCCACTATTCGATTGGAGATGAAGACCATCGTGAATAGAAGGCTGGAAGTATAGGGCTTTAAATTCTAGAACGTTGCGTTTGAATGGTGTTTTTCCCGTTCGAATACAAAATTTTCACAATGGCGCCTAACTTAAGAAAGCTTTAATTCATCCTTTATCTGTTGGAATGCTTTTCAAATGCGTTCGAATACAAATACCATAATATTCCCCAGCATATTCCCTTAAATGTAGGCAAATAAGGAGGGAAAGTTTTCCTGTGTATGTGATCTCGCCTCAATAAGAATGGAGATTCCATTCGAATAGTTAAATATGTCATTCGAACATTTTGGTAATTCCATTCGAATAATTTTAAAAACCGTTCGATCCTAAATATTTAGTGTTCGAACGGTAATATACCCATTCGAACATGAAAGTTTCAGGATAGTGCCTAGCTGCTCCGTGCTTATACGGTTATATTGTATGTTATATATAATATAGTAAATATAATATACTAATATTATTATAGAGTCATGCTACACCCACCAAGTGGGTGTACGAGGATGTGTCCCGATAAGTGCATTTGGATTATTTATTTATTTTTTCATTCATTTTTTTTTATATCCTTATACATTTTAAAAAAATCACAACATCATTCAAAAACACTTCCTTAATCATTAAATAAAAAAAAAACTAAAAAAAAAAATTATCGGGACCCATTTGTCGGGACAAGTAGCATTATATTCAGTATTATATAGTATATAGTATAGTATATAGTAGTATAGTATATAGTATAGATATTAATATACTAGTATTAGTATAGTATTATTAATGTACTATTATACTAGATAGTAGTTATACTATATAGTAGTATGCTATATATTATAGTAGTGATATATATAGTAGTAATATACCATTATAATATATAGTAGTATGTTATATATACTATAAGCCATTGGTTGTTGCTATTGGTATCTATTTTATTGTTGTTATGATAACTATTGTTTTTATGGAGGCCTTGGATACCAGTTACGAGTAATAGCATAATTACTATATATTATACTATATTCTAACTAGTATATTATAAGTACTATAGTAGTTATAATATATTATACTATATTATGGAAGCTTCATGAATTTACAGTTCGAACGGAATAATTGTTGTTCGAACTATTAAAATATTGGTTCGAACGAAAAAGTTTTGTTCAAAGAAATGAATTCATTCTACTAAACCGTTAGAACTTAAAAATACTAGTTCGAACGTGACTGCTCAAGGCATAAGACCCAATTCGAATATCGAATAGTTCATATTTTCACAAACTATTCGAATACTCACCGTTGTTCGCCACCAATCTTCGTCGTATTTCGACCGTTTTCTGCCTTTAAGAGGTATGGCCCATCATCCTTGTCTATATGAGTTTGATATTAGGACAAAAATAGGTTGAAAATGGGGTCGGATTTCGAATCAAATTCAACCCCTTTTGTGACGTTTTCCGTCCACACACACAATATTTAGCCGTAGAAATGTAGTGAAGTCTAGGCTTCACTCCATGTAAATTTGTATGCTTAAAACCAACGATTCTTGATGAATCATTAGTTTTTTTGTTTGGTTCTGAGTCAACTCAGCCATGGATCTTCATGGTTACCTCGTTCAAACGGTTTGAAAACTGTTCGAATAGTTTTTGCCAAACAAATATTTTTCAATTTGAACGTGGCACTAAACGTTAGAACGAAAAGAAATTGAGTTAATTATTCGTTCAAATAAATTTACTCTGCTCAAATGGATAAACATTAGTTTGGACGTTATTAAATTATTAGAATGATGGCCATATGATGATGTCGTTCTAACAATATATTTATTTGTTCGAATGTGTATAAACCGTTCGAACAAGTGTTGCTTTTGTTCGAACAGTTTTATTTAGTGTATTATTTTATCCGTTCGAATGGAGTAAATTTATTCAAACGAATAGGTAACTCAATTTTTTCTATTCGAACGTGTAGTGCTACGTTCGAACTGGAAAATGTCTATCTGGAAAAAACTATTCAAACAGTTTTCAAGCCGTTCGAATAGTCTACCTTTAAGTTCGAACGTATTATTTTCTATTCGAACAGTACTCAGTATAATATTTTACAACTTTCTATTTCATTTATATATATAGTCTATTTTTTTTTATAAATAGTGAATTAATGGCATATATTGGAAGGAAACATGGGAGGGAGGGCCAACCTAGCGGTGAAGCTAGTGAGCCGAGGAGGTCGATATTGGTTGAGCGAGAGATCATTATAGAAAACTTTCGAAAGTTTTTCTAGGATGAGAGGAGCCTAATATCTATTATCAGCAATAAAGGATGGAGTCTGATCTGTCAATAGAGGGAGGTGGCCTATCCTAACATGGTTAGTGAATTTTATCGGGCCATGGGTCAGATGGAGGCTAATGATGAGTCCTTCTCGTTCGTAATTCTGGGAGTGAGTATTACTATCTCAACAGACATTATCATTGACTTTCTTGGGACTCTTCGTGAGGTTGGTGCATACCCTGCACAACAACCGGCTGCAGGGATAGATGGTGAAGATGCCATCGAGGATGAGGCTCTAGTAGACGACGGTCCCAATCATGATGAGATTCGTCAGTTGATGCATGATGATTCGGCTCCTCCATTTGATGGCATCAAGGTGATCAAACAGGTTAATTGTATCGCATTTTTTTGAATGATAAATTTGATTGTCTCCCATAATATTGGTCTGAGGAAATACAAGACTAACTTCGGCATCGAACGAGAACGATTTATGTTACGGATAGCATGAGGAGAGCCGATTGATCTGCCTTTATACTTCCTCATCTGCATCCGATCTGAGTCACAATATTCTAGTGGAGGTAGTCTACTATATGCATTGATGATCTCTAACCTCCTACTCCAATCGGGGGTTGATGTGCTAATGACAGAGTGGAGGCAACCATAAATAGGGCCCCTTAACAAGATCACCTTTAGCAACAGCGAGGACCACTTGCGAAAAGCTCGCATGTTAATGTTTCAACTGCACAAGATAGTGATACAGAGTGTGATCCAGCCTCTACTGATGTCGGTATTGATAAACAGGTTGCAAGGGCTACTACCACGGAGATGCAATCCCTGCTCGAGGAGCATTGCACACTTTTGATCTAGGACATGGAGAGGATCACTGTGCCTATCATGGTTTGACTGTAATAGATTGAGGGACGCATTACTGTCATCTAGAAGAACCTTGATAATTTTGTACAGTAGTTTTATTTTTTATTTGACCTTTTCTTTTGTATCGAACGGTGTCGATTTACTTACTATATCGTTTTTATTTGTTATATATAGCTAGCTTGTTTCTTATCAAAAATCATTTTCCTTATTTCACTTACCAGTTCATGATAATATAAAAAATGGCATTCCCTTAAAGGTAATATTTTTTTAATTGCAATTTCTTATTTACCATAACAAAAGTCATTAATTAATTTTTAAATTAATTATATAAAATTCCTAGGACGACATATATGATATATTTTAATTTACAATAAATAATAATAAATCCGTATAAGTTGATTTTTCATCTTTTGAAAATGATAATTAATAGACTCAAATAATATTTATTTTTAAAATAATTGAATGTCTTTCAATAAATTTCTATAATTAAACTTAATTTGATTGTCTACATTATCGTTTGAATGCCTCTTATGACAATTCGAACGGTTGATAACTTCGTTCGAACATAAAAGTACCGTTCGAACGCTATAGCAACCATCCTTGCCAAATTTATTTATAATTTCCCACCAAAAACTTCATTTGAATGATTAAATATAGCGTTCGAACGGGTTCTAACTTTCCCCCGGGCACAATTGTGTATACATTCTCGCCATGACTATTATTCAAACAGTTATGTCATCATTCAAACGTGTATGGGAACGTCCGAACAGTATAGCAACCAATCCTGCCAGATTTGTTTATAAGTTTCCACAAAAAACTTGGTTCGAATGATTAAATATCTCGTTCGAACGGTTTCGACCTTTCTCCTGGCACAATTGCTTATACTTTCTCACTACGACTATTATTCGAACAATTATGTAACCATTCGAACGTGAATTAGAATACTGTTCAAACGATTTTTTTTAGATGGTATATTTTGTCCCAAAAAGTCTAGTTCAAATAGATATGTCTGTTCAAATGAAGCTAAAATCGCTTCCATGTTTTGAGACGAAATTTAATCTTCGTCCCAAATAAGTACTTTTAGGGATGAAATTTAATTCGTCCCTAAAAAATTTCGTCTCTAAAGATCAAATTTCTTGTTGTGAAAGTGATGGCACTAGTTTGATTAGAGAGTTATTTCTAGAGGAAGATGCTTAGGAGATTCTCAAATTCCCGGTGACTCTTTTGAGTGGAGAAGATAAATTGGTATGGAGTGATACAAGTAATGGTTACTTTTATGTCAGAAGTGCCCCATCATCTTCAATTGGAGATTCAGAATCAATGCAAATGGAGTTCTTCACATACTAATGGAGATTATGAAGACAAGCAAGTAATTTGAAATTTTAATATTGTTCCAGTTTTAATTAAAGATTTCACGTAGAAGGCTCGATCTTTACAGTATATTGGTTACCTGTAGTAATTTATGTAGGAAGAAAATATTGCAAGATCCTTTCTACTCTATATGTAATAGAGCCGAGAAAATAAGCATGCATGCAGTACATTTTATGGGAGTGTCCCGGCCCTCATCTTCAGATGTTTGGAGTGGTTGTGAGAGAAGCTTGTAGAAGTGTTCTTTAGTTGAAGGAAACTTTACTGCATGATGTGTTTTCTTTTATGGTAAGGAAGTAAGTCAGATTTGGATCAGTTGATATCAACCATGGCAAGGTATATTTGGCTACCTAGAAACAAGTTGATTTATGAAGGTCACTTACCACAACCTAATAATCTAGTTGCAGCAGTAGAGATCGATGTCATCGAAGGAATTTCATGATTAAATGGATGAGAATCAGAATACAATGCAACAAATGTAGACAATCCCAAATCCAAACGTGGGAGCCTCCTAAGGATAATATAGTTAAAACCAACTTAGATATAGTATTCTATCAGTCTAACCAGAAAATAGCGATTGGAATTATTGTTATAAGAGACTATCAGAGTCAAGACTGATACCGAAATATTCATGTTCCTTGCAGACAATAGCAAAAGCTTGGGGAGTATCAATGTCTTTTACTTCGGAGTTGGGTTTTCGATATCTAGAGTTGGAAGGGGATGCTAAACAAGTAGTGGATGCAAGCAAGAGAGAGTAACAGGAGAGTTTAATCATGTTGGCCAGCTTGTGGAGGAAACAAGAAAACTTCTGTACTGAATTCCAGTTTGGAAGGTGTGTCATGTAAAGAGAGATGAAAATCAAGTTGCTCATTGTCTTGCAAAGGATGTTTAAGTCTGGTGTTGATGCTGTCCTCGATTTCCCGTTGGTGAAGTTGCTGAATATGTTCGGCCACTTGTAGCTTTTGATAATAACTCTGATTGATTAATGAAACTTACCGTTTCTGTTCAAAAATAAAAAAAATAGAAACATTTTGTCTTCTCTATGTCATATATGCTACATTTAAAAAACCTCATAATTAAATTATAATGAAAATTAATAATTTAATTTAGAAACTTTGAGGTTCTCCAAATTGGGTGTAACCGTCCGGTTTGATTTTAGACAAATTTTAAAACTAAATTGATATACATTGATTTTAAAAATTTAAGAATCAATACGGATGAATTAATCACCGAAATCGAAATTTTCAATTTTTCTGATTTCGATCTGGTCCTGTTTTTCCGGTTTGCCTTTTGCACATATGGCACTGCATAAGTTGAGAATATATGATGAAATGTGTATAAATGTATTTATCAAAAAGAATATATATTATAATTTATTATACAAAAAATGTATTTATCCTTGATATATATCAAAAATAAGTTTATATTAATAACTTGATATTAATATTCATGTTTAATATTAAAATCTCATGATATATTAATTATCAATTTAACATATATTATATATAATATAAAAAATTATATATTGAATAAAAAGTCTATATATATATATATATATGTATCGATTCAGTTCAGTTCAAATAGTTTTCAAAATATATATGAAAATGGGTATCGAACCAGCTTTGGACCGGTTTGGACTATTAAGAATTGGTACTAGACTGGACTGGTTACGAACTAGACCGATTTGATTGGTTTTTTTACACCCCAACTCGAAGATAAAAAAGAAAAAATACTAAATATCATTTGAATACGATGTGTACACTCGTCTCGTCATAAAATAAAAAAAAAAATATTTATTACTTATTTAAATATTAGTTTTTATAAAATAATTATTAGATACCATGTTTATTATGAATTCAACCGAAATGTTATTTTTATGTCGAGTTCTGCTACAATTATAACAATACCAATTACATGTATTGTGACACTTACTACAAGTATTATAAGTAAGGTAGAGTAATGCTAGGTATAAGTCCAAAATGTACAAATTTTGTGCAAGCGTTATGTAAAAATGTGGGTCACATCAAGAAAAAATAAATTTTTCTACTTTCTTATAAAGGATTTGCCGGATGCATGTGCATTTCGAGCTTGTATATATAATTTTTCATAGTTAAATTCTAATAATTTTTATATCATATAATATGAAAGGCTTTCAAATAAATAATATACTAGTTAATTATATGAATAAGCCACATAAAGTAGTGATGCTCTTTCGGTGCCCTTCAAGGCTTTCAATGGGGTGCTCCGAAGATAGTGCTTGAAACTGATTGCTTAATTCTTGTTGATGCTTTGAATAATCATGTTGAGTATTGCACAAATTTTGATTTTCTCTTACAAGATATCAGAAGAATGATTAATTATTTTCAAGAAATTAAAGTTTTGCATGTCAACAGGATGGGTAACTCGGCAGCACATCAACTAGCTAGACATGCATGGAGTATTAGTGATATAGAGATGTGGTGGGAGTGTCCTTCTTTTGTATCTCAAGCCGTTTAGTTTGATAAAATCAATCTTTTGTAAGGACTTATTTATTGTTTCAATGAATGAATTTGTCTATAAAAAAAAAAAAAAATCATAAAGTGATTCTCTTTCGGTGCCCTTCAAGGCTTCAAGAACAATCTTTAGTGCTGAAATTGGATTAAGGAATATTATCTTAGAAGATGATGCTCTTTAAATTGTTCAAAGCATTACAATGACAGACGTCTCTTGAAGTTTCATAAAAATGATCATCGCTAATGTTAATAAAAGCTTTTACATTTTGATTATTGGTCAGTCCAATATGTGACAAGGAAAGTTAATATTGTAGCTCATGTTTTAGCAAAAAATGCTCTAGAAATTCTGGTGATACCATTGACATGGAGAGGATAGTCCTTGTATTCTTTCCTTCCTTTAATGAAGGTTATCAATAAAACACATTTGTTCCGGAAAAAAAAAAAAAAAAAAAAAAACTAACATAAAGTGATCGATATTGGTGTTAAGTACCAAATTAGATATTTACAAGTGAAATTAGGTTTTATAAATGATTATAAGAAAAGTACAATTAGTGAATTTTTTTGGACAAATTTTTTTAAGTTAATGGGAAGTTCACAAAAGTAAATTTATAAGCTGAAGTACAATTATATGATACGTTAGATTTATTTTACAATAAAAGTAATTTTACAATCTAACTTACTATATCAAGTTGCGTTAATTTGTGAATTTATTTTTATGAAATATTTTGATGACTAAAAAATTTCTCATTTTATAAAAAATAATATCAATATTCAAATGACACGCAATAATTTTTAAATTACTTTTTTTTATTACATTTTTTTTATAATCAACATTGAAGACAATTTTATTGATCTGAAATATGGCATTTAGCCATTACAGGAGGTCTAATACATTCAACAACACAATCAATATCAATTAGCTCATATTCTAAATTCGCTGCCATTTGAGCAAGACAATGAGCAATACCATTCAGTTCTCTTTTGACATGCTATATTTTCCGTTGAGCACCACACAGAAGATTAATTATGTCTGAGATAGTGCACTGCAATTTCCCAGCAGAAGAAGCAAAACTCTTGACTGCATGGACAAATTGACTAGAGTCACCTTCAAAGATTAAAGAGTCGAGACCCAACTCTTTGCAAAATAAAAAAGCAGAGAGTAAACCACTTGCTTCAACCAGCACAGGATCAATGCAATAGAATCTTGGTTGCATCAAACTAGTCAAAACAGAACCATCAGCCTCTCTTATCACCACACCAACACCAATCGTGTTGAAATCAGATCTTACTGCCACATCCCAATTTACTTTCACCCAAGATGATGGAGGTGTTTCCCATCGAGTAGCAGGCAGCAAATTTTGAATTCTTGACCCTGCTGATTTTGCTCTTGCTTTACAATACTCCTCTAAAGTCTTTACAGAATTACCAAAGAGCACCTTAGGAGACTGAAAATGGCCATCATGAATAAGAGTGTTTCTTCTAAACCAGATTAGTCGAGCTAGGGTGGCAAATAACACAAATTCCTCACTTGGTAATCTATCAACCAGATACTCAAAAATAGATAAGAAATTGGGTGCTTGAATATTTGCCTTTTGAATAGACTTGGAACACAAAAGTCATACATCCTTGGCAGAGGAACATGACAATAAAATATGAGTTGGTGTTTCATCTTCAAGCGTGCAAATAGGACAACAAGAGTCAGTAATCACCTTCCTCTTGCATAAATAACTCGAATGGGCAGTGAATTTGTGCAAGCACTCCAAATAAACTATTTAACAACATTTGTTGTTTGTAAGGACCAAATCCTCTTCCACAACGACCCTTGTGCTCCATTAGTTGAAGATTCACCATTTTTTCTTACTTGGAGTTGTTTATGCATGTGATAAGCACTTCTCATTGAGAAATGCCCAGAAACAGTCCCATTCCATATCTGTTTATCAGCTATAGGCAAGATACTGACAGGCAACTTAAGTATTTCCTTAATATCTTCCTCTTGAAAAACTGTATGGAGAAGATCCATATTCCACCATCTCGTATGAGCATCAATAAGATCACCAACCACTGCATTCTCATGAAGAGTCGACACAGGAGATTGAACTTTCCATGTAGAAGCTCTATTCAACCATTTGTCCTTCCAAATTCTGACCTGGGTACCATCACCAATTTTTCACATAAGACCTTCCTCAACCAGATGAATAGTTTGAAAAAGACTTCTCCATAAGTATGAAGGCATTGGACCTAGCCTAGCATGTGGGTGATATTTAGCTTTAAGTATTCTACTAGGCAATGAATCAAGATACATTCTCAACCTTCATATATGTTTTGCTAAAAGGCTATATTAAAACTGTGTAAGTCTCTAAATCCCAAGCCCCCACAAGATCTCCCTGCACATAAGGTTTCCCATCTTGACCATTGGATCTTGGACTGATTTTCTTGATGGCCCCACCAGAATTTTGCAAAACATGAATGCAATTTATAGCATAGTGTTTTTGGGAGTAAAAAAACACTCATGCTATAGGTGGGCAGTGCCTGCAATACTGTCTTAATAAGAATCTCTTTCCCTGCCTTTGAAATGAACTTATTTTTTCAATTATCCAACCTCTTTATCACCCTTTCAACTATACCACTAAAGACCCTTACTTTGGATTTCCCAACAATAGATGGAAGGCCTAAGTACCTGTCCAAGTTAGTAGAAGCCTGTAAACTAGCCACCTCCATGATGTGTCTCTTAGTTGTTGCCTTGGTGTTCCTCTTGAAAAAAAGGGATGTTTTGTCTTTGTTAAGCTTCTAGCTAGAAGCAGCTTCATAAACACTAAGAGCCTGTTTGGGATTGATTTTGAAAGGTTAAAAAGTGCTTTTAACTACTTAAAAGCTCTTTTAAGGAAAAAAAAGTATATGTTTGGTAAATTTGTAAAAAGTGCTTTAATGATTTAATCACCTAAAAAAGTTAAAAATCTACTTTTTTAAAAAGCACCAAATTGAAAATTTTATAAAAAAAAACTCATGTAGATAACTGTATATTTTTAAAAAATTAATGTAACTAACTTTTTAAGTGTTTAGATATATGTTTATCAAACAGTAAACAACTTTTGAAGTATAGAGCTTATTATTTAAGTTATAAGCTATAAGTCCTAAAACTATAAGTTATATTTTTCACCACAATCCCAAGCATGCACTAAGAATGTGGTTCAGCTGGATCCACTCCTGCATATTAGCCTTACAAAATAAGAGGGCTATTAGCAAAAAAACAGATAATTCAATCTCATTTGGCCTTGAGCAATTGGTACACCAGTCAAAACTTTTAGTTGTTCTGTAGCATACAATTTAGCTCTCAGAACCTCAGCACATAAAATTAACAGATATATATGGGGATAAAAGACAACCTTGTCGAACCCATAATCTCTATTTTAGAGATGTAGATCTTGTGCTATCAAGCCACAATTTTTTTAAAATTACTTGAAAGAATGAGAATCTTCCTTAAATCCAGATTAAAAGAAAGGAAAAATATTTACATCTGCCCCACACCGGCACACATTCAACATATTGAGTGTAAAAAAAAAAAAAAATTATGTGAAGTGTGTGCAGGTGTGTGGCAGATGTATAGCATTTCCATGAAAGAAAATCCAATTCAAAATTTTTTTTATAGCTAATATGCGAATGGGTTGCGTTTGAAAAAGGCCAAAACGCTCGTTGGAAGAGGAGAAAGAAAGGAGAATCATCAATGGAGAAAGCGAGAGAAGCGATCTCCATGTCTTCGTCTTTGTCTTCGTTGTCCCTCTCTCCGCCGCAAGTACCGATGGAGCTCCACGTCACCAACCGAGAGAAGCTCCTGAAATCTCTCCGCCACCACCTCTCCGAGTTATCTCGTCCTCTCCACGGCTTTGTCTTCCTCCAGGTTCTCTCTCTCTCTCTCTCTCTCTCTCTCTATATATATATATATATATATTATATTTCTGTGTTAGTCCATCACTTTTTTTCTATATTGTTTGTTGAACAATCGGTTTTCAGGGTGGCGAGGAGCAAACGCGCCACGACACTGACCACATCGAACTCTTCAGGTACTTGATCTGTCTTCTTCACTTTTTGTTTTTTTCCTCTGGTTAGTTTAATTTTGGTATATAGGTTTTCTTTTGGTATTATTCTTTCTCTCAAATTAATTTTGAGGTTAGAATTCGTATCAATATTCTTCATTACAATATACTTATAAAAAAACCTATATTCTTCGTATCAATATTCTTCATTACAATTTTGATAGTCAGCTGAGCAGATCTTCGTGAAAAATGATTATGTCTTGCTTAATGTGGTGCGGATATTTAGTTTTTTTAGAGTTTTTATTCAAGTTCTAAAAGTCTAGGGTAAGATAGATAAATACAAAGTGTATTTTATAAAATCTATGGAGCTTTTGATATTATCTAAAAAACATTTATACAAATAAGTATTATTATTATTATTCTTCCATTTTGGTTACTTATAAAAAAAATGTGGTGTATCTGGAGAGAAGAAAACAATCGGAATTTGAAGATAGTGAAAACACAGTGGTGGAGCTTGATGCTTTCTTTCATAATACTCTTTGCCATTGGATGGTTGTCCTGACTTATATTTTTTGTCCTCTAGCTTTCAGGATTCTTGATCCTTGACTCTTTATATATATATGTGTGTGTGTGTGTGTGTGTGTTTCCCTTATACATAGGTCAAGCCCATTTTTCTTATTAACAAAAGTTTATTTAAAAAAAAATTTTCGACAAATGATTTTTACAATTGGTGATCACTTGACTTGCTAATTGATGGACAATTTCGATTACTAGGCAGGAGAGTTACTTTGCTTACCTATTTGGAGTCAGAGAACCAGGCTTCTATGGAGCTATTGTAAGTACATTCTATCTAGAACAAGTTCCTTTGTTCTAGTTTATTCTTGGTTGGAGAACCTGCCTTCTGTGGAGTTATGTACATTTCTGTTATTGTTCAAATCCAAACAAAAGTAGGAAAAAAATTCCCTTTATAGCTGTCTTAATGAAATAATGACTATTTTTCTCTATCTTCTGAATAGTATGCCCAAAAGTTTAAAATTTGGCTTTGATGCTGTAGACTTTTTTAATGCCTTTTCATGTGTAATGAATGAATCATATGTTTAATTTTTAAAATATGTTTATTGATGTTTTTCTTAACTTTGGTTGGGAATATTAACTGACAGATTTTGGATTAATTTACCATCATCTTTTTCCTGAAGGACATATTGACTGGAGAGTCCATCCTGTTTGCTCCTCACTTACCTGCAGATTATGCTGTTTGGTTGGGAGAAATAAAGCCACCATCATACTTCAAGGTGATTGATTGATTGGTTGATTGATAGTTTGAAGTGTACGCCTTGTACATTTTTTAGCTCAGGCTTGTATCCTTTTGCGCAGGAAAGATACCTAGTTAGTGTGGTATACTACACAGATGAGATTGCTAGAGTTTTACATGACCATTTCCAAGGATCTGGGAAACCCTTGTTGTTTCTATTGCATGGGCTCAATACCGACAGCAATCAATATGCAAAACCAGCAGAGTTTGAGGTTCTTATTACTTCCTTTATCTTTAGAAATAACTTCTTTATACCTTCAGAATGGGGAATTGAGTCACTAAGTTCTCTAGTTTTGCCATGTTTGTCAATATTTCTGTACCAATAGCATTACTGCATTAGTGAAAAGTAGATCTCAAACTTAATGATGTGTCTAATAACTTGATACTTTTCAGCGACTTTCTGTGGTTCTATTGGTAAATGACAAGCCTCCACAATCTTATACTAAATAAGTTTTTCCTTCTCTAATGCTTAGGGTGTGGACAAGTTTGAGACGGATATGGAAACCTTGCATCCCATTTTGACTGAATGCCGTGTTTTGAAGTCAGAGCTGGAGCTTGCTGTTATCCAGTATGCCAATGATATAAGCTCCGAAGCTCATGTTGAGGTAACAGTTTCCAAAATATCTTATGAACTAAACATGTTTGTATCTTTGATTGACTATCAAATATCTTTTTTTGATAAGTGACTATATAAGCAAATATACAAGGTCATGGTAGTACCATAGGAAGCCCGCTAGCAAAAAACTCCAACCTCTTATTTTTGCGACTTTGCCCTCAATTGGTTTCCTACTAAGTATGAGCAAAGTGGTAAAAATAAGAGTTGCTCTGATTCACCTGCGGTTGGGGCATACATACCCTAAGGTCATGGTAGTACCATAGGAAGCCCGCGAGAAAAAAAATCCAACCTTAAATTTTGCCACTTTGCCCTCAATTGGTTTTCTACTAAGCGAGGGCAAAGTGACTATATAAGCAAATATACTGTAAGGGTCAACCTGAACATGGCTCAATCAAATTAAATGGGTCAAATCCCTCAACGTTGTCATGACCCGCATAACTTGTTATCGAACAAATCATATTGGATTGACCTACCGACTATTTTCGGTCTCTTTAATTTAAATAGATTTCATTGACTCAAATACTTGATTTGAGTCAATTAATATAATCCCTTATCTTATAGGCATAATTTGTATTAGCTATACAGCCCATTTCACCAAGTGAAATTTAAACTCATCTTTGATCCCTCCCTGTAGGAAATCACGTTGAATTTTCTCCATGCGATGAGCCACCTTAGCAGGGAGCGGAAATAAGGAAAGGAAATATGTTGGTAAGTTAGACAGAGTACTTTTTATGAGAGTCACCCGGCCCCCTTTAGATAAGTACATCCTCTTCCAACCAGCTAGTTTCCTCTCCATTTTTTCTATTACAACATCCCAAATAGATTTCGATTTGAACGCTGCACCTAATGGAAGGCCAAGATATTTCATGGGCAACTGAGTTATCTTACCCTCCAAGATGGATGCCAGACTCTCCACATTGGGTACATGTCCCATTGGCACTACCTCTGATTTAGCCAAGTTCACCTTCAAGCCTGACACGGCTTCAAAGCATAATAAAAGAGCTCTCAAAGCTCGGATTTGCTCCCGTCTGGCCTCACAAAAGATTAGTGTATTATCAGCAAACAAAAGGTGAGTGATGTTAAGCAAACCTGAACTTGCCTCTCCCACTGAGAATCCTGATATGAATCCTCCCTCTACCGCCCTTGAAATCATCTTGCTGAAAGCTTCCATCACAAAAACAAAGAGAAGAGGAGAAAGAGGGTCTCCTTGTCGCAAACCTCGGGAGCTCTTAAAAAAACCTTTGGATGTGCCATTCACCAAAACAGAGAAACAAGGCGTGGAAATACAATGAAGGATCCAGGAACACCATTTAGAGCCAAAGCCGCATCTTTCCAGCATATAAATTAAGAAACTCCAGTTGACGTGATCGTAAGCTTTCTCCATGTCTAACTTACAAAGGAGTCCCGGCTCTCCCGATTTAATACGACTCTCCAGACATTCGTTGGCTATAAGCACCGAGTCAAGGATTTGCCTACCTTGAACAAATGCATTTTGAGGCTTTGAAATCAAGCCTTCCATCACCTTACTCAGTCTGTTCGCCAATACTTTGGATAAAATTTTGTATAGCCCACCCACCAAACTAATGGGACGAAAATCTTTCACTTCTACAGTACCGGGCTTTTTAGGATTGAGTGCTAAGAATGTACTATTAAGGCTTCTCTCAAACCGCCCGCTTCTATGAAATTCATGAAAAACCTCCATAATATCATCTTTAAGCACATCCCAACATGTCTGGAAGAAAGCCATGGAGAAGCCATCGGGACCTGGGGCTTTATCACCCGCCATACCCTTAATCACCGACCTGACCTCTACCTCATCAAATGGCCTCTCGAGTCGTTCTGCAACCTGCGGGTCAAGAACATCAAACACCAACCCGTCAAGTCTCGGTCTCCACTCAAATTGTTCCGAAAACAACTTATCATAGTAATTGACAATGTGGTCTGAGATCTCGGTATGGTTGGAAGAGACCGCCCCATCTATCAACAAAGTACCTATAGCATTGTACCGCCTATGTGAGTTGGCCACTTGGTGAAAAAACTTGGTGCATCTGTCCCCTTCCTTTAACCATAAAGCTCGTGATTTCTGACGCCACGATATTTCTTCCAAAAGAGACAACTGTTCAATGTCCGCAATCACTTGGGATTTGCGGGCCTGCTCGGTTTCAGTGCAAACCCTCTCCTCTTCCACACCCTCCATATTCTTAAGCTCCTCCATTAGAACAGATTTCTGACTGTCCACATTACCAAACTCTTGTATATTCCACTCCTTCAGGTCCTTTTTCAAAGACTTTAACTTGCAAGCCATCTTATAGCTAGCATTACCATTAAAATGGTAAGAAGACCACCATTGTCTTATTCTGTCCAGAAAACCCTCTGACTTCAACCACATGTTCTCAAATTTGAAATATCTTTGGCCTCTTCTGATGCCCCCACAATTCACAAGAATGGGGAAATGATCTGAATACAACCTGGGAAGTCTCTTCTGAATGAGATCCGGATATTGTGCCTCCCATTCCGGAGAGATTAAAAATCTATCTATCCTCGACCAAGATGGAAGTTCTCGGTTGCTAGACCAAGTGAAGGAACCACCTGCAAGAGGAATATCTAGTAAATTCTGTTCGGAAATGAAGTTAGAAAAATCTACCATTGGTGAGTTGAAACCCGAGCCACCTGATCTCTCGCTCGGGAAACGGGTGACGTTAAAATCACCTCTAATACACCAAGGTAAGTCCCATAAACTGTTAATACCGGCCAACTCATCCCATAGTAGCCTTCGAGACCGGTCAAGATTAGGCCCATAGACGCCTGCAAAAGCCCACTGATAACCATCTCTTATGTTCTTAAACGAACATGCCACCACATAATCCCCCATGCAATCTTCCATTTTTTCCACCACTCTTTTGTCCCACATAACTAGTATGCCCCCGGAAGCTCCATTGGACGGTAAATACAGCCATCCCAGATGCAAACCGCCCCACAAACTCCTAATAGTACGAAGAGAAATAAGTGCCAGTTTAGTTTCTTGTAGGCAAACAATGTCTACTTTCCAACTACAGAGAAGGGACCTAATAAGTAATCGTTTATTCACGTCATTGATCCCTCTCACGTTCCAAGATAAGATTTTAGGCTTCATTAACAAGAGAGACGTCCCTCCCTTTTGCTCTATCTCTCCCCGAGGTTCCCTCCTTATTATCATAGTTAATGGAGCATTGCAATCTTTTCAATTCTCTCTCCTTTTTAGCAGCCGACTTCAGTACCGTGGAGCGACCAGCTTCCATGGCTACTAGGAGAGCCATGAATTGGTCTTCATACCCTTCACAGGAAATCCCCACCCAACCATGAAGCTCCTCTACTTTTTTTAGTACCCAATCTGATGCTCGAGGTGCAATATGAGGTGGGATCATCTGTAATGGTGACGGGCTACCCATCTCCTCCTCTTCTCTGCCCACAGAGTCCCCATAAATGCTCAGCTGACTGGTACCCATCTTCTTTCCAGCAACAGAATCTGCTCCCGCCAAGATAGTGAGTCTTGACCCACCCATAACTGAGTCTGATTCAACCACATCATCGGGGCTACCTATGTCTGGTTCAACATGCTCCAACCACATCATCGGGACTATCTGTGTCTGGTTTGAAGGCATAGGCTTGAATATAGTAGCCAGAGCAACTTCACGTATAAGTCCCGAACCTTCTATGACCTTGTCGCTGCTCGCCGACGGCTCCCATAACCATTTGGTGTTTCCAAAGCCCAACTCCATAACCATGTATATGTCCCGTGTACTTGGACACTCTATGTCTCCCTTTTGATCAATAAAAATTTGTTTACCGATCAAAAAAAAAAAAAAAACATATTCACAATTAGATTCATAAAAAAATTAATTTGATAATCAATATCACCAACCATAACTAATAAAAATAACTTTATTTATTAAGTTAAAACATGATCTTAGGATTTTATTTCTTAACAGCCAAAATGTAATTGAATTGGTGTGTTACATGGGTTAAGTGGGTTGACACGAAATTGGCTTGCTTCTATTCAGGGTAATCCGTTTTGGCCTGATCCTATTACACTAAACCCTAAACCTTTTGTGGTGTTCATGTTGGATTTGTTGATCGTGTAAAAAATTGTTAGTCCTAATGCAATCTGAAGCGTACCTGTACCACATGTCTTTTAAGTAGTTTAATATGGAAAAATACACTTTCCACTCTTTACCTAGTAGGCGCTTTACATTTTGCGTGATGAACTACAAAAAATAACACATTGCACGTGTCAACTACCACTTGCTTTTAGATGGCACCCTTTTCTCAAGTCTAACCGTTAAGATGACTAAAAGAGAGTTCTATTTGACTGTAAGTTGTAGTTAGAGGGTGTAATGTTTCAATTTTGATATTTGGGATGCAAAGTGTAAAAAAACTGTAGTTGGATGGTGGAAAGTGTATTTCCCCCTAGTTTATTCAAAGGGTTCGAAGCACCATTATGAACATGAAAGTATCAGGGTAATAACTGGTTTGATCAAACCACCAATTTGAACATGATAGCTTTAGGGTAATACTTAGTTTGATTTATTTTCGTATAAAGGCTAATGTTTTGTTGCTGCTACAAGCTTTTCTGAATTTTTTACAATATTGTGACAGTTTGACGAATAACACTTTAACATGTCTTGACAACTTCATTGTATAAGTGCTATCGATTGCTGCTGTTGTTATGAAAGGCATTGGCAGTTGTCACAAACACAACTAAAATGACAAACAGCAAAGAGAAACAAAAATTGTGGGCATTTGGGACATTTCATATATTAATTGAACTTTAATTTGTTTTTTTTTCTTTTGAATCTATTCCTTTTCAATAGATGAGTGGAATTTGCACATGATTGTTGTTCATTTTTCCTCGAGAGTTGTATTGGGCATGCTTGTAGAGATAAAGTTAATGTGTTTGCTGCTATTTTACATTTTGACCAGGTTATGAAAAAAACTAGAGTGGGAATGAAAGAGTATCAATTGGAAAGCATGTTTCTTCACCACACCTACATGTATGGTGGTTGTAGGCACTGCTCATACACATGTATTTGTGCTACGGGTGAAAATAGGTGAGAGTTTTCATGGTGCTCAAATATTAATTTTTCTGTGTGGTGCTAAGTGCTCTTCTACACATTATGCGAACCTTGATGCATATTCAATAAGGATTAACTTATAATTTTTGTAGAGAAAATAATAGAACACGTATTTTTTTTTTCAAAATAAGAATTTTTTTATGAGATCTGATCATCTTGAAGTATGGACCTACTCTATAATTTTCCACTACTCCAAAAGTGGTTTTGCTCGAGTCCAGATTGAACTGGAGGTTTTAGTATTAATATGGACTTCTGAAGACTTGCAGGCAACTTATTTAGCCATATTTCATGAAGATTCTAACTGTTGTAAGTGGTAAATGGGAAGTAAATTATGAGTATGGATGTATTGATATTGTATTTTATAGCCATCTTAGATTTGTTGACTAACTGAAATATTGTATTATAACACAGTGCTGTGCTCCATTATGGGCATGCAGCGGCTCCAAATGACAGGGTATGATAGATTCAATGTTTTTTTGATGCAGCACATTGTAGAACTTTTGCTTTAGTGCTTTTTGAAAGAGGTATTTATCCTTTGGAGTTTCAGAATCCAAATTCTCTGGTTAAGGGCATGTTTGGGTAATGAGATGACATGAAATGAGAGTTCTATGAATAGATGTTTTATTGGGTTTTGGAAAAAGAGAGAAAAAGTTGAATAAAAATAATATAAAGTTAAAAAATTATTTGAATATTATTTTTGTTTTGAAATTTGAAAAATTTGTATTGTTTTTTGTGTTTTGTTTGGAAGTTTGGAAAGTTGTAATAATTAGGTAATGATTAGTGAAAAAGTTGAAGACTTGAAATTGAAAAGTGTTTTGCATTTGAGTGATGTGTGTGAAGGAAATTATGAAAAGTTTTGAGATGAGATGAGATCTTCTCAACTCATCTCAATTCCCAAACATGACCTAAATCTCCTTAGCTGGCTACTTAAAAAAAATCTCCTTAGCTAGCAATAGTATTTTGTGTAGGTTTCAAATCCTCGTAATCTCCTTTGTGCAGACCTTGGAAGATGGAGATATGGCATTGTTTGATATGGGAGCTGAATATCATTTTTATGGGTCTGACATAACTTGTTCATTTCCTGTGAGTTTGCCTTTTCTCTCGCAAGGTTAAAGTTGGATATGAGTTTTCACCTATGGGCATGGACTTTATGAGTTAGGCAGTTAATGAGCTTTGTATGGGTCCTTACTAATGTCTTACCCAATTTTATGTGTCCTCTCTCTCTCTCTCCCCCCATGTAGGGCCTTCTTTGAAGACGTTTTTTGGATTTATTAGATCATCATCATCACAACCTCAACATAAATATTTCTATTGTTTGACTTCTGATTTATAAGTAACCATAATGATCCTTTCATTAGCAACTCCATTACGATCTTGGGAGAAATGATAGTAATGCAATTTCTAGACAACTAGTACATAACCTGGTTACGAGGCACTGACATAATAATAAAATAATAATTTTTTAATATGTATTAGAAGTAATTTATTATTATATGGCAGTGCCACGCAGAAGGGTTGTGTAATAGGTATGTAAAAGTTGTGTCCCTATCATTACTTAAATCTTAGTTTAGAGTTTTAAATGGGAGTACTTATTAATGGGGGTTTCTGGTCAAGAAATGTCGTGCTGCAAACTGTGTTAAAAAATAGTGAGCAGTAACGGATTGGAACTTGATCTATTTGTTTTATCTTCCACTTATGTTAGGAAAAATTATATTGCTTTAAAATTTCTGTGCAGGTTAATGGGAGGTTTACTAGTGATCAGTCACTCATTTATAATGTAAGTGATTTATCATATATAATGTAAGTGATTTACTTTTAGAGAAGTATCAATCCCCAACTTACCCAAAAAAAAAGCAAAGAAATTTTAATCCCCGCCCCCTCCTCTCCCCTCGCTCCTCTTCTCCTGTTGAGTGGGCTTAACCTGGGTGATAGGATTCATAGGTGATAAAACTGCTCTGAAATCATGGTTTTGAGGTTTGAAAGCACATTTGTAGCAACTCTGTAGATTATAATGTGCATACATATAATTTACTTATCACCATCTTTCACTGCTGCATCAAATGCATCCCAAACAAAATGAGCACACTAAACTAGCACACATAGGCGATGCTCTTGTATATGTGCTGCATACTTGAGCTCTTGCCTCTTCTCATGATCAGATAAAAAAAATTTTACCCAAAAAAAAGAAAAAAATTGGGTTCAATTCTTTATGGCATTTCCATTCTTCATCTGTTTCTAATTATCAGTTTTTTGCAGGCTGTCCTTGAAGCACACAATGCTGTTATATATACAATGAAACCTGGAGTAAACTGGGCTGATATGCACATGTAGGACTTCATGCTGAAACTTTTTGTTAAAAAAATTACAATGTGTTTTTCTGTATGTGTTATGGGGAAATAAAGGAAAACACAGTAGGTATGGGACGTCCTCTTCAGGAAACACTAGGAAAAACTATAGTTTAAAATGAAGCAATGAAAGGGAGTTGTCTAAAATTTGACCTTTTTTCAAACTGGTCTCTAAGGTTGAAAACATCTCAAGAAGATCACTGAGGCATCACCCGTATCTCAAAATGGTTCCTCCATCTAGATTCTGCTATTCATTAATAAAAATTGTTGACATGGCATTTATATGCCATGCTACGACTATGGGTGAGCACTGACTTAGTCGGAGTTCAAATCCGAACTTTGACTCTGGTTCTGACTTGTGTAGGTTCCGATCCGACTCCGACTTGTCAGAGCGGAGTCGGGTTTGAGCTTTTTTTTAGCTTCATATTTAGCCCATTTTAAAAAAGAATATTTTTTGGACTTTCAAATTTCAATTTTTCCAAAAAACTAAAAACTAAAACTAAATCATTCAATACTAATTTACTTCCATACTAATATCTAATTTATTTTTATGCTAGACTTATACTATAGTATCTAATTACATGTTATCATACTATAGTATTACATATTATTTTTAGTGTCTAATTACATGTTATTACAAGTGTCTAATTTATTTCTATACAAGACTTATACTATAGTGTTTAATTACATGTTATTATACTAATGTCTAACTTAATTATTTAGTAGATTTTCTAGTGTCTAATTACATATTATTATACTCTAGTAAATTAGTATATTTGTTATTAACTTATTATACTAGATATATTTAAATACTAGTGTCTAACTTATTTGTAGACTTAATTATGTATGGTAGTAATACTATGATGTTTACATATGCTAAACTATCATTAGTCTATTTATATTATAGTATAAATATATTATTTTATAATAATTAGCTCGTACTAGTATATTATTGAATTTAACTATATAAGTTCTAGTTGTATAACTATATTACTATACTAGAATATATGATAAAT
The DNA here is from genome assembly GCA_022457165.1 of Juglans mandshurica. Classification (NCBI taxonomy): domain Eukaryota; kingdom Viridiplantae; phylum Streptophyta; class Magnoliopsida; order Fagales; family Juglandaceae; genus Juglans; species Juglans mandshurica. Next base: position 27,949,670 of record CM039624.1, on the reverse strand, counting down.
ATATAGATAAATACGTATTTTTATAACATATGTACAATATCGGAGTCGGAGTTGGTCCAGCGATACCTCTAACTCTGACTCCGTTTTGTCAAAGTTGGATTCGGATTCGGATTTCGGATTTTTGCTCAGCCCTATGACCAATCATGCACAGACATGTAACCCATATACACAATCAACATGCCGTGGAAAATAAGTGGCATGCTGACACGGCATATGTGACGTGTTAGTCCGTGATTGGTCATGACGTGACACATAGGTGCCATGTCAGCAATTTCCTTTAATGAGTTAATGGAATCTGGACAGCGGGATCATTTTGATTTACAGGTATACCTCAAGGATCTCTTGAAACTTTTTCAACCTTAGGAACGTGTTTGAATAAAGGTCAAACTTCATGGACCTGTACAGTTATCCAAAAATCTTTTACAGAATTGCAGAAATTATAAAAGAAAAAAATCACTGTGAATCAAAGTCTAAACAAAGTATGGTAGCCAAGAAATGTCAAAGCAGCATTTACTCATTGAGTATCATAAACTTTCCAATCTAATATCTCTCATCATGCTCTGATGCGGTGTTCTGGAAACTGGACATCATGTCCTAGAAGTGTCGATAGATATGCATCATAGTTTCTAATTAAATAGAAATGCAGTTGTTATAGTTTCTAGTCCATCGATCCTGGTCAAGGTCTTCTAGATGTTCTAGGACTGCAAGTCTGGGTCTTCATTCTCTTTCTGTTTCCTTTTTCCCCTTAAAATGCTGCAGGTTAGCAGAGAAAGTTATCCTTGAATCGTTGAAGAAAGGATGCATCATTGTTGGGTAACATCTATTTGCTCAAATAATGCATTCTCAGTTATTTTCAGCTTGTTGCTCTTGTTAGAATAAAAATTTGATGTATAGTTGTGGTTGCTGGCTCTAGCAATGTGGATGATATGATGGCTAAACGATTGGGTGCTGTTTTCATGCCTCATGGTCTAGGGCATTTCCTTGGTATTGACACGCATGATCCCGGGGGCTACTTAAAGGTCTTTGTGCATAATATATCTCATGCAGTTTCTATTTATAGTAAATATGTTTATTGCGAACTCTGCAAATTATACAATGTTAATATTTTATTTTGCTTGCTGCTTGAAACCTTTTATTTATTTATTTATTTATTTTTTTGCAGGGAGCGGAAAGACGAAAAGAACCTGGATTGAGGTCTTTACGTACAACCCGAGAGCTCCTGGAGGGAATGGTTAGTAATGGTTTTTCTGCGCAAATGGAATTGCCTTTTTTCTAATCCTTGATGTAAAAGAATCAAATCATAAATTGGAGGTTCTATTTGTTGAAATCAATGACCCTAGTTAAAAAGCATGCGTGTTGCGATAGATAACCATGAGGTTGAATGATTTCCTTCAGATTTTTAGTATCATGTTTTCATTTATACTTATCTGATTTTTCAAAATCAGAATTTGTTGGAATATCTGCCTTGGAATTTTAGTTTTTGTTATTATCTATTTGGTACGAGAATTTCTGACTTTTTGGTGATAATTTTTCCAAAGGAAAGTGGATTGTTTTACATATACGTAATGTGCCAAGCATCTTTGTCAGGGATACATCTTTGGAAATGTGGTAAAATTATATGTTGAATGCCATTTTTTTATGCTTTACCATAAGGGTACATGCTTCCATTCGCGCTTGAGAACTTCTCATTCTATGGGGGTGGAAATGAACTGAAAGATTTGGCCTTATCTTGCATGTTTCTTGGAAGGAACTCCTGGGCATTTTAATCTTTGGTGATTGATTTAAGTCTGTCATTGATTTATTAATTACATCTTTTTTGGCTCCTGAAGGATTGCGTTGAAATTAATTAAATAAAAAATAACGTTTCGGTTATCTACCACCGGTTGATTAACTGGTTGATTTCTGTAGTTGGGCCTTTTTCTGTGATATGCTGTATAGTTTGACGGATCTCTGGCATAAATGCTACAGAAAATAAATTAGAATACTCTTCATTCTATTTTCTTGCTGTCATTTTATGTAGGTGATAACTGTAGAGCCTGGATGCTACTTCATTGATGCTTTATTGCTTCCTGCCATGGAAAGTCAAAGCACATCAGGATTCTTCAATCAGGAAGTAATCAGAAGATTTAAAGGTTTTGGGGGAGTTCGAATTGAAAGTGACGTGGTACTCTATTTTACCGAACCTTTCTTTCTTTTACATCTGAAACTTGATTAAATGATTTGTTTTCTTTGAGGTTTTTATCTGTGCATGATAAGATAACATTTGCAACTCGCTGCACAAAGCACATGTAATTTACCCATTTCAATTTTCTATATATACGAAATGCAGTAGTAGCATTTTCTTCAAATACGTTTTTGTCCAGACCCATATGCACAGCTCAGATTAGCTTTAATTTTTCCTTTCCAAAAGTATGCTGCTGCTGGTTTCTCTTTGTATGGTAGCAATTGATCGCTTTTGTGCATTTGACTTTTATTTTTTATTTTCGTTATACTATTCTTTATTTTTTCCCTTTTTTTATTTTTTTATTTTTGCAGCATGTCACTGCCAGTGGTTGCAAGAACATGACAAAGTGTCCCCGGGAAATCTTGGACATCGAAGCTGTGATGGCGGGGGCACCATGGCCGCTCGAGAAGAGACCTCCATCTATTTAGAAATGGTTACCGTCCTTGGCAATGTGCTCTACAACTGGTTGAATTCTGCTGTTGTGAATTTGGTACTGCTAAAATATGAAACATAGCAGTTCAGCACAGAATAATGTATGTAGTCATTGCTGAAGGCATTTTGTTTGCCTGCCAAAGTTTACAGCATTGTGTTACTAATAATGGGCCAAAATTGAGAAAACTATTGAGTTAGGCACTGCACTTTATTCTCCATAAACAGTGTTTGCGAATTTGCACATCGATATCGGACTCTCGTATAGTCTGCAATTGGACTGTTCTTTGGGCAAACATAAAGATATGATGTCAAATTTTCAAATGCAAAGAGTTATGTAGCTATAATTCGGACAGGGTAAAGAAATTGCAGTACAAGATAGGGAACTGCTAGGTACAGTCCACGTTAGGTGGACTGCGTGCGGACTACTGGGCTTTCAGTAAATTCATCTCAAATTTATGTTGTAAAATATTAAAACTGTCCCTTTCAATAAATTCCCTCCAATCCAGCAATTATCCCTCCCGATAGACGTCTTTCTCCTCTACCATTTTCGACCCCTTCTCCTTCACTTCTGAAGCATTCAGATATCCCAAGCTTTCTCTATGAGATTCTGTGGTGTGTGAAAAGCTTTACTTTATTTCTTTTAGGCCAACTATCATATTTATTTTGCATTTTAAAATTTCAAGGGTAAGAAAAGGTGGTAAAAGCAACAAGTTCTCCTATCTGATTCAACTTTTAAAGTCCTTCCAAGGTATGATTCTGAAATTCCTTCCTTTTACTTCTCAACGTAAACAACTTTTGACTTCCATTTTGATAGGGACGTATCCCCACTTTTTCTTTTCCCATTTTCTTTTCATTTGCATGCCCAATCAATGTGTAGAAAGCTCTCTTGCTCTAATTTGGTCATTTCACCTTTTCCTTTGTGGAGACAATCAATTTCGCTACACTTGTTGTTTTGTATGCTAAAATATTGTTGTTCTTTCAATCATGCTCTTCCTGATCCTCATGTTTTTATTATTTTAATTTGCTTATCAACGTTGTTGCTTTAATTTGCTAGGTTTGTATACTGTTTTGTTGTTGTCTTACAATCATGCTTTAATCTAGTAGTCATGAACAGGATGGAAGAAAGTGGCAAAAGTTATCAAGTTGAACCCACCACATATACTCAGCCATCTTTGTTTTATGAAGATGAGCTTTTAGAACCGACAACGGGTTCTAATGCTGAAGATGAGGTGTTAGAGCCAACGTCGGGATGTAATGATGATGAGGGGATATTAGAGCCAACGTTGAGCTATAATGATGATGAGGAGGTTTCAGAGCCAACGACTGGGATGGTTTTTAAAACTGAGGCGGAACTCATTGAGTACTATGAGAAATATGGGAAACAGGCTGGGTTTGGAATAATGACCCAACGAAGTAGAAGGAATCAAGATGAGAGTGTTAAATATATAACACTTGGTTGTGCGCATGGTGGGTAGGCAAGGAATCGTAGTATTAATCTCGCTAAACCACGTCCGACAACTAAGACTATATGTAAGGCGAGAATTAATGCAGTCTTGGTTAGTGAGTTGTTGCACAAAAATACTGTGGAAAATGCACACAACCATGGCTTAAGTCCAAAAAAGGCAAGATTCTTTAGATGTAATCGAGCTATTGATGATTCTGTCAAGAGGCAATTAGACATTATCGACAAGGCAGACATAGGTATGGCAAAAAGTTTTGGCGCATTAGTTGTCGAGGCTGGTAGATTCGATAACCTACCATTTATTGAGAAAGATGCACGAAATTATATTGATAAGGCCCGTCACCTTAGACTTGCCAAATGAGGTGCTGTAGCATTGAGGGATTATTTCGTGAGAATGCAGTATAAGAATGAGGGTTTTTACTCATTGATGGATTTAGATGACGATGGAAAATTAAAAAATATTTTTTGGGCTGATGCATGGAGCATAGCAGCATATGGATATTTTGGGGATGTTGTGACATTTGATACAACGTACCTAACAAATCGATATGGTATGCCATTTGCCCCTTTTGTCGGTGTTAATCATAATGGACAATCCATATTGTTGGGCGCAGGTTTGATATCAAGTGAAAATATTGAAACGTTTGTCTAGTTATTTGAAACTTGGTTGAAATGCATGAATGGGAGAGCGCCAAAAGCTGTCTTCACTGATCAAGACAGGGCCATGAGAAATGCTATTGAAATAGTTTTTCCAAACACCCGGCATAGATATTGTTTATGGCATATTATGCGAAAACTACCTGAGAAGTTGGGTTCACATTCCCAATACAACTGTAGTTTGAAGACTGCCCTGCACAAATGTGTTTATGATTGTCAGACTCCCGACGAGTTAGAGGCTTCGTGGGAGGTGTTTCTTAATACTTACAACTTGCACGACCATGCATGGCTTCAAAGTTTGTATAGTGAGCGAATGCATTAGATTCCTGTATATCTAAAAGATACATTTTGGGTTGGGATGAGCACAACTCAAAGAAGTGAAAGCATGAATGCATTCTTTGATGGATTTGTGCATTCGGGGACAACGTTAAAAGAGTTTGTTGATCAGTTTAACAATGCACTGAGGAAGAAAGTAGAGAATGAGATAGCAGCAGACTTTTATTCATGAAATTGCACAATCCCGTGTATAACCCATTTACCTGTGGAGAAGCAAATTCAAGAATTGTATACTAACTCTAAGTTTAAGGAAGTACAGTCCCAAATCCTAAGGATTATCTATTCACATTGTATTCTCATCAAGACAGAAGGGGCAATTTCGACATATCAAGTTAATGACCAACTACAAGTCGATGACTTTATTAAGTGGGTTACATATCAAGTATACTTCAATGGGGATGAATGTGAGGCGAAGTGCATGTGTGGCCTATTTGAGATGAGAGGCATTTTATGTAGGTATATTCTTGCAATTTTCTCAGTGCGGGATGTCCAAGTGTTGCCTTCAAAATACATTATGGACAGATGGAGGAAGGACATTAAACGTAGGTATGCTCTCATTCGGAGTAGTTACGATGATTTGAGTGGTAAACCAGCCGCTAGTAGGTACTCTAAGTTGATTAAGTTATGTTACGAAGTAGCTACAAATGCAGCAGAATGTGATGATAATGCAACATATATGGCACAAAAGTTACGATCAATGAATTTGCAATACACAAAAACAAAGACCCAACCCACACTTGCGCAAACTAGTACTGAGGGACATGATGCTGAGGTTGGAAGTTCAAAAAAGGCTTTGAGTCCTCGAGTTGTTAGAGGCAAAGGGAGACCTCCATCGAAGAGAAGAGCACATTCAATTGAGAAGATTATGGGAAAGCAACGTACTAAAAATAACCAATCCGATGCCCGTGACAATAGCAAGAAAAGAAATGTATTCCATTCTTATCTCTCACTCTCTCTCTTTTCAATGGTATTTCTCATTTGTATTTAATATGTTGAGCTTTTAATTTGATTTTTAAGAAAATGTATATATTGAATTGTAGACAAAGAAACAAATGGAAAATGACAACATCACGAGTGGCCGTACACTTTTTAAAGAGACTGTGTTAGTGACTGGCTCACAACAAAGTGTCATCACAGGTATGCAGTTTTTAAGTAAGTACATTTTTTTTTTAAAGTATTTCGAGTTTATTTTTGTGGTTGTTAATTTAGAGTTTGGTGATTTTTACAGATGGATGATGTGTTACAGATAGACCCTCAACATAATGACCAGCTTACTCAGTTGATGAACCCCTCCCCGAATTGATGTTTTGGATTTTGAGTTTTTGATAATCTATTTTGAGAGTTGCTACTCTATGTTGGTTTCAATTTTTTGATGATGTATTCTCAAAGATGCTACTTTATGAATGAAGTGCAGTTTTTAGTATTACTGCATGCAAAAAAATTGCTTTTGAAGTATGGTTGTTGGACAGTACATTGCTATATAAATAAAACCACAAAAGCAGAAAATTTATTGTAAACTCACAAGTCTGGTACAATGTAGCACATAAAGTGATATTAGATGCTTACAACACTTACAACAACACTTACAAGTGACCAGTCTAGCTACAACAATTACAAACTTGGCAAATGAGCTAAGTCCCCAACACAACATTAACAACATTAATCATCATTTGATCTTGATCCTAACAACCAAAATGAGATTAAAATTGAAGCTTGCAAATCAAAAATTCCATGATCATCCAGGTTTCTTTGTCAACAATCTGGCCTTCACCAAGGGTAACAGAAGCTAAAGGGATGCCACCATAGGGACTCTGCACCAGACCCAACCCAGAAACTTTATTGTTTTAAATCAGACCAATAAACTAACAATGCAGCCACAACATCAACCCCAATAAAGCGCCTCAATATATTGCTTCAATTCCCTTGCATTGTGCTCCTCCGATGCCTGCATACAAAAATAAATATTAGAAGCTAGCACACGAGCATAATGTTATGCCATTTATGAACATGATAGAAAGATACTAGAAGTGAAGCAATATTTAAAATTATATCACAAAAATATGAAGTGAAATAATCATTGAAATAAATTGAAGACAAGCTAGAGACATAAAGTGAAATAATAATCATCGTTGGATAACTTGGAAGAAATAATCATTACCTCACTATGAATATTTGCAATATGACAAGCAGAGAATATAAACATGGAGAAAGGAATCTTTGCTGGGCAACATATGAAAATGAATTAAATAGCCAAAACGGAACACAAGCAACTCAATGAAAAAGCAATTCATCTTTTCTATATGCCTGCAACGAGGGCCACCCGGATCTCTCAAAAGGCAATGAAGATCTTCATACACCTGGAGTTTAACGTTAGAATATCAGATGGGAGAAAAGGATTTTAACGTGAAAATACCAGATGGGAGAAAATTTAACGAGAAATCAAAATAAAAACCCTCAAGAAGAAATACCCTATGAAATCAAAATCCTCAAGAAGAAATACCCTCAAATCAAAAACAGAAAGAAGAAATACCAGATTTGAGAGAGAAAGAGCCCCATCGCTTTCATCAATGCTATAGATTTCGATTATTCCTAATTCAGAGGAGTTAAAATGGTTCCAATAGTACTACTACACCAACAGCTAATTCATACAAACGTAATAAGCTTAAAGAAAACGAGAGAGAGAGAGAGAGAGAGAGTGCACACCTTCTAGCAGTAGGGAGGGTCAGCTCTTTGGGGGGGGGGGGGGGAGGGTTTGGGGGAGACGAGACGACCTAACATGGGTTGGGGCAAGTATTAAACGTCAACGTTTAAATTAATTAAAACTCACCGTTTCATTTAGTCGTGCGTGGGGAAGCCTTATTTTGGACTGCACCCAGAATTATTCCTTATGCTAAAGGGAATTATTCGTTCTCTAAAAAAATTTTATTTACAAGTCTATTTATTAATATACTAAACGTAATAAGTTTATTAAACTTCTCTCTCACTCTCTCTCTCTCTCTCTCTCACTTGATAAAAAAACACTCGAAAATGTACTTCAAGAACTCTCCCTTTACGACAAAAGCATACTGGTACGTAAGGGTGGGCGGGACGTTGTTAAATATTTTAACATCAACATTAATATTTAGATCTTCGATTTTTTATGATTCACGATAATAAAATAATAGCAGTTAAAAGACGTATCTTTCTCCATCATGATTTGATGAAAAATTTGACCTGAATATGAGAGAAACATCACCCTAGCAACTTTACCTTCAAGTGTCACTCGATGACTAGAGGCACAATAATGTTGTTGGTGAGAACTCTTAACCCCTTAATTCAAGTGTCACTCAATGACTAGAGGCACAATAATGTTGTTGGTGAGAACTCTTAACCCCTTAATGCTATTTATAGACTCCTGGCCATCATAAAATATAGAGGTATTTGTGTCCCACTATAACTCATTAATTAAGTGATAATATTTGAATTAGTCTAAACTCATTAGCACATGGGTGTGTGGGACATAGAGTTTTAATAAAACTCTTACATTCTCCCACATGGTCCATACGCCTATAAAACAACATTTTTCGTTCATGAGTTTATTATAGGAAATTAACTAAATTGCGCACGTTCATTTCCAGAAAACATTCATAGCTCAAAATACATTATATGAGTTCCGCAATATCAATGTCAAATCAACTACCAATGCGAGTCATAGATGTCCTCTGTTATATAACCAACAAATTTTCTTTCACATACTACGACACTAGTAACTTAATTTAACACAATCTTTAATTGGGACAATTAAGGCGAATATTGTAATGCATTGGGTTCCAATACATGTATATTGCAGACATTATCTTGCCATCATTCATCCACACTATTTAATGTACATATAAAATGGAAAGATGAGAAAACAAAAACAAAACAATCATAATAGATATCATTTAGTGTCCATAAAAAAAATCCAATAAATCAACGAGCTCATTAACATGTTCATATCATGGATAGAGACATAAGGCCCATTATATCAACATGTTCTTTAACTGCTTCGCTACTAGGCTCTTTGTCAAAGGGCCTGCTATCATAAGCATAGTACTAATATATTCTATGGACAATTTTTGTTTATATACTTCCTCCTTAATGCTCAAGTATTTGAGTACCATGTGCTTGGCACCATTAAAATACCTATCATTTTTGGAGAAAAATTCTGAAAATGAATTATCACAATGAATTCTCAGGGGCCTAGCAATAGTTTACAACTCCAGTTCCTGAGATAAAGTTCATCAACCATAAACCATGTATTGTGGCCTCAAAGCATGACACAAAGTCATCCTTTATTGTAGATGAAGCAGTAATTGTTTGCTTCATGCTTCTCCATGAGATTGCTCCACCAGCCAACAGGAAAACATAACCTGTAGTAGATTTCCTGCTATCAGAGCATCCAGCAAGATCAGAGTTTAAGTATCCAGTTACCTCCAAACTGTCAGTTCTTTTAAAGGTACGCTGGTAATCCTTAGTTCCTTGCAGATATCACAATGCTCTCTTTGCTACTTTCCAATGAGACATCCCTGGATAAATTTGGTAGCACCCAAGCACACAAAACTAATGTCTAGCCTTGTGCAAATCTGTGCATATATCAAGCTCCCCACAACCGAAGCATAGGGGATTTTTTCCATCTCTTTACGCTCACACTCAGTTCTAGGACATTGTGATAGGCTAAACTTATCACCTTTGATATTGGATTATCCAGTGATGAACAATCTTTCATGCCAAATCTCTCAAGAACTTTTTCTATGTAACTTGTCTGAGACAATCTCAATAGTCCTCCTCGTTTTCGATCTCGAAAAATTTTGATTTCGATCATGAAGGATGCCTCACCCATATCTTTAATTTCAAAGTTTTTGGAGAGAAACCCCTTGGTTTCATAAAGTAAACTAATATCACTACTAGCAAACAAGATATAATCAACATACAGGATCATAAATATAAACTTACTCCCACTGACCTTCAGATACATACATTGATGAACAATATTTTCTTTAAATTCATAAGTAGTAATGGTATTATTAAACTTTAAGTACTAATGTTGGGAGGATTGTTTAAGCCCATAGATCGATTTCTTGAACTTGTATACTAGGTGACCTTTGCTCTTTTTTGAGTAGCTTTCTCTCTGCTCCATGTAGACCTCTTCATTCAAACTTCCATTTAAAAATATTGTTTTCACATCTATCTGGTACAACTCTAATGAGCCAACAATGTCATAATGATCCTGAAATAATCGTTTTTAGATACTGGAGAAAAAGTCTCTTTGTAATGAATGCCTTCATTCTGAGTGAAGCCTTTGCCAACAAGTCTGACCTTATATCGTTCAACGTTGCCTTTTGAGTCACCTTTTGTTTTAAAGACCCATTTACATCCTATTCTTTTACACCCTTCAGGCAATTCAACAAGATCCTAGACTTGATTCTGATCCAAGGATTTCAACTCTTCTTTCAAGGCATCGATCTATTTACTAGAATCACTCCTTTCTATAGCTTGTGAAAACATTAGTGGATCTTCACTTGTCTCGATGTCAAATTCAAATTCCTGGAGATACACCAAGTAGTATGTCGAAATAGCAAGTCTCTGTTCTCTCTGAGATCTGCGTAAGACTGCTTGTTTTGGTGACTCCATACTTGGTTCATCAGTAGTATTATCATTTTGAGATGAGTGATCATTTACTTGTTCCAATGTATCATTGTGATGATCAATTAGAGGAATCACTATCTTTTTTGAGGATGTAGGTATAGGGACATCTACATGTACTTTCTCAATGATTACACCTCTATGTTTCATGCTCCCACTGATCTCGCCAAGTTCAATGAATTTGACATTTTCTATTTCCACTATTCTCAAACTGTGATTAGGACAGTAGAACCTATACCCTTTGGATTTCTTTGGAGTCTAGACAATAAAATACCCACTCACTGTTCTAGGATCCAATTTCATTTAATGTGGATTGTAAAGTCTCGCTTCGGCTGGGCAACTCCAAACATGCATGTGCCTTAAACTTGGTGTCCTACTGGTCCATAGCCCGAATGGAGTATTTGGAACTAACTTACTAGGAACTCGGTTTAAGATATACATTGTCGTCTTAATAGCTCCACTCCACAATGATTTGGGTAAAGTAGAATTGCTTACCATACTTCTGAACATATCCAATAAGGTTAGATTATGCCTTTCAGCAATGACATTCAGCTGTGGCATTCCTAGCATCGTGTACTGTGCAACAATGCGATGCTGTTTAAGAAGTTTGGCAAATGGGCCAGGATTATGACCTGATTCGTCAAACTTTTCATAGTATTCTCCATCTCTATCCGATCTAATGATTTTCACCTTTCTGTCTAATTGCCTTTCCACCTCCATGAGAAATACCTCAAGTACTGAAACAACTTGAGATTTCTTATGTAGCAGATAGATATATCCAAACCATAAAAAATCATCTATAAAAGTGATAAAATATTTTTCTCTACCAAAACATTTAGTGGAGAATGGTCTACATATATCTGTGCGTATTATTTCAAGAAGCTCCTTACTTCTTGTGACACCTTTCTTAGTATGTTTGGTTTGCTTTCATTTAATGCAATCTCCACACACTTGAAGATTAGTAAAAACTAAATGCGGAAATATCCTTTATTTTACTAATCGCTACAACATTTCTTTAGAGATTTGCCCTAATCTTTTATTCCACAAGTCATAAGAGTGCTCATCCATCATGTTTCTTTTAGTTCCAATACATGTTTCATGGTGTTGGTTGGGTATATATATTTTTAACAAATGTATTATCAAGGCAAAATTGATAAAGACCATTAGAAAGATACCCAGAACCAATAGATAAGGTGTTTCTGAACAAATTGAAACTACCATTATGGAATGAAAAAGAATAACCATCAGTGTCAAGTCTAGATAGGAAAATTAAATTACGCCTCATAGAAGTTACAAAAATTGTGTCATGAAAGTTTAAACAATGACCGATACTCAAAACTAAATAAAAGGTTCCTATGGCTAAAACTTTAGGTGCCGTTTGGATAATGAGTTGAAATGAAAGTTTAAAGTTGAATAAAATATTGTTAGAATATTATTTTTTAATATTCTTATTATTATGAAATTTGAAAAAATTGAATTGTTTATTGTATTTTGTGTGAAAATTTGATAAAGTTGTAATGATAAGATGATATGAAATAAAACACTTCTTGTATCCAAACCGGGCTTAACCTTCTTCTTGTTTCCCATAAAAACAAATCGCTCACTGGGTTTTGGTGTGTGGCTTGTATGGTATCTCTGTATAGTAATGGAAACATGAACTTTAATACCCAAATCTAGCCACCAAGAGTTAGTAGAAACATTTAAAAGGTTTGATTCAAAACATACAAAGGTAAAAGACTTACTTTTCGAACACTCGGCTTTCATGTGTCCTAGTTTCCCACAAAAGTAGCATTTGCCACTGCTATGTTGAACTTGATTGATTTCGCAGGCTCCTTTCCTTTTGGTGGTCCAGTTTGTCTTATTTTGCCACGACGATGCTTTTTCTTTCCAGCTTCTTTATTCACAAAATTAGCTAAGTAATGTCTTTGTTGTTTCAGTCTTACTTCTTTTTGAACTACCATACTTGCCAACTCATTCATATTCCATTTATGTTTAATAGAATTATAGTGCATCTAGAATGGACCATATTGAGGTGGCAATAAGTTCAAAATAAACTGTACAATAAAAGACTCATCTACTTTCATTCCCAGGGTGGCAGCAATATTTGTCATTTCAAGGATATGATTTTGTATTCCTTTCACTCTATCATGTTTCATGGTGGCAAGTCTAGCCATCAGTGTTCCTACTAAAGATTTATCTGCAGGCCGAAACCTCTGCTCAGCATTTTTCAAAAATATTTGGGCATCCTCAGTGCTAGGGAGTGAATTTTTTATATTTTTAGCTATTGTCATTTTCATGAACATCAGACTCAACCTGTTTTGATCTCTCCCACTGTTTAAATGATTCTCTCTAATTCTTGTTACTACTCTCAGTGATGGGTGGTGATTTTAGACTCGTAAGGGATGAACCCAGGTCAAGAACTCCTAATGTGAATTAGACTCATTCTGTCCACTCAGAAAAATTAGAGTTGTTCAAAATAGGAACAAATGAAGTTTGTGAATGCAATGATGTTGGTATGCTTACTCCAAGAAATAAAATTTTGGTTACATAATGCTTTGAGTTAGACACTTATAAACAATAATCATAATTTAAACAGTCATGGATGAACTAGTAATGTCATTAAGATTTATTATTTGGGAGTCAATCTTAACATACAAAGTGTTCTCACCAATATTAAATTATGTGGATGAACTAACTATATCACCAGAATTCTCCTTTGGGAGTTAATCTTAACACACAAAGTGTTCTCACCAGTATTAAATTATATGGATGAACTAATTGTATCACCAGAATTCTCCTTTGGAAGTAAAGTCTAACATATAAATTATTCCTTCCAAACTTATTTTGATGGATGAACTAGTAGTGTCATCAAGACTATCTTTTGAGTGTAGGTATTGACACACAAATTGTTCACTTCAACCCTATTTTAATGGATGAACTAGTAGTGTCATTAAAATTCTCATTTGAGAGTAGATCTTGATACACAAATTGTTCGCTCCAACCTTACTTTAATGGAAGAACTAATAGTGTCATCAAGATCCTTCTTTGGAAGTAGAACTTGACACAAAACGTTCACTCCAACCTTAATTTAATTGAAGAACTAGTAATGTCATCAAGATCCTCATTTGGGAATAGATCTTGATAAACGAGTTATTCACTCCATCATACCCATCTTACTATAGAGTTTAATAATTTTTCATCCAAAATTAAGAAAAATCGTGTACCTTTGAGCAACCAATATTTTTCTTAATTTTGGTGCAAATCATTTGCCCTATATTGGATAAACAATTATATATGTCATAACAATAATTTAAACAAGAGCAAAAAAAAATAATATTAAATAATTCATACATTTATTGAACAGTAAGAACATGTAGATAAGAGAAAATAAAATTTTTGATTTTCTTAAATAAATAAATAAATTAATTTAAATAAATAATATTAAAATAATAAAATATTATTATTATAATCTGACTGGTCCAGGTCTGAACTAGACTGGTCAAGGAACCCGGGCCAAAACCCAGTTCAGTGTATTGGTCAGACATCAATTGGGTTGAGCCTACTATACATGCCCTTTCATTTGGGTCGGACCTACTGTACAAGCCTGACTCCTTTGACCCATTTTTTCTCTTTTTTTCTTAGCCTTGGGTTGGGCCATAATTTTGGCCCACTCCTATTCTCTTCCTATTGTGAACCTAAGACTGGGCCTAAACTCACGACCCACATTTGGTCCAAGGCCCTTAACGGGTTGAAGAAATCCTACCTGCCGCTTCTTTTCTTCTTCATCCTTAAGCCACCGCACCATAATCTCATTCCTTTGTTCTGGCATGGCCGTGGGCGTTGCCGGTGAGAAGCTGGCAAGGCGTCCCCAGCCTCCTTGGTAGGACCCCATGTTTTGTGGCCCATGGTCAAGCCACTAGCCATATGGAGACAAGGCTAGATAGCCCCAAAACAGCCTCATGGGCATGCCATGGGGCTTGCCTTGACATGCCCAAGGTGCCCAAGGAGGCTGGTGGCCAAGCCAGCCCGTTCAGCATGGCCAGCGCACGCAGCATGCGCAGCCCAACGCGCTTAGCACGCATGCCACGTGCGCCCCACGCGCAAGCCTCGAGCACTCCTTGCGTGCGCCTAGCGCACACGCGCGGCACACCTAGCGCCCCAGCGCCCAGGCACCTTGCCTGGGCCATGCTAACCCTGCCCACGCCCAGACCAGCCCAGGGCCCTATCAGCCACATGCCAACAGCCATGCTAGCCATGCCAGCCATGCCCATGGCCCATGCCATGGGCCAACCTAGCCCACCCATGGGCTCATGCATGCCATGGGTCGACTTGACCCATACCAACTATGTTATTTTTTATTATTTAATTATTTATTTTCCAAGAGACCTATTGTGGGTTTCTAACTTGTAACTCTTATAAATAGAATCCTTAGGCTTTACATTTACATCTTTTGGCAAATTCCCTAGTGGGTAGACTATTTTGTTCTTGAGATCACCATTTGGTGCTAAGGCACTTGGGCTCTTTGGGATGCAATACGTGAATCCCCTAAGAGAGGATCACACCTTGCAATTCGTGAATATGTGTGTTTCAATCTATCTTGTTCTTGCAACTTGGTGCAATTCGTGAATCCAAGTTGTGTTTATCAATATATGAGATTTATTCAATTCTTGTGCAATTCGTGAATCAAGTGTTGAATTGTCTTTGTTATTCTTTTGTTCATTCAAGTTCATAAGTATTTTTGCTCTTGTTCTTGAGTGTTCTTCCTTTTGTTTTTGGTGTTCTTCATAAGTTTGCTCTTCTGATCCATAATCCCTAAAAGTCGACCAACACATTGTTTGTCAATTTTCCATATTTGATTTGCCTCTTCAAACCCTAGCTTAGCTGAAACACACTTTCCCCCTTAGTGCAAAGTCCTATTCGGCTACTACTTGCCTTATTTGGACTTGACCTAGCCGCCCACTCCACTTGCCAAACTAGTGTTCCTATAATTTAGGAACCCTAGTTGACCAAAACACTTCACCATACTCGGCCAAGTCCTTTCCAAATTGAGTTTCTAGATTTTAGAAACAACTTCCTAGAATCACTCTCTAGCCTTGTTCAGCCAACCCTAGCCGACCACATCCTTACCCTAATTCCATAACCCTAAACACAAACCCTAGCCGTCCACCTCAAGGCTCCATAAAGTGATTCTTTCCTTTTAGGAATCTTGACTTCCTCACATTCAAATTCAAATCCCAAATCAAATCCCTTAATTTAAGGAATTGCAAATCCTCTTCAATTCCTTAAATCACTCTTCCTAAAATCCTTCTAGTCAACTATTGACTTTCCATCTTATTTCAAATTCAAATTTTCCTCTTCACTCAAAGATTCATTCCATCTTACAAACTTCCTATATCCACTCATACCCAACCAAATCTAGTCCATCTTCCTAAGACCAAGTCAATCCAAATCCGCCCATCTTAGCCACCAAACCCTAGCTTCACTCTTCCATCTCATTCTCAAACCCTAGCATCATCCTAAGCTCAAACCCTAAGCCCACTCTTGCAAATCTGGAAATCCCCCCTAACCACCCCACAAAACCCTAGCTACACTTCACCATACCTACCCTAATCACCATCCAAGTGGCCCAAACATTAAGGGCAACCCTTAAGCCATCCTCATTGCATCAAATACCCATAATCCTAAGCCAATCTTCCAAGACCACACCAACCCTAATTCTACCATAGCCCACGACATCCCTAGTTGCCTCCAACCCGAACCCTAACCTCATCTCATCCATTCAACCCTAGCCTCCATCATCTTGGCACTTCACTCAAGAACAAGTCTAGCCGCCCACATTGATTTGCCTTAGCCTAAACACTTATCCTACCCAAATACATCATCATCCCATCACTCAAACACCATCCTTTTGTGGAAGGCCAAGCCAGTTGACAAGATCACTCGGTCACCATCATCACCAAGACGAGCCGTGGACCTTAGTGTTAGGGACAAGACCGGGGTCCCTAACACTCCTCCTGCCGCCGACGTCCACCTCCTTTCTTACTTCTCTCCGTTTTTTTTTCATAAATAACATTGACGCGACCACTGGGCTTTATAGCCCTCTGTGCCGCCATCACAGAAGCGTCGACGAGGAAGTTCTCAACCTCCTCGTGGCGCCAAACACCCTTCCCTCTAATTTTATTTTTTATATCAAAGGAAACCCACAGAAAAATATTTATCAACTAATGGGGGGCTTTTCAGCCCCTTTAGGCCATCACTTCAAGCCGCCATATGTCCCGAGTCATCGGCAAGGGGACTCCGGCCACCTTACACTGTGCACTACCAACCCATATGGCGGCTCCTCACCTTTCTCCATCATAATCAATCCAAGCAAAGTTTGAAACCAAGATAATTCCATATATATTCACATGAATATCAATGTGCAATTGCATGAAGAATCATGTGAGTTTCTCTTCTACAGAAATATATCAATATAAAAGTGGGAGGTGAGAGAAGTACACGGTGATATATATTAAATCTGTATTTTATCAAGACTATAAAATATCTGTAACATAAAACTCTGATACCACATATTAAATATTTTAACATAATCATTAATATTTGGATCTTCGATTTTCTATTATCTATGATAATAAAATAATAATAGTTAAAAGACATACATTTTTCCATCATGGTTTGATGAAGAATTTGACCTGAATATGAGAGAATGATCACCTTAGTAACTTCACGTCCAAGTGTCTCCCAATGGCTAGAGACACAATAATATTGTAAGTGAGAACCCTTGACTCTTTAGTACTATTTATAGACTCCTAGCTATCATGAAATCTAGATATCGATCAAGATGAAGTAAAGACGCCCCTTTGCATTCTCTCTAGTTCCGAACGAAAAACCCCCTTAATCGTCCAAAACCTCAAGATCTGCTGAAAGGGGGTGGGAGCTTCGGCTCCTCGCCCCCTCCCCTTGCCCTCTCCCTCTTCTCTGTCTAGTTTTTAACTTCTATGTAGTGTTTTTATTTTTCTTTGTGTTTTTAGGCCGAATAAGGGAGGATTGCCGTTCGAGCCTTTCCGGCCACCAGTTCTCTACACGCGCCCCATGGTGTGAAGCCCAGCCACCAATCTTCAAAACCTCCAAATCCGGCATCCATCGGAGTGGCGCGTAGACCGCACGTGCGGGACGAAAATTCGGACAGCGTTGGCGCGTGACCCTCACGCGCCACCGAGGAACCCCCTAACGACACCACGCTCGGTTGCTGTGGAACCGCTGGCTTCAGGTCTTCCAAGTCTGACCGTCGGCTTTCCTCCCAGCGTGAACAGTCCTGCACGAAATATTGCCGTCCAAATGTGTACTGTTCATCTGTTTTGTTTTTTTGTTCTGTCTTTTGTTTCGTTTCTATGTTGTTGTCTGTTTCAGTTTTTGTAGCTTGTCTTGTTTTTCTTATGTTGGTGTTGCTTTTGTTGACCCGAGTGAGGTTTGGACCTTTTGATCGGACGTAATCCGGGGCAAGGCTTTCGAGAGTGTTGGGCGATACTACTGCCGGTGGTTATACGGCCGGGCTGTTAGTGGTCTGTATGTACGCTGGGTGCTCGCTCCACCAGAGCTCGAAATGACGATGCTTGCGGTGGGCGTGTCGTCTGAGGTCTCATCAGAGCTTGTGGTCTTGTAGTTGTTATTGTAATTTTTTGATAGTAGTTTGTTAGTTTTAATTATGATAAAATAGGAATAGGCTTTGGATTTTGATGTCCATAGCAGTGTCTCGTACTCTTCTTCCCTGGGAGGATAGAGAGGACCTTTAAGTTCTGTTTTTACAGAGCGCTTTCTCGGGTTCGAGAAAGTTTGATTAGAAGTTAAGACAATGTCTACCGCAAATGTATTTGTGTGTGGGGAAGCTACAGATCTGTTGAGTTAGTTGGCTTATAACTGGATTTTCTGTGTATTGGAATTTCTTGTATCGATAAGTCACATTTGTAACTTCGATTTCTTAATGAGATGAGTATGCTCCATTCAAAAAAAAAAAAAAGCTATCATGAAATCTAGAAGTATTCATGTTCCACTATGACTAATTAATTAAATGATAATATTTGAACTAATCTAAACCCATTAGGACATGAGCGTGTGGGATATAAAGTTTTAACAAAACTCTTACACTGGTAACCACCCATCACACCCCCGCCCTCGCCTAGGCGGGGTGGCTAAATCGACCTCCGCATCCCGTCCCTGACCACATCTCTGATCGTCCACATCCATTTAATAGGCGGGTAGATTGACGCCACTACCATCCAACAACTCTGTCCACTTGCAAATTAACCAAAAAAGTCACACAAATCACAACATAAATGCAAATATATCAAAAAATGAGACAAAACCAATCACAATCACTCCAAATCAATACCAAGCGCACAAAACAACCAAAATAATCTTATATTTGTATTCAAGTTTATGGATTGAATGAAGAAATCTCATATCCATGGCAGTGCGGTTGTGGCCGTAGTCTTGGGTTGCAGAAATCCACAGCCAAGCCATGGTCGTATGACTCTAACTGTTGTAGACCAGACGTGGCGACAACCCGTGACCACGACTACAGCTTGGTCGTGGGTGTGGAGATTCTGAAGAAGAAGAACAAAAGAAGATGAGAGAGTGTGAACCTAAGAGGAAAGAGAGGACGAGGAGACGTGGGCATCGGGTGGGAAAGTGAGAGGAGAGAGAAACAAATTATGATTTTTAAGTTTATATATATATATATTATATGGGTGGGTGGGTGAAAATTTGAGCAGGTTGGTACCGTCACCCACATGTTAATATATTTGGTAGCAACCCACGAACACCGACACTCAAGGCGGGTGGGTTGATGGGCAACATAATGAGACAAGTAGATTGGACGAGCATGCTTGGTCGCGGAGCCTCACCACCCAACCTAATTGGTACGAATGCAACTATTTTACAACTTCATTTTAAATAAAATGGCATTTCTATAAAATCATCTATTCGGGTTGGGGATGGAGCTGTGCTACCTAATAAAACATCCTTGTACTTGATAGCCATTAAAGGATTCGGAATACAAAGACAATAAAATTGAATGTGAAACTGTAGACAGTTTTCATATATAAATCGAATAGTACTGAAGCCTGTGATCTCTCATTTATTCCTGTTTTGGAAATTTGAAGTGCTATGCCTTTTCCGATGGATGATCCAATGCCGTTTATTTGTACTTGATTTTTTCCCTTGCCAATTTTGTTCTCTAGTTTAAAATAATGTATATGACTTCGACATGAGCTGCATCAAGAAATAAGCCTTGATGGAACCCCTTGTCGACATTGTTGATGATAATTGTTAGAAATTCCATATTAGAGTACAGCGGAAGCGTTTACCTCGAGAGGTAAATCATGGATCTGATGTGATTATTTTACGAATATCTTTGATCTAAAATTATCTTCTCCAGTGGCAGAGTATGCCACGAGGTAAAAATACTAGAACAACACTTTCAAATTCCACTACCTAAATACAAACATATAATATTTGAAAGTGATTCTCAAATTTTTCATGAACTACTCATTCGCGCCGGGAGGGGGGGGGGGTATATGTAGCCCTCCAATTATAATCCTCGGTAGGGTTAAATGGCCAGCCATTAAGCCACTTCATATGCCAAGCCTAATGGATGGGCATACGAAGAGCAAGGCATGCCTATTATGAACCTCCCTTTATTACATCTCCTACTTATACATAGTGGGCAAAATTCCAAGTTTGTATTTCTTAATATGTTCTCAATCTTGTTTATACTGACAGATAGACTGTGCGACTACTGAATACACCTGTAAAAGAAAAAAAAATGGAAACACTATACCAAATCATTCTTAGAGAAGACCAGCATAACACCATCCCAAAAAGGGTCTCGTTATGCCCCCAACTCATTTGGTCATATCAGGTTCAGTATCCCTAATCCATTTCGAGTCCAAACTGCTCAAAGCAATGATAAATTTTTATAAATGTAATATACCGATAGTTGTGTCACAACTTCTAAAAAGTAATACAACTTTGCAATAGTGTATGCAAACAATTTCGATGTATTACCAAATAATCTTTTCTTTACCCACGTATCATTTACATAATTAAGTGCCCAATGCACGGGAATGATAGGAACTCACAAAAATCTTGGAAAGCAACTTAAGGCCAGAACCATCCAAGGTTAATTCCGGTATTTAATGAGAAAATATACTTACAACCGTGAATTGTGTAACCGCCGCGTAATCGCTTTGAAAAAAATGAATAAAACATAGGACCCACATGAAAAAAATTAATTTTTTAATAGTGGACTCCACTCTTTTTCAAAGTGATTACGTGACGATTACGCACTTCACGGTTGTATGTAGAATTACTCATGTAACGCCCCGTACCCGAGGGTCCGGAGAGTTAACTCATGTCACTTAAAAATCATTTTCCTTCCACATAGTACATATTCTAATCTTTCACAATCGTACAAAATACTCATATATTTACATCAATTACTCCAGAATAACTATTCTAAGACGATACAAAATTTAATATAAACATCAATCTCCCAACAAATCACATCATCAGAGCACAACAAGCTTACTGAATGAAAATCCTCAATACCCATATAAACCTTCTATGCTTAGACCATCATTCTTAACTCTTCTCACCCATGCTCCATATCCTTGATTCTCAACTGAAACATTCAAATCATCTGAAAAATATTGTGGAGATAAGGGGTGAGTTATCAACAACTCAGTAAGCAGAGAACATATACTAGCATGTAAACATGAGCATTTTCAGAAAGTTCAATATGCAGAAACAAAACATTTTATTTTTATAAGCAGATCTCAGAAAACGTGTTATCAGAAAATCAGAGCGACTTTTCAAACATTTCATACTCAAGTCAACAATTCATATTTGAGGATCCATTTCATATTCAAAAACACTTTGGCATAACATAACTGAACATCTCAATCTTATCATGTCATATCATATACCATGTTTAACCCTCGTGGTGGGGTTGTGCTATCCCCGGTGGCCAAACCAGGCAGTATCATGTGGTGAACTTCTCATTTTTCAATCTCGGAGCCCCGAGTGTGCACACAGGAAAGAACACGTAAAAAGACCACTTTGTTTCCAAAGTGGGTGCACTCATATCATATCATGGTGGTACCAACCATATCACGTGAACAGTATCATCATATCAGAACCATATTCAGAACAGATAAGTATGCCAAAGTTTTATCATATCCATATCATATCAAAACACGTGCGAAACATATTCATATAATTTCTATTTGATCAAAAACAGATCCATATCATTTCATATCACATGCATAAAAGTTTCAATGATATCATATTCGCTCTTTTGCATATTTCAGAAACATGTCAAATATTGCTCATGTCTACACATTTCATGTCAAAAACATTTCTTTTCTCTTTCATATGTATCTCATGAGGGAATGCAAAAACATATACTGAGGTTGTTTTTCACTTTTTCTTTTTAAAACAACATGCACATTTTTTTACAAACCAACCTCAGTTCATTTCTTTTTATGCAAATCCAGTATAGGAACCCCGCTTACCTGGACGACTTAACTTTTCCAAAAATTTCTTCAAAAATGTCGAGTCGACTATAAATCGTCACCTATAAAAATAATCACGTAATTTCTGTAAGTTTCCAATAGATCACATATGTCGATATTTAAACCTAAGCTTCTTAAATAACCTATTTTAAATTTCTCAAAACTTAAAACCTTCATAATCCCAAAATACATCATTACTTCATAAAATCACCAATATCCACCACAACCCACGTCATACACAAAACACCAATATTTAAACCCGAACAGCCAACAAATCTCATAGTCTAAACCAATCATACTAACAACTCCATCACCCAAACCAATCAACCCCGTTACTCCTCGGACTCAGTCCGGCAAAACTAATCAGCATTTAAATACAGTGTAATGTGCTAGTGCAAAAATACATTAAATTCATGAGAATTCTTTGAAAAATACTTACATTGTAATATAATAATTTATGGAGGATCTCGGAGGCGCAAGAAGTGGAAAAATAGTTGCTGAACAGTGCAAAATACATTGTGGCCGTGGGTCACAGATACCCACTTTTCAACGGGTGCAAACGAAGACCCGAGATTGATAGGGTAGGGCCTAGGGAGGTCGGTGAAGCCAATGGTGGTGGTGGTTTGCCGTGGGTGGCGGCGCAAGGGGTGGTTTTAGGCCCAAAATGTGCAAATCGGAAATGGACTTGGTGGGACTTCACCGGTGACGGATCGGAGCTGGGGTTGGGTCCATTGGATTGCCAAGAGGTCGAGGATGAAGTGGTAGGAAGATGGTGGCTGGTGGTGGAGCGATGGCGGCGCTGGAGCTCAAAGTGCGCCGCGGCTTGTAGTGGTTCGTGGCGGCTAACGGCGGCGCGAGGGAGGCTGGGATTTACGGGGAAGGGTCGCCGGCCGGTGGGGGAGCGAACGGGACGGGCGGTGTCGCGCACGGCGGCGCGACGGCGGTGGGTTGGGTGAGGGAACAGACGCACGGGGAAGGGGAAGTGGAAGCCTGTCGCGCGCGAGGGGGGGAAGCTGGGGGAAAGAAAAAGAAGAAAAAGAAAGGAAAGAAAGGAAAGAAAGAAAAAGGGAAAAAGAAAAATGAAGAGAAATAAATGAGGTCCAATCCTCACATCTTGGGTCACAGAAAATGATCCAACGAAAATGATTTTAAAACAGCAAATCCATTAAAATAAATTAAACGTAATGATACAATGAAAATAAAATAATTAAATCTCACAATCAATTAATTTAAAAAGAAGAACAATTTAAATGTACAACAATAAATAAATACTAAGAAAACATAACAATTTAATTTTCACAATTTAAAGATCATAAAATAAACTATTTAAAATATCCGATAATTTTAAAACAAGAGAATAAATTTTTGAATAAATAATAACAAAATCCTTCAATAAAAATATACTAAAATACGGGGTGTTACATCCTCCCCCCTTAAAATAAAATTTCGTCCTCGAAATTTGTAAGGTCAAACATTAACGTAAAGGCAAGATACAAGATATAACTCAAAACACGCTCGAAAAGACCATACCATCAACAACTCCCAACAAGCATGAGTAATGCACTCCCAAGTCTACTCCTATAGGCGATTCCATTATGCTCGCATTAGTCTCCCAATGACACATCACGTCTATTACTCTTAGGGTGACCACGAAATCCAAAATCTTCATTTCCACCAACAACATTAATACAACACTCAGCAAAAACCCAATGATTATTATTATTTTCGTAACACGAACTGTGCTAACCTCAATCGACTCCTATGTTAAAACTCACAAACCTTCATTGTATTCTAAAAGTTGGTAACCTATTAGCCACTTCCAAAGTTAACCATCAATAAACATTTCCATCATCCAGACCTATTCCCTCAAATTCAACAAGAATTATATCTTAAATCCGCATCACCAAAAGTTTCATCTCTAATTACAAGTATCATCTCAAATTTTCAAATCACTAATAATCCCTTAAGATCAACACAAGGTTTGAATCCTTAATTATATCACAACATAACACCATTGAGTACGAGGTAGCTCAACACCTACTAACCAGAAAACTCTCACCACATTTGGTAGAAAATTCTTGATCTCCAAAACCATGAACTATTTCACACTTTCCTCAAACTCACCAAGAATTCATTCCTAAATCTGCACCAACTATTATCCTTAAATCCGATATGGATCAAATCCCAAAACCTGTCACTAAAACCTCGAACTAATAACAATTATTTTCCCCAATTCAAACCAAATTTTTAATCTTCATGGAAATACACGAACTAAAGCAATACCTTCAATACCCACAGAAACATTCTCCTTGAAAATTCTTATATCAATAACTCAACTCTGATTAACCCTATTTAATGATCACAGACTAATCAATATCCAAAAATCAAGCTAGGACATTAAGCCTGCAAAATTAAAAACTTAAATCTTATTACAAATTAGTTCTTCAAATCTGTAATTCTAAAACCTTAAACTATATTAGAATCATTTTCCGAAATCTGTAAGATCGATGAACTTACATCCAATAATAAGACAATCGACTCCCGAAGCTTTCAAGAGCTAAATATTAAAAGATAACAAATCATTTAATAAAGTCTGCAAACCTTAATCCTTTAGTGAAATTCTCGTAAATCTATCCTTAAAGTTTGTTGAACTTACAACCTCCTATTCTAAAGCCTTGTGTCATATCTCCACAAAATCTAAAACCACAATTATCCTACGCCCCAAAGAGATCACCCAGACATGCCGTTCCTTTCATGCCTCAAGATTTCAAAAGCAAACCAAGTCGATAAAAGTTCAAGTCTACTACACTAAATATTGATACCTAACAATGACATTCTCAGTCATACCATCTTCCTGCCAATACTTAACCTTTAACCCATTTTTCAACTTTGAACAAAATAAAATAAAACAAAATAATATAAAATAAATAACATAATTTCAAATCAAATCAAATCAAATCAAATCAAATAAATTCAATTTAAATAAAAATAATAATTTCAAATTAAACCCTTAAACTTTTCTGGTACTGTACCTACTGGACATATGGTCTTTACCCATTCTTAACCATATCTTTAACCAACTCATATAATCCTTCCTACCATCAAATATTGTAAACCCAACATTGCTCTAAACTCCCGTACATCTTTAGAATCTAAACCACAAAAATCTAAACCTTAAATCTCATAAAGATTATCCCTTATAGTCTACAAGGTAAGCTTGTCGGATCTAAAATCCCTAAATCTCAAAATCTCAAAACTCAATCGTAAAGTCTGCCAAATTTAAAACCTTAAATATCTACAAAATCCATTCTTATTCTTTACAAATTTACACCTCAAATCTGAAGTTTCTTCCTAAACCCACGGATATCCAAAACTTAAATGTTTTTAGTCTACAGAACCTCAAACCTGAAATATTCTCATAATCATGTCTTAGTTCTCAAATTTCTATATATATCAAATATGAAATTACTTCCTAAACCGAATCGATATCCAAAACCTTATATGTTATAGTCTGTAGAACCTCAAACTTATCATACAATTGAACTTATGTGCACCTTCAAAAATATAAACCTTACATCTTATAAAAGATCCTTACCTATAGTCAACAAAGTACGCCTACCTGATCTAAAATTCCAAATGTAAAGAAGGTCATTTCTTAAAATCTAAAGCCTTAGTTCTCTTCAAAATCTTCTTTTTAAAACCCACACCATCTAAGACCTCAAACATCTTAGAATATATTCCAAAATGTTGCCGGATTCTAAAACTTAAAAAAAAACAATTAAAATCATCTCTTATAATCTTCAAATTTTCATACCTCCAATCTGAGTTAACTTCCTAGCCCATAGATATTCAAAACCTCAGATTTCGTACGCCATCCAACATGATTATGCAAAAGCTCAAACCGAATATCTTTAAAATCATGTCCTAGTGCCTTCAAAATTTTAAAACCTTAAATATCATCAAACATCTTATTATAGTATGCCAAACCTCATATGTTATCTTTCGAAAGTACATGCCCTAGAAATGCGATTGAATCAAGCCAAAATTCACACTTCTTCAATTTAGCAAACAACTTTTTATGTCTGAGTGTCCAAAGTATCAGCTTCAAATGTTCCTTATGCTCAGTCTTGCTTTTGGAATATACCAGTATATTAATAAAACCACTACAATCTTATCCAAAAATTCATGGAACACCCTGTTCATTAAATCCATGAATATTGCTGGGGCGTTAGTCAGGTCAAAAGGCATGACCAAAAACTCATAATGGCCATATCGGGTCCTAAAAGTTGTCTTAGCTACGTCTTTTGCCCTGATCTTCAATTGATGGTAACCTGATCGAAGATCAATCTTTGAAAATACTTGAGCACCCTGGAGCTGATCACACAAATCCTCTATACGGGGTAGCTAGCGGGTACTTATTCTTTATGGTCACCCGATTACGTTCTCTGTAATTAATACACATTCTCATCGATCCGTCATTCCTCTTCACAAACAACTCAAATCTAAAAAAAAATGATTTCTTAGAATCTATCTATACTCCAAAATTTCACACACTATAGTTTGCAGAATCTCAAACCTGGAATTTCTCCATAATCATCTAGCTTGTAGTCCTCAAATTTCTATACCCCAAGTATGAAATTACTCCTTAAACTATCAGATATCCAAAACCTCATGTTATAGTCTGCAGAATCTCAAACCTGGCTCTGATACCAACTGTAACGCCCCGTACCCGAGGGTTCGGAGAGTTAACTCATGTCACTTAAAAATCATTTTCCTTCCACATGGTACATATTCTAATCTTTCACAATCGTACAAAATACTCATATATTTACATCAATTACTCCAGAATAACTATTCTAAGACGATACAAAATTTAATATAAACATCAATCTCCCAACAAATCACATCATCAGAGCACAACAAGCTTACTGAATGAAAATCCTCAATATCCATATAAACCTTCTATGCTTAGACCATCATTCTTAACTCTTCTCACCCATGCTCCATATCCTTGATTCTCAACTGAAACATTCAAATCATCTGAAAAATATTGTGGAGATAAGGGGTGAGTTATCAACAACTTAGTAAGCAGAGAACATATACTAGCATGTAAACATGAGCATTTTCAGAAAGTTCAATATGCAGAAACAAAACATTTTATTTTTATAAGCAGATCTCAGAAAACGTGTTATCAGAAAATCAGAGCGACTTTTCAAACATTTCATACTCAAGTCAACAATTCATATTTGAGGATCCATTTCATATTCAAAAACACTTTGGCATAACATAACTGAACATCTCAATCTTATCATGTCATATCATATACCATGTTTAACCCCCGTGGTAGGGTTGTGCTATCCCCGGTGGCCAAACCAGGCAGTATCATGTGGTGAACTTCCCATTTTTCAATCTCGGAGCCCCGAGTGTGCACACAGGAAAGAACACGTAAAAAGACCACTTTGTTTCCAAAGTGGGTGCACTCATATCATATCATGGTGGTACCAACCATATTACGTGAACAGTATCATCATATCAGAACCATATTCAGAACAGATAAGTATGCCAAAGTTTTATCATATCCATATCATATCAAAACACGTGCGAAATATATTCATATCATTTCTATTTGATAAAAAACAGATCCATATCATTTCATATCACATGCATAAAAATTTCAATGATATCATATTCGCTCTTTTGCATATTTCAGAAACATGTCAAATATTGCTCATGTCTACACATTTCATGTCAAAAACATTTCTTTTCTCTTTCATATGTATCTCATGAGGGAATGCAAAAACATATACTGAGGTTGTTTTTCACTTTTTCTTTTTAAAACAACATGCACATTTTTTTACAAACCAACCTCAGTTCATTTCTTTTTATGCAAATCCAGTATAGGAACCCCGCTTACCTGGACCAAAAATTTCTTCAAAAATGTCGAGTCGACTATAAATCGTCACCTATAAAAATAATCACGTAATTTCTGTAAGTTTCCAATAGATCACATATGTCGATATTTAAACCTAAGCTTCTTAAATAACCTATTTTAAATTTCTCAAAACTTAAAACCTTCATAATCCCAAAATACATCATTACTTCATAAAATCACCAATATCCACCACAACCCACGTCATACACAAAACACCAATATTTAAACCCGAACAGCCAACAAATCTCATAGTCTAAACCAATCATACTAACAACTCCATCACCCAAACCAATCAACCCCGTTACTCCTCGGACTCAGTCCGGCAAAACCAATCAGCATTTAAATACAGTGTAATGTGTTAGTGTAAAAATACATTAAATTCATGAGAATTCTTTGAAAAATACTTACATTGCTATATAATAATTTATGGAGGATCACGGAGGCGCAAGAAGTGGAAAAATAGTTGCAGAACAGTGCAAAATACACTGTGGCCGTGGGTCACAGATACCCACTTTTCAACAGGTGCAAACGAAGACCCGAGATTGATAGGGTAGGGCCTAGGGAGGTCGGTGAAGCCAATGGTGGTGGTGGTTTGCCGTGGGTGGCGGCGCAAGGGGTGGTTTTAGGCCAAAAATGTGCAAATCAGAAATGGACTTGGTGGGACTTCACCGGTGACGGATCGGAGCTGGGGTTGGGTCCATTGGGTTGCCAAGAGGTCGGGGATGAAGTGGTAGGAAGATGGTGGCTGGTGGTGGAGCGACGGCAGCGCTGGAGCTCAAAGTGCGCCGCGGCTTGTAGTGGTTCGTGGCGGCTAACGGCGGCGCGAGGGAGGCTGGGATTTACGGGGAAGGGTCGCCGGCCGGTGGGGGAGCGAACAGGACGGGCGGTGTCGCGCACGGCGGCGCGACGGCGGTGGGTTGGGTGAGGCAACGGACGCACGGGGAAGGGGAAGTGGAAGCGGAAGCCTGTCGTGCGCGAGGGGGGGGAAGCTGGGGGGAAAGAAAAAGAAGAAAAAGAAAGGAAAGAAAGAAAAAGGGAAAAAGAAAAATGAAGAGAAAGAAATGAGGTTCAATCCTCACATCTTGGGTCACAGAAAATGATCCAACGAAAATGATTTTAAAACAGCAAATCCATTAAAATAAATTAAACATAATGATACAATGAAAATAAAATAATTAAATCTCACAATCAATTAATTTAAAAAGAAGAACAATTTAAATGTACAACAATAAATAAATACTAAGAAAACATAACAATTTAATTTTCACAATTTAAAGATCATAAAATAAACTATTTAAAATATCCGATAATTTTAAAACAAGAGAATAAATTTTTGAATAAATAATAACAAAATTCTTCAATAAAAATATATTAAAATACGGGATGTTACTACTCATAATTAATTCCATGCTTAAGTGGCAAAAATAAATGGAACATTCAAATGGCCCTGTTTAAACCCTAAACAATGTAATCGCTTCTCTTCCTCAACTTTCCTATTTATAGGGTTTCTGGGTTTTAGCATTAGCTGTCTCTGATTCATCATTCGCTCTCCCCATTAGATTCCCACAACAAAGCACCATGTCTGTAGCTGCAATCGAACCCGCATCTTCCACTCCACAAAACTGTATCGACCTCCTAGTAGGCAAGAACTACGAGCTGAAGCTAAACCAGTCAATGCAAAATCTTTTTGCCGAAATCCACGAAGAAACCCTCGACCTATCTCATTTCATTCATGTTTTCTACGAATTAATGCAAGCAAAGCTTGACCCACCTCTTGAATCGATCTGGGTGTACACCGGATTAACCTTTCGTAGCAGAAACCCACGGAAAGATGACCTTTTCGATCGGATAACTGCCTCGAAGGACTTGTTTCAGTTGGTATCTTCTTGTTCTGTTTCGTGCGGTTCTTCGAAGTGCATAGCATTGCTTACTCCGGTGGTGTTCGAGGTGTACAAGGTGGTCGTTGAGTTGTTTGGAAAGGACTTGGCTTTGAAGAGAGAGAGGAAAGCAATGAGGGAGATTATGTCATTGGTGGAAGGCATTCTTGGGTATATCAATGTGTGTTGTAGTAAGGATTCTAGTGACGAATGTGGTTCGCTTGGTTCGAATTCGACAACGGCTTTCGCAGAATTAGTTCGCATTTGGATCGATTCTAATGATGGCATAGAGGCTTTCTTGCCGCTTCTAAGTGGTGGAACTATTAAATGGCTCAGTGACGGAAAATTTTGTGTCGGACAGTTGGCTGGAGTTGTTATTGCCGAGGTGTTTCTGTTGGAACTTTGCTTAAAATTCCGTGCTGGGATTGCGAGGGAGGAGTTGAGGAGTTGGGCTGTTGGTTCAGTTTCTGGCTTTCGGAGCTTCTACTTTTTCGGTTAGTACTTGTCAGGGCATTTTTTCGGCTGTCCAATTAAACTCCTTTTATTATAACCTAGTTCTTGTCATGTCAATCATGAATTGTGTGAAATGCTGTTTTTATTATACAAATCAAATTTTACCATTTCCGATGTTCCGTTGACTTCTCCAATTACAGTAGTGTTTTCTCTGATTTCAACTTTGGTACGCTTACATCATGATTGTTTCTTAATCCAGAGACCCTTGTGCGGATACTGCTGGAGAGGGTTTTGACTGTGACTTCCCTATTGGTTAGTATGTCTTTCTCAGAACGTTTAATTTGTTAATGTGTATCCCCAATTATCTGTACAGTTTCTTGCTTCCTTGGGGTTTTGTCAGTGTGTGCGAGTGTGTACAGTAGTCAAAATTATGTATCTTGAAGATGGTCCCGATTCTAAAGAGCTTCCCGTGGAAATATGTCTATGCAGAGTTCTGAAGATGAAGTTTTGTTAAGAAATGTCCTCTATGATGCTGTTATATTGGTTGAGTATTCTTTTCTCAGTCCTGAGAGGGCATTCAGCATACCTGCTGACCACATGAAATGTCTTGCCATGGCAAGATTGATTCTTACATATGAGGCCATAGAATTTTCCAGGTACTACAGAAGAGTTATATTGTTGAAATTCTAATGAATTCTTCAGCGCAAAGTCTCATGCATTATTGTGCTTGCTGCAGGGAAGGTGGGGATCAGAAGAGAGCTATTTCTTACATAGATGCCTTTTCCAATTCACTTCTACCATCCCAAATTATTAAATGGGGCAGCAGCCAGATTGTTTTGGAGGAAAAACTGAATAGATCAAGTGGATCCTCACCAAAAGCTCTAATCAGTAAGTAGCTCAAACAACTGCACTCTGTAGTTGATGACCGACTTCTTTATCTAATTTTTATTGTCAATGATCTGATTTTCCAGAGTGGCTACTAAACCTCGAGGACCAGGGAATAAAAGTATTTGATGATAGCATTTCAAAATATCGTACCAAATTAGTTCTTGATATCTTTAAAGCTGACTTGGAGCAACCTGCATCTAAGTTGGAAGACAAAAAAGTGGATGATGATATTCTCTTTACCATTGATAATAATGGAGCAGACGAAGATACAGATGACGATAAGATGAAACAATCCATGAGTGCTGCATTTGTGGCTGCTGCCCACACGATGAAGCTGCCAGAAAATGGAGGAAGAAAACGGAAAGAAGGGAAAAGTGCTGTAAATCAGAAGATAAAATTTGTCAAGTATGACCTTTGCCAAAACTCAGATTCAGTCAGAGCAAGGTCCACTATTGTCAGTAACGATGGTTCTGATAGTGAGAGTGAAGTTGAGAATCCACTCTCGGATGAGAATACAGAAACAAGGGAGTTTTAAGGTTATCTGTGGGGAAAAGACCTTAACCATGCTATTTGTAGCAACTTCACTCTTTTGTTGCGCTCTGTTAGAATGTTAACCAACTTCATGATAAAAATCTGTGTTATTTTTTGGCTTGGCTTGCTGGAGATACAAACGAGTAGGTGATAAGCTTCCATAGCATCTAGTCAGTTTTGCTAAAATATTTATGATATCACCAATTTGCCCATGGTATAGATGTTTACTAATTGTATTAGAGCAATACATGTTCACTTACTGGAGTTAGTTATCATCTTCCTCCCCCACTTTTACTACCTTGCTTTCATGCAGTAATTACATCTGTCAAAAATGTAATTGATTTTATGAGTGAAATTTGGTACAAATCCAGTAGTTTTCTGCAAGAACACGATATTAATTTTGTAGTCAAATTAAATACTACTAAATATGGTCATGAAAGAGAGAACCATTAACTATTTGATTTAACAATCTCTTTCATAAGCAATTGTTATGCAATCTTAATCATTACCCCCATAAAAAATAAAAATAAAAAAGGTTAGTCTACATACAGTCCTCAATGGAGACTGCTTATGCAAGTTCATACAGTATGTTTAAAAAAAATTTAAAATTATAATAATATCTTTTTAAAAATTATGTTTTTTCTCATTTTACCCTCATTCATCAATTAGACTGGACATGCAATCCCTCGCTCGGGATTGTAAATAGAATTTCTGTAAAAAAAAAAAAATGAATGAATTCTTCCATTTTTAAACTAAAACGGCACGTTGGTGGTTGGTGAAAGGAGTGGGGGACAACACAAGGGAGAAAGGAACCATAACCTACTCCACAAAGTTGCCAAAATGAGATGAGCATTATATATCAACATGATACACACATTTATATGATTAATCATTGAGTCAAATGAAAGGCAAATAACCCACAATTTGTAACTTCTAAGTCACAAAATGAAGAAAATGGGCCCCATACAAAGAAGCATTTCAATGACATGTGTATGCGCGCGCACATCACACTCACTCAGCATGGAAATAAAATGAAAGTTCAACCTTAAATTGAAAATTTAAGTCCACATATTCTATTTCTCATACCACGTGATATAGTCCGGTTGAGTTGAAAGTAAATATAAAACATGAAGGCACCGTTTGAATGATGAGATGAGATGAGATGACTTTAGATAAAAGTTGAAAGTTGAATAAAATATTATTTATTATTATTATTATTATTTTGGAATTTGAAAAAGTTAAATTGTTTATTATGTTTTGTGTAAAAATTTAAAAAAATTGTAATAATGAGGTGAAATAAAACACTTTTACTATTCAAACGGGACCTAAGACCGTAAAAAAACAAGTCAATTTGATATGAATCTTACAAAATGCATTTATTAAATTATCTAATCTTGTATTTTGAAAACAAAATTAAGATCAATTATTAAACGATACGACTCGAATAAAATTTAGTTAACCTCAACTTGTATAAAGTCGCATACTTTTTATTTATTTATTATTAATTTTCTTTATTGTGAAAACATCTTAAATATTTTATAAGATATGAAGAAATCAATTTTCTAATATGAAACATGTAGCTTCAATTCTTATGAATGTATTTATATATTTGTAAAAATCTAAAGTTTTCTTGATATGTAATTTTCTTTTGGTAAACAAACAAGCATTTCAGAAAATGATCATGAAAGTTTCTCAAGTCCACTAGGCATATTGTGTTGGACATAGCAGTTTGTCGCTCTAAACTGTTAGATGGAGAGACCAACTTCCTCATTCTTGACATATTTGGTTTGAAAAAATGCTACCATAGCTCGTTTACAGTATAATTGTTTCAGTTTAAACTTAGTTTATATTCCTTTATTTAAAAAACTAGTCAGGTTATATTTTCCTATAAAAAGCAAAGTTGGCAGAAGGTTTGACCAGCGCCACGGGGGTAAAGACCGTCGGTGGTGGTTAACCCCGAAGGTTGATTTTCCAGTCAGAGAGACAGTAGAGAGAGATAAGAGTCGTAAGTTAAGACAGACAATCGCTTCGTATATAAGCCAATGAAGCTAGAGGCTTGCATTGAGAGAGAGACAGTGGGACTTTGGGATACAAAGAACTGAGGCCATGGCAGATTCTAACAACTATGTTTCCGTCGATATGGAGAAGATCCATCTGGGTGGAAAGGTTTGTCTGTTTTTTTTGGCTTGTGTGGGTTAATTTCGAACAGCTCTTTCGTATAGTTCCAAATTCCAATGACTACATTCAACAGTTGTGAATTCCTTTTTTTCCCCCCAATGACTGCATTTTACGGTTGCGAAGTTCTTTTCTTCTTCTTCTTTTTTTTTTTTTTTTTTTTGAACTTTGGTTTTTAGTAATTAACTTTGCTGCAGTTGAATGAATTGATGGTGTTTGATTTCTTGTTTGGTTGAGAACAAGTTGGAGAAGAAATGGAAACTATTATTTGTGGGTGTTTTTATATCATTGCTTGGAGAACACCAAAATCATTGATTTTCTTCCTTTTTAACGCAAAAAAGGATGGGTTAGTTTTTTTCTTCCCTTAGATTGATGAAATATTTGATTTAGAAAAAAATATTTGTTTTTTCTAACCGTTATTGGAAATTTAGTGGTGATCTTTCTTTTTCCTTTTTTTTTTTTTTGATGGGAGGAAGTGATCTTTCCATTTACCTTTATTTGATAAGTTTTTTCGATCTCACAAATCCATTCTCCTGGCTAAGCTCTTGACACAGTTTTATTCAAGTAAAATACATTTTACCACAAATGGTCCCATTTAATTTTGTTTACTTTTTGTGCATACTTAATGCTTGGGTACTAGCAGATTGTTTTGGAAATAATCATTAAAATTCCTTTGTTTTATTTGGTATTCCCTTTGAATTGGGTTATAGGGATTTCGTTTGTATATTTTTGTTACTTTTGAGAGGGATCAGATTCCTTTTCCTGTATTATGCATTTTAGCGTAGGAAAAATCTTTTGCTTTTAATGAATTCCTTGCCCGGATCAAATCATCTTTCTATTCATTGAAGAAACCTATGCTATATCTTTCTTTATCTTATTCCTTTTTATTATATGGACAAGTCCAGCTGTTTCCTTATTTTTCAATCTCTTTCCCTAATTTTTTCGATCATTTAATCGGTCTAAAGTCAATGCCTTCTTTAAGTCTATGAGATTCCGTGCCTTTCTTTTTAACTGTCATCCTTTTTTGTTTTCTTCTTTGGAAGGAAAAGAATACAATGATTGAGACCAGAAATTAATTAGTTGTTTCATCTTTTAGGAAAGTTAATTCAATATGATGTGGCAAGATTGTTTTGGGCTGCCTGAAAAGGGGTAGATGCACATGGGGGAGCTCTTCTAGGGAATTAAATTCTCTGGATGAATTGGGCGTCATTCGCTTACTTGAGGGGTACATATTCAAAACACTTGATTCCTGTTACATACTGAAGGCTATTATCTCCTTTCACAAATGCCTACTACACAAGTTAAAGATGTAATGGTGATGAAACAGATTTAAAAGTGCACCTGTTTGTTTCTTTCATGGAGTGTTAAGACCTACATAGTTATCTCACATGCATAGTGGTACTGGCCTGATTTCTCTGTTCATAGCACTTATATTATAATCTGTCATCTGCAGGAACATCTTATTCATACTGGCTGTGGTCCTGTGTCTGTTATAGTTTATGGAGATCAAGACAAACCAGCACTACTTACTTATCCTGATTTAGCTTTAAATCGTAAGTGTAATGGAGTCTGATGCTATCTCCTTTCACAAATGCCTGCCACACAATTGAAAAAATAACTGTGCAATTTGAGCCCTTTCTTCTTCCTGTTCTCTTTTTAAGATCTGGTTCTTGACCCTTCAATATGCAGTAATAATTTACCAACTATGGGTTATGTGTGATTTTGCCCCCTTTTTTTCCGAGATTTTATCACAAATATTATTTTAATTATTAATAGTTTGTGCAGATGTCTCTTGTTTCCAAGGATTGTTCTTCTGTCCTGAAGCAGCTTCTTTGTTGCTCCACAACTTCTGCATCTATCATATCAGTCCACCTGGGCACGAGGTCTGTAATTGGTTGATTTGACTGCATCTTTATAATTTGGCTATTTTCTATCTGAAAAATGTATTGCATGCATATACAACTAAATGGTATTTTTCACATAATTTCTCTTCTGGAACTATCATAAGAGTTTTTCCAGTTAGGAGCAGCTGCAATTTTTCCCGATGATCCTGTGCCCTCTGTTGATGATTTAGCTGATCAGATAATTGAGATTCTTAACTTTTTCAGGTAATGACTATTCTATATTTTATTGGATTTTTATGTTAATTTTTTATGCCCAAAAACCTTTAGTTTCAGTTCTTAAGTAGCATGCTACATGAAGTCCTTACTGTGCTTCTTAACAAGACGGTGTAGAAGGGGATTTATTCATGGAGTGTCTCCTCTGGTCTTTTCTCAGATGAGAACCTGTCTTTTGACTTCGTATTCTGATTACATTATTATATCCTTCTTCAGGCTTGGGGCAGTGATGTGCATGGGGGTGACAGCGGGTGCCTACATCCTTACCCTATTTGCGGTATGTAACCCTTCTGGAGTAGTGTGATCAGTATGTTTTCGAAAATCTTCTATTATTGGATCAACTGAGCAAGGTTTCTGTCACAGTTGAAGTATAGGGAACGCGTTCTTGGTTTGATACTTGTGTCCCCTTTATGCAAAGCACCCTCCTGGACCGAATGGATATATAATAAGGTTCCTTCTTTACACCTTGCCATTCTTACTGGTAAACATGCATCAATTTTTAGACCATATCCAATGATGTGTATTTTCTGTAGGTGATGTCAAACTTCCTTTATTTCTATGGCGTGTGTGGCTTGGTGAAGGAGTGCTTGCTTCAACGCTACTTCAGTAAGGTATTCTAGTTCCTCAACTGTGGCAATGTTTGTTTTCCTTTGCTTATATTAGTCATGGTTTTACTGGGTTGGCTGAGTGATGAGGTTGCTATAAATTTTTAACAGGAACTTCGGGGTGGCGCTGGAGTTCCAGAGTCAGATATAGTTCAAGCATGTCGAAGAGTCAGTGTTTAAAGCTATTTTTTAAATTCACTTGTGCAAAAATTGTACCTTCTCTGGAATTTGATTCTCTTTCTTTTCTCCCTCCTTATACGGTGGATTTCCAAAAGGTGACGTTTGTCTGATTCCCATGACATTTGTTTCCGCAGTTGCTTGATGAGAGACAGAGCATAAATGTTTTTCGTTTTCTTCAAGCAATCAATAGGTAAAAACTGTGCAATGGCCGTTTTGTCAGTGTCCTTGTTTGTTTGCATCTATGTACTCTTCACAAAGATTTGACCGTATATGCTTATGCTGCGATTTGGTTTTGCCAATTTGCAGGAGACCAGACATTACCAAAGGGTTGAAGAGACTAAGATGTCGTTCACTAATCTTTGTTGGGGATAGCTCTCCTTTCCATTCAGAGGTTCTTCACATGAGCTCGAAACTGGATCGTAGATTTAGTGCCTTAGTCGAGGTATGTGGTGCAATATATGTTCGTATAATTTATAGGTGGACCAGTTATGGTCTTAGCAAGGGTTCAATGCCTGCAGTAATTGTTGGACTTTTTCCCGATTGATTAATCTATGAAACTCTGTATGGAATCCTTCCCAAGAAACTGTTTTATTCTGCATTTGTTGTGGACATAATAAATCAAGGCTTCCAAGTCATTGTCTATGATATAATGCTTATATCACAGGTTACTTCTAGTTCAATTCAGGAAATATATGAAATTGAATAAATGCACATGGATTGTGCAAAGGGCCATTTGTATTAAAGGTTGTGTTGTTTGTGCAGGTCCAGGCTTGTGGATCAGTGGTGACGGAGGAGCAGCCCCATGCCATGTTGATACCCATGGAGTTCTTCTTCATGGGGTACGGATTGTATAAGCCATGCCACATCAGTGACAGCCCAAGGGGCCCCCTCAATCCCTCTTGCATCTCCCCGGAACTCCTCTCTCCCGAAAGCATGGGGTTGAAGCTAAAACCGATAAAGACCCGCGTTTCACTTCGAGTTTAAAGCCTAAGAGGTCGAATTGGAATTATATTGACAAGCATGATTCATAAGATGTTCAATTTTTTTGTTCTTTATGGTTTTGTTTTCAAATTCAATTAAAAGGAGTATTAGGTTGGAGGTGTTTTAGATAGAGGGAAAGGATATCACAGAATATGTATAGGGAGGAGAGACCTGCATTCATTCATTTATAGTCAAAGGAATCCTTCGAGCTATCTGTAAATTCTATAATGAACTGAGATTTATTCATGATGACGAGCAACTAATAACAGAGAGGAACTCCTCAATTGGTTGAGATGTGCTTCCAATATCTATGGACTCTCTCTCTCTCTCTCTCTCTCTCTCTCTCTCTACAGTGTTTTGATTACCAATGAGCACTAATTAATATTCGCAGCATGGTAGTGCAGGGAAGAGTATCGAGATCCTCTCTATTTCACTTGACTTGGATACTAATAATTTAGCATAAAATCTAAGATGCTTCAGCAATTTTACTTGTTAATTTGGATGCGTTTAGATGTTGAGATGATATCAGATGATCTGAGTTAATTAGTAAATAGTAGTGTTTTATGGGTCATATTGAAATGCGTTTAAATATAAATAAGTTAGAATATGCGCTTAAATGTATGAAGTAGATTGAGTTTGATTTTTTTTTTATGAAAAATTAAAAAAGTAGTAGTACTTCGACCCCGGCCCCGCATGGAAAGGGGAGGCTGTCCGTCCCCATATTTGGCCGCTCCAACGCTCCCAACTAACCAATGAAAATTGAACCGATTTCAACCAACCATGCAACCGTGAATCTTTGAGTGCTACAACTAGAGAATGACGCTGACGACTTGCTCACTGTGCAAAATAGAAGCGACAACGAAGAAGAGTACGTGAGCTTTGCTACACAACCTCCACCACATTCTACACTCTATATTTTTTTAAATTTTTTAAATTTTTAATATTTTTTTAAATTTTGTTTTGAGTTTATTCTTTTTAAATTATTTCAAATTTTTTATTCATTATTCATATAATAAAT
Source organism: Juglans mandshurica (assembly GCA_022457165.1). Classification (NCBI taxonomy): domain Eukaryota; kingdom Viridiplantae; phylum Streptophyta; class Magnoliopsida; order Fagales; family Juglandaceae; genus Juglans; species Juglans mandshurica. The sequence continues at coordinate 27,910,565 of CM039624.1, read as the reverse complement.
ATTTAATAAAAGAAAAAAATAATAAAAAATAATAATAATATGGAGTGTAGAGTGTTAGAAAGTTGTGAAGAGTTTTTAAAAAATTATACTAATATCATAAAATAAATTAAGTCTCGTGTCAAATAGCTCTCCTATTTACTTCAGTCTCTTTATATTTTTAAAATTATTGAAACCGGTGCCTTTGACTTTGGGTATGAAAGAATTTTAAAACAAAAATCATCTTATTCTACCCATCACCAAATCATTCGATTTCATTTTGGATATTAATATCTTGCCCAAAATAATTACAACACCATTAAAGAAAAAATTTTAACTATTGTATTATGCATTTCTAAATTTCAAGATAATATATTAAATTAAAAGTTTTTACTACAAATTGATTGCAAATATGCCTAAGAAGCTTTGATTCAAGACGTGAAAAATCTAGCATCTAAACAAATATTTATCATATAGTAAAGTATTTTCGATTTTGATATTGAACATATTAAATGAGTATTTAACTCTCTTTCTGATTTTCTCTCTCGATATTTTTTACAAATAATCATCTAACTCTGGCCTAGTAATATTTACCAACTATTCCATAATAAATATTCAAGTGACATAAAGGTATAAATTATAATATGTAAATAATTTAATATATAATATATAATTTACATCATAAAAAGTTGGAATTTATCTATTGCTCATATAATTTCTGAAACATCTTGTTCACTCTATTGAGCCACCTCATCGATTTGTTTTGTTGACTCATGTCGACCCTTGCATGCTAAAAACACCTTTTATTATGTTGTCTTTATACTACAATAAACTCACTCGATTGTTTGACTTTAAGAGTTAAAAAAGAAATGTTTGAAGACGAAAGGTTTATTAACATGCATGATTTCTAATTCAATAGGGATGGAAAAATATCTTTCGTTGTATAATGGTTATTGATTTTTCGTCTTATTGACTCTTCCTTATTTAACACTTTGACTTCATCGTCTCTTTCCTATTCTACTTTAGATTTTTTGTAATATTTATTGAGATATAAAAATTATTCTGTTCAGAATTTTAATTAAGTAATTATTCTCATGCAGGTGGCCCCATTTGATTTTACAAATGGTCTTAATTAATCGCATCTCATATCATTTTATCTCAACATCCAAACACCATTAAAATATAAATATTTTTCAATTTCAAATTCTTAAATTTTTTATTTGACCATTATATAATCATTACAACTTTTCTAAACTTCTAAATAAAACACAAAAATAATTCAAAATTTTTAAATCTCAAAAATAAAAATTATATTAAAAAATTATATTTTAACAATATTTTAATTTTATAATATTTTTATACAACTTTTTCTCTCTCATTTGTCAAAACTCCATAAAATATTTAAGTCAGACCATTTCACTAGTACTATTCACAAACTATCTCATTACTATTTACAAATTTTTTATCTTATCTCATCTCACCAAATGAGCCTTAAGTCTCGTTTGGTTACATAGATAAGATGAGATGATATAACCGTTGAAAGTTGAATACAATATTGTTAGAATATAATTTTTTAATATAGTTGTTTATTATATTTTGTGTCAAAGGTTGAAAAAAATTGTAATGATGAGATGAGATAAGATGTAACCAAACCATGCCTATAATATTTTCTTGCCATTCAAATTGTTTTGGATGCCAAAACTTTTTTTCCTCTTTCGTCTCCTACGACTAGAGGTCTCTTTTCATGTTTCATGTGCAGGGGTTTGTGAGTGTCTCTTTGTGACTATGGCAGAGGAATTGGATGGGTTGTATGGAAAGCTGTCCTCAACAGAATCTGAGCAGGAAGTTGTCCTTGTTGATGTTGAGTTAGTGCGAGATACAGTAGCAAGGGGTGAGAAGTGATTGATAGTGCAGTTGTTGACAATGAGACATTACAACAAGGAAGCTCTTAAACAGATGTTGAGGAGGGTTTGGCGTCCAGTTAAATCTCTGCGTATTCAAGATTTGGATTCAAAGTTCCTTATTGCGGAATTTGAGGATGTGAGGGATAAGGAAAACGATTATTAGGGATGGTCCTTGGTCCTTCGATAAACACTAGTTCTAGTAAAAAGCTTTGATGGTTTTCAACAAACTCAACATCTGCAGTTGATTGAAGCTTTGTTCTGGGTGAGAATCCTTGATTTACCTCTAATGGCTTGGAGTGAGTATGTGGGAAAGCTGATTGGAGATGATTTGGGTACGGTTGAGGAGGTCGACTTGGTTAATGGGGAGGTTGCTTGGGGGGAGTTTTTGCGAGTTCAAGTTTGTCTGGATGTAACGAAGCCTTTGTTGCGAGGAAATAAGCTTTGTATAGGGTCTAGTGTCCCATATTGGGTGCGTTTCTCTTATGAGAGGTTGCCAGATTTTTGTTACATTTGTGGAAGGCTTGGCCATTCTCATTGTGACTGTGAGCAGGGGGCACTTCAATGGGAAGGAGGGTCCTTTTCCATATGGTCCATGGTTGCGGGGAGTTGGTCGTGGTGGAAAAACCATGGAAGCTGCAGGTCAAAGACAGCCGTCAATGGAGGTGTTTCCTCAGGCAGATAATTAACGTAATGGGGCGCCAGTGTTTGAGGAAGTTGAGGAAGTTGCGACAACAAACACTCCTTCCTTTGCAGGCTTTCTAAATTTCTTTTAAAAGCTAATATCTCGGAGGAGGAGGAGAGGTGTGTTGATGTGGGTGTTAATGTTGTTGAACGGATAGGAAATGTGGGTGGTGAGGTGAGACAATCTCGGGTGCAACATTTACACTCTAAAACTTTGAATGAAGGGATGGAGGTGAGGAAGGAAAGCTTGATGGGCCATGTTGGTTGGGAGCATGAAGTGGGCCTTCAAAATGACCAAGACCTTGCTAATAATAGAATCCTGAGTGTCGTAAATGGAAAAGGAAAGGCGTGACCATTGGAAACTCAGTATCTTCTTCAAACAGATTGTGAGCAAATAAACAAAAGGCATTATCATCGTCACAGGGATCCCTTTCTGCGGAGGGGAAATGACAAAAAAGAGGTGGAATTGCTGATGATAGGGGAACAACTTCATGAGGTACAGATTGAGCTATTGGCAAAGACTGGATCTCAACCCTGCCAACAGCCATAAAAACCTTATGTTGGAATTCTCGTAGGCTTGGGAACCCACAAGAAATTTGAGCTTTATGTGAGTTAATCACGAAAGAAGATCTCGACTTGGTGTTCCTCTAGGAGACAAAACTAAGGGCACATGCTACATAAATTTGTAAGTAAAATTGGGTTTCAGTCATTGCTTTATTGTTGATTGTGTGGGGAAAAGTGGTGGATTAGCTCTATTGTGGAAGGGGGACTTATGTGTAAGGGTTAAATCTTATTCTAGACATCATGTTGAGGCACTAGTTAAGGAGAGTGATCTTCAGGAGTGGAGATTTACGGGTATTTATGGAAATCCTAATGCTTTTAATAGACCCTTTACTTGGAATTTGATTAGATCACTCAACTCTAGTGAGGATTATCCTTGGCTTCTATGGGTGATTTTAATGAAATTTTACATTTGAATGAAAAATGGGAGGGAGACCACGACTTGAAAATCAAATGGAGGCTTTTAGAGAGGTGATGATGGATTGTTCTTTAAGAGACTTGGGTTTTAGTGGGCCTAAATTCACTTGGAGTAATGTGAGGGAAGGTGATAGCTCTATTAGTGAAAGGTTGGATAGATTCTTGGGGAATAATAAACTTTTCAGTTGTTCCCTCAGGCTGTGGTCAGGCATGGTGTAGCTGCTCATTCAGACCACTTACCTATGTGGTTTGAGAATGTTAAACCTGAAGTTAGGAGGAGAAAAACGAAACAATTCAAGTTTGAAGCCATGTGGGTGGGGGAGGAAAAATTTGCTCAGATTATTGAGAATGTGTGGGGTAGTGGTGCTGATAGGTGTAGTATGAAGGGTATGAGGATCAACTGGCTGTGTGGAACAAGGCTTCTTTTGGCAATGTTAGGAGGAAGTTGGATGTTAATAGAGATCACCTTTAGAATTTACAGGCACTGGATTCTTTGCATTCTGATCTTGTTGGTTTAAGTTCAGCTAGGAAGGATGTACAATTTGGCTTGAGAGAGAGGAAGTAATGTGGAGACAAAGGTCTCGAGTTCAGTGGCTACAAGAGGGGGTCAAAATACTCGGTTTCTTTCATACTCAAACAACTAATCGAAGAAGAAGGAATTTGATCAAGAGGTTACAAGATGAGAGGAGAAATTGGCTGGAGGGAGCTCAAATGGACAAATTAGTAGTTGATTTCTTTAAATGGCTTTTTACCTCTTCTGTGCAAAGGAATCAGGATGTTGTTTTGGAGTGTGTGAACCAAAAAGTCACTGAGGAGATGAATTTTGAACTTACAAAGACTTATGTAACAAATGAAGTAAGGGTGTCTATACAACAAATGCATCCAACCAAGACACCAGGTCTAGATGGTATGTCACTATTCAAACATATTGGAATATTGTTGGAAATTCTGTAACTGCTGCAGTTGTGCAAACCTTAAATTATGGTAATTTTCCAAAGGATCTTAATCATACCTTAATCAGTTTGAATCCTAAGAAAAAAGTTTGTGAATTGGTCTTGGATTTTTGACTAAATAGTCTTTGTAATGTGATGTATAAGTTGATTTCTATGATAATTATGAATAGGCTGAAGGTTTTCTTGCCAGTAGCAATTTCTGAATCTCAGTGTGCTTTTATGGGAGGCTGTTGATAACTGATAATGTGTTAGTAGCCTATGAGCTTGTTAATTACTTGAGGCATAAAAAAAAGGGCCAAATGTGGTATATGTCGCTTAAGTTAGATATGAGCAAAACATATAATTGAGTGAAATAGGGCTTTTTGGAGAAAATAATGCTGAAATTGGGGTTTGCAAATTATTTTGTGAATCTGGTTATGGAATGTGTTAAAACAGTTTCCTTTTCAATTTTGATCAATGGGGAGTCTCATTGGCCAATTATCCCTATTAGGGACATTAGGTGTAACGCCCCAATGTAAGGCCCAAACCACATGGCCTATACTCCAAAAGGACTAGTCAATAATACAATTAGAGCCCCATTAGAACTTTATAAAGAACAAGAACTTCTCCTTCCCAAGCAATGTGGGATTCCATACACCACCTATCATTATCATTATCATATAGGGTATCACATTAGGCAAGGGGATCCATTATCCCCTTACCTTTTTCTCCTATGTACTGAGGGTCTTATTGCTTTGTTGAAAGATGCCGAGAGAAAACAGAATGTGAGAGGGATACGAGTGTGTAGAGGGGCTCCTATGATTAGTCATCTCCTTTTTGCGAATGATAACATTATTTTCTGTAGAGCTGATGTTCATACTACTAGACACATTCAAGGGATTCTGGAGCAATATGAGGAAGCTTCTGGACAAAAGGTGAACAAGGAAAAAACTGATGTGGTGTTTTCTAGGACCTTCAAAATATCTAGGTCTACCTAACCTAGTGGGGAGATCCAAGTCAAGGGCTTTTGCTGATATTAAAAGGAGAGTGTGGACTAAGTTGCAGAGTTGGAAAGAGAATTCGTTATCACAAGGTGGGAGAGAAGTACTCATTAAGGTAGTAGCTTTTTCCATTCCTACTTATGTTATGTCTTGTTTCAAGCTACCTTTGAGTTTGTGTAGAGAGTTGGAGGGGATGATGCCAAGATTCTGGTGGGGTCAGAGAGGCAGTGAGAAGAAAGTGCATCGGTTAAGTTGGCAAAGATTGTGTATGTCTAAGTTCATAGGAGGAATAAGGTTTAAGAATTTGCATTTTGTCAACATGGCTTTGTTGGCCAAGCAAGGTTAAAGGATATTGCAAAATGAGGGTTCTTTGTTGCAAACGATTTATAAGTCTAATGGGTCATTTTTCCTTTCTAAATTAGGCTTATATCATTCTTATGCATGTAGAGGGATTTTTTAGGCAAATGAGTGGTTGTTGGCAGGATGTCGATGAAGAGTTGGGACTAGAGAGAACATAAAAATCTGGAAAGATTCTTAGGTACTAGTCTATCAAGTTATACAACCAAAGATGGACGGGTGTTTGATAACTGTTGTTCAAGAGAATGCTACAGTTGATAGTCTTATTGATTAGGTAAGAGCTCTCTTCAATCTGATGGTGGCAAATGACATTCTTAAGATTAGGTTGTCATTTAGTCAATATGTGGATAAGTTGATCTGGACAGAAGAGTTAAGTGGAAGCTTTGCTGTCAAAAGTGCCTATCGTATGATTTAGAATTTAAGTTCAAGTTGTGATGGGGAAAGCTCAATATTCATGCAAGACAAGAGACTTTGGAAGAGGTTGTGGCAGATGCAAGTTTCTAGGAAGATCAAAACTTTTGCATGGAAAGATTGTAAGGATATTTTGCCAACTATTACTAATCTGAGAAAGTAAAAGGTAGTAATGGATAGTGGTTGCTATTTTTGTAAGGATGTCAGGGAGGATGTTACCCATGCACTGCTGTTTTGCTCACATGTTTGAGTAGTTTGGCAGTTTGTACCACTACTACTGCAAATTCAACTTGATAGGAGTTTCATGGATATTGTGAGATTTGTTTTGATTCAGGGTACTGAGGCAGATTTCACAATGTTGTTTGTGCTAAGCTGGGGTATTTGGTTTTGGCAAAATAAGATGCAAATGGAGAAGATTTTGATTGATTCGTTGGAGGCAACTAACTATGCATTCTCTTCATAAGGCTTTTAATGAGATAAGCGCACCAACTCCTACTAATATTAAAAGGCGAGTAAATGACCGTCACCTCCAAGGGGATTTCTAAAACTTAATGTTGATAGGACATTTTTTTCAAATATGAGGAAAGTTGGTATTGGTTTGGTTTTAAGAGATGATAGAGGCAAGGTGGTTATGGCAGCAATTAAACTAGAAGCTGAAGTTGATGAAGCTGCTATTGTTGAGTTGCTTGCTGTGTTCAGAGGACTGCAGTTTTGTATTCCTCTTGGCATCCCTAAGCTTATTATTGAATCTGATTGTCTACTCTTGGTACATGAACTACAGTCTTATCAGAATTCTCTTTCACCTAATGGCTACTTGATTAAGGAGGCAAAAGGCCTGATGTGGGGAATGGAGTGGCTCATAGGTTAGCTCGATATGCTTGGAATGTTGTTGATATTCAAATGTGGTGAGAATGTGTCCCTGGTTTTGTTGATCATGCTCTTTGGTTTGATCTGAATGCTATATAATGTTTATGGTTTTAATGAAAGGTTGATTAAAAAAAAAAGGATTTTTCACACTTTCCTCCTATCAATCAAAATCAAACGGCTCGTATGACTCACTGATAGGGGTGTAACCGGTCCGGTCCGGTCTAGTCTGGTTTTGGACAAAATTTAAGATAGAACCGGTATGTACCGATTTTACATTTTCAAAAATCGATTACGTACCGGTTACCCCCCTAAACCGGTACATTCGATTTTACTAGTTTCGGTCCGATTCGGTCCGACTTTTCGGTTTTAAAGTATATATACTAATTTATATATAGACTTGAAGTATATTACTATTTAATATAGTATTAGACTATTAGTATTAGGCCATAAAATGTAAATTATAATTAATAAAATATAGATTATATACTAATGTATATTAGTATTACTAATATATTATGTACTTATCAAAATGAATATATTGAAAATTTATTAGGCCATAAAAATTTGATAATAATATTTGAGTGATTTTCTTTCTTTTTTGGTAAATAATATTTTAGTGATCTTATTTACAACTTTAGTATATAAATTCAAATCTTTTGATATTTAAGATTTTTTTTTTCAATTGATGTGATTTAATAAATTTAATTTAAAGTTTTACAATTTCAATCTATTTTTAAATTAATTTATATTATTATATATAATATTAAAAAAATAATTTAAAATATATATTATATAGTACGGGTCCGGTCCAAGCCTAAAATGTCTAAAATTGGAACCGGACCAATTTCGACTAATTTTACCATTATGTAAACCGGTTCTGGACCTAGGACTAATTTCATTGGTACGGTCCGGTCCAATCCGATTATTCGGTTTTTTTCCCTTTTCGTTTTTGTTTTTGTTTCTCTTTTTTAACACACCTACAGTCGCTGAAATGAAGCCGAATCCGATTCATCGAATACCCCTTTATCTCTAGCAAAGTAAACATAAACCGCTTTTTTTCTTTCCCTTCTTTTTCCCTGGTCGCCGGAGAGTCCCAGCTCCGGTGCCCGAAATGGCTGGAACACCGGTGGTGCTGCTGTTTGACTTTGACCGCACGATCATTGATGATGATAGTGACCGTTGGGTGGTCACGGAGATGGGTCTCACCCCCCTCTTCAATAAGCTCCGCTCTACCTTGCCTTGGAACTCTCTCATGGTTTCTAATTTTGTTCAATCTCTTAGATGACGAATACCCATTTCGATTTTTGTTAAATTTTCGTCATTTATTTATTTATCTTGATCAGTTACCTATTGTAGGATGGTATGATGAAGGAGCTCCACTCACGAGGTCAAACTGCCGAAGACATTAAAGAGTGCCTGAAACGGACTCCAATGGATCCGTGTATTGTCGCGGCCATTAAGGCAGCCCATGCTCTGGGGTAGATTTTCTTGACCACCTTATTCTTATATAGCGTGAGTTGGTAGTTGTTACTAGGTGCTGATTGATGATTAAAGGTTCTTATTGCGACTGATGTTGTTTGTTTCAGATGCGACTTGAGGGTGATTAGCGATGCGAATCAGTTTTTCATTGAGACAATCTTGAAGCATCATGGTCTGTTGGGTTGCTTTTCTCGGATATACACGAACCCATCATTCGTGGATGAAGACGGACGGCTTAGGATCTTTCCTTTTCATGATTTGAGTTCGTCTCCTCATGGATGCAAATTATGCCATGCAACTATGTGCAAGGTACTATAAACAATGTCTTTCTGGCCAGAAAGGAAATAATTTTTTACTGAAGGAAGAATCATCATCTATATTATTGAGTAATTAGTTTTGCATTTGTTAAAGGTGTAATTGTATTGCGTTGTTTTGTAACATTCCAAGTTCCTTACCCGTTTGAAGGTTGTTTGGTTGTGTTAAATGAACTATACCTTTAACAAGAGAAGAATTTAGCGTCTGCTTTACTTATGGTGGAGGGACTTAGAAAAAGGGGGCTCTAATAGCTTGTAATATTTCCATATAGGTGAGTCACTTGACAAATACTTTCAACATGGTGAATGCTTGAATCATGCTCACTTTCTCCTCTCTGGAACGCACCCCTTTTTATATCTTCTGTTCCAAAATATTAGATATTCTATTCACAATCATTGACAGAAAGAAAAAGAAAAAAGGCCGAGACTGTTTGTTTTGCTTTTTATATGGTATTTATTTTTCTTTGGATCCATTAACCGTGGATCAAATGGCATTTTCTTTTTCCCTAAATAAGGGATGAAGGGGGAGCGAGAGATACTAGAGCACGTGCTATATGTACCAAGAATATTTTAGTATCCAAAGAGGAGAATAGGAGGCCACTGGAAATAGAAGCTGTTAGATATTGTTTACAGTGGCATTTGAAAGCACCAACTCGTGTTTTGGATGAATACCATCTATTTGGTTCTGGCTGACTACCATCTATCTGTATCAAGCTCCCTCCCCCATACTAAAAGTATTATCTCTGAGTTGCAGAGCGTATGGAATGATGTAGCTTTCTGTCATTCATATAATCTCTGACTGACATCTACTAACTTATGTAGTTTACTGTTCACATCTAAGATTTATGGTTGTTGATGTAACGTATGGACTCATTGTTGCTACTGAGACTCTTATTTCCTTTTCTTTTGGTGTTGGTAGCAAAGGGTTTATTTTATCTTCCGTTTTTTAGGGTCAGGTGATTGACGAAATCCAAGCTTCTGTTTCTGAAAACAGCACCAAAAACTTCATCTACCTTGGAGATGGACATGGTGATTATTGCCCAACTCTAAAGCTTGGTGAAAGTGATTATGTGATGCCGAGGAAGAATTATCCTCTGTGGAAACGCATTTGTTGCGAACCACTGCTAGTCAAGGCAAAAGTCCATGAGTGGAGCACTGGAGAGGAGCTGAAGAGGATCCTACTGTACCTTATTGATACAATCACCATTCAGGATAACATCAGCAGACACCAGTCGGTCTAACTTTATCCCATTCCAAGCGCCAATCCCTATCCCAGAGGCATCATCTCAGAATCTCTGCCTACTTCCATATATAATGGTTTTCTGAATATTGTCAATAGCAGAGAAAGACCATTTCAGACAAGCTGACAGCTTCCAAAAAAAAAAAAAAAACGAATTAGCTTTGCTCGGATTTATGATTGGCTTGTTTAGCCTGCATAATTTCTATATGTTGATAATGCAATCACAGAATAATACATGTTTAAAGAAATGTGACTACTGCTATGTTTGCATGGAAAAGGAAGAAGACACTGGGGTGTTGGGAACTAATGCCATGGCAGCTTGCATGAATATTGTGATGTGATGCAGTTTGCACGAAGGAATAAGACTTTAGGTGTTGGTTGTAACACCCCAGTCATAGATTGGGAAAGCAAATAACTCACTTAGAGTGACCAAGTTATGAAGTTCGTCATGATTGTGCCGCATTGACTACTTATTAGGTGAAACTAGACTTTATAAATGATCATGGGGAAGCTTGAAATTAACCAGTCTTCAATGGTTATGGTGCAGATGTGTTCGTGCTCCTTGGGTCCCTTGTATCAGAGCCACCTAGTACAGCCATGTGATACTAGAGCACTGAATGAGATGGTCCTGTCAAGAACTTTAAGAATTTAAGAGGGGAGTCTGTAACACTCCAGTCTCACATTGGGGAAAGGAAAACTCACGTTGAATAAGTTATAAAAGTAGTCACGAAAGCTAAATCCCAGTCCCACATTGGTTATTAGTGAAGCCGGGATTTATAAATGATTATATAGAGAAGAAAATTTTATACACTATATTATTATCTTACTTTCATTCCATTATATATGATGTGATACATTTATCACCATTGAATGATCATTTATTAAATAATTCTTTATCATCCAATAATGATAAATATAACACATCTTATATAGTGGGATGAAAGTAAGATGGTGGTGTAATGTATAGCATTATTCCTTAAATGGGCCTGTGCAATTTACACAAAAAATAAAAAGAGAGAAAAGAGAAGTAACCTGCAGTTGACTGTGATGATCCTGTTAAAGCGTTAACTACTCTGTATTCAGGCATCTGTAGCAACAAAATGGAGCATGTGCTCCGGCACCTGCAGGCTGCAGCATCAGAAAATTCTCTTAATTGACACATGAGATGTCATAAATTGATCTCATGGTACTAGGAGAAATGAATCCAACATAAGGCTTTGAAAAATAAATTATCTGAAGATTTTGGGATAGCACTAGAAAAATAGATCTGGAGCGTGCATGAGACCTCCAATGCCATAAAAGATTCTGATCAGTACCTGAATTTAAAGAGATTAGTTGCTCACAATTAAACAAAAATCAAAGAGACGTCAGTGAGGTGATATCAGATTATTTATGAATAATAATAAAAACTAACCAAAAAATAAAAATTAAATAAAAAATAATAATAAAATATTAAATAATAGTAAAAACTAACTTCTCCGCTTCTGAAGAATTACCTTATAAACAAGTTCATTCTCTGATCTACCCATGCCTTTTCATCAATCAAAGGTTGCGTGCATATATATGTTTGCACAACTAAACATATACAGTACTGTTCCTCCTCAATATAAGATGCAATACATTGGGATTGTACGCAAGTCGTTGATGCAAACCTATAATAAAGTGCATCTTCGAATTCTTCGTAACTTTTGTTAGAGATAAACAGGCAGACAAACCATGTCAATTATAATTAACGGCGGGTTTAGATTTAGAGACGAGAGGAGATGATTTTAGATAAAATATAAAAATTAAAAAAAATATTATTAAGATATTATTTTTAATATGGGTGGCTACTGCCTTTTTAATTTATTTTTAAATGATTTCAATATTTATGAAGTTTTCACTACGAAAGTTTTCAACATTTACTTTATGGAAGTAGTACTCGATCGATTAATTTGTTTCTTTTTGGCCTTTACTTTGCCATGTCTCATTAACTTATCCTTTTTGAAAATAGAACAATATCATAATTATATATATGACATACAAATATATATAGTGATGAAAAATGATTTGTACACTTCTAGCTAGAATGTGCAATTTCTGTACACTCTTTAAAAAAAAATTATTTTTTCATTATAGGACCTTTTTTTTTTAATCATCTAGCATTACTCGTACATGATATATATGCAATATTTAAATTAATTTATCATATGCTAGTCTTGCATGGTTTCCCTCCAAGTTGGCGTTACCTTTTGGAAATAAAACATACGTACATTCATGGGTAGTTTGGAAGCTAGCATTCACATTTTTAATTGGACAATACTAGAGCCACCGTTGGGCTCCTGTTGGGAGTTCCTGCTGGACTATTTATGTGTATTTTTTTATTTTTTTTATATAGATTTTTTAACACTTTTAAATATTTTTAAAAAATAAAAAAAATCACAATATCATTAAAAAATATTTTCTTAATCACGAAATAAAAAAAATAAAAAAAATATTAATCTTCCCACTTGAGCTAATAAAAAAAAATATTAATCATTAAAAACCACATTAAAAAATACTTCATAATTAAATAAGTATTTTCTAATAATATTGTGAATTTTTTTTTAAAAAAATATTTAAAAATATTAACAAAATTTATGTAAAAAATAAATAAAAAACACACACGCATAAAAGAGCTGGCGGGAGCTCCAGTAGGAGTCGGCCCGCTCAAGCATTTTCCTTTTTAATTTGCTGTCGTTGTCTGGTCAGAGGTACTCAGGCTCTTTCTCTGAATCCGACCTTTTCTAATCAGCATGTTGCCTTGACCCTTCACCGTTGGCAGTGAAAGTACAGTCAGAATTAGATGGAATCCAATAAAATGGGTTAGAGATGTACATATATACACAGGAGTACTGTGTCTGCATGAACGACATGAAGTAACCTCCAAGTTGCATTCATCCTCCATAACCCTATTTTTTATTATCTTTGTAAAGACGTACGCACCAAAGACATAAAAAAGAAAAAGAAAAAAAAAAAGGTCAAGATCACATGACCTCTGTCCTCTATTGCATGTTCACATTTTAGGTAGGGCTGCAACCTGACCAACCCAGTTCATGTTTGGGGCCGACCTGACCCGACCCGACTCAAGAACGGATCGATCTGATATGGGCCGACCCGACCCGAGATTGGAAGGAGGTAATGGGAACCCCAATCAGAAACAACCATTGTTACAGAGTACACCATTGTTACAGAGCAGTTCGATCAAATCCAAAAAAACTTTACAAATCCCACTATCCCTATACAATCTGATCATATCAATACAAACAGAACCAATCGATTTCACTTCTAGCCTGACCCAAACATCCATGAAAACACAAGGCAAAGAAAAGCATCAAGCTTTAGAATCTTTCGAGAAAAGAACAAATAGCACCACTGCAATGGCTATATGGTTAATACTAAATAGAAAAGTAGGAAAAAAAAAACTAAACAAATCCACAGAAAAACAAAAATCAGATCTCTTTCTCGTTGTACATTGGTAAAAAACACAGGAACCCCCTTAAATGTTTCCGACAACAAAACCTTCTGCGAAATCTCAGCCATTGCAGAAGAAGAAGAAGAATCTTCAGGGGGAGCGTGATCCTTGGTGGAGGAGCCGACACCACCAATGCGCAATTTCTCGAGCAAGGACTCGACGTCGACGTTGTTCTTGATGGCGATGTAGAGTCTGGTGATGGAAGCCGCAAAGACCGTAGATGTTGTTTTTTATGGAGGCTAGGGTTTTTTATCTTCTGTCTTCGGTTCGAACTTTTTCTTATACGACTTAAAAGGATGTTGGTTTCAGCGGGTTCGACTCGTAAGTTACTTCAACTCGTTTTTTGGTAGGGTCGGGTCAGGTCGCACGGACGGATCGGATCGGATCCTAATGTTTTATGCACAGCCCTAATTTTAGGTCCCCCCACTTTTAAACAAATAAGTCAAATGAAAGCTCCTTTGAGGAAGGTCACTGATAAAGTGTTAAAACTGCATGATTAAGCTGCTTTAAGTGAAAAAAAATTTTAACCCAAAATTGAGTTAAATACTTAATTCTGCAGTAGATTATGATACTTGAGTCAATTGATAAATTCTGATGTTTTGCACTTGAAAATATTTATAATGCAGCTATTCCACATAAAAAATTAATACCCTAAACTTTATTCCTCTCATATCTTACTTATATGTTGCGGGGCATTATTGGAAAAGAAACACAAGGGTATTCTTGGAAATACCCAACTAGCACGGCAATAGTCCCACCTGAGTTCAACAATTGGGCTGGTTTGGTTACACAAAATCAAACCATCTCATCTCATCTGTGATGGGGGAAAATCCGTTACATTGAGCCCAGGGTCGCAGGAAGAATACATTGCGGGAGGTTGGGCCGAAAGTAAGGCCCAGTCCCGTCGCCTAAGTCTGGGCAAGAAGGGTAAGGGCCCAGATCAGAGTATGGATAGAGAACTCGGGTCGGGTTTTGGTAACGAGACCTAACATTTGGGTGAGGACTGAATAAAGAGGGGAGGGGGACGTGGCGTACATCACTAGACGGAAGGGACGCAGGACAGGAGGCCATGTCACATTTAATGCGGCCCAGAACATAGGCCACGTCGCATTTAATGTGGCCCAGAACAGAGGCCACATCACATTTAATGCGGCCCAGAACAGAGGCCATGTCACATTTAATACGCCCCAAAGCGTAGAGTGTGTTGCATTGAATGCGGCCCAAGACCTGAGCAGCGCATAGAGAAGGCCTAAGGCCATCGCTGCTCAGCAAGGTGATGACATGGAAGTTGCTCATTGAATCAATTGCAAGGAGCGTATTGTCCCACGTTGCGCAACACCTCACTACGGGGTAATCCTAATCGGTAACTATAAATAAGAGTCAACCAAGCAGCAAATGAGGTAATGAGAACAAATACTATCATCCTTCATACATATCATTGTTTTCTGCTTCCGTTCTATTATCATCTTCTTCAAGATACTGACTTAAACATCGGAGGATCAACGGACCCCAAGGTCCCCCCCTCATTGTAACTGTGCAGGCTAGCGCTTGGATACAGGGGGTGTGAAGTTGCCCAGGCCCGTGAAACACGACATCAATACTGGTGCCGTCTGTGGGATCTTTGTTGTCCCATAACTAGCTTGTCCTTTGCATGCTGACAACAACTCGCTCCCAACATTCACAACGCGAAAGAACGCAGTCCGAAGTAGTCGAAGCAAGGTTAAACCAGCAAAACGAGGCAATACAGCAGCTCATGGTAGATATGGAGATTCTCCGGCGGGAGAACATTGCGTTACGAAGGCATATCGAAGAGACTGAAGCGGATCAACAAAGCCATCATTATGGGGACCACCCCCAACCTAACGCAGTCGCCGTAAAGGAGGAACGACATAAAATAAACTTGCAAATCCAAATGGAAGTAGCAGAGCAGATGGGTTAACCCACAATGGTGGATCAGCTACTCACTAATGTTGAACTACCATACAACACCGGGATTCTAGCAATACCAATACCCCCAAGGTTTAAAGTCCCTCAGATGGAAGCGTACGATGGGACCAAGGACCCGTTGGAGCATTTGGAGACCTTCAAAGCCCACATGACTCTCCACGGTTTCCCCAGTGAGGTAGCATGTAGGGCATTCCCCTTCACCTTAAAGGGGGCGGCACGAGTGTGGTTTGTTTCTTTACGACCCGGAACAGTAGATAGCTTCAACGAATTGGCACGTCTGTTCTTGACGCAATTCATGGCCAGCCTGACGAGGAGAAGGCCGGCCGCCTATCTGCTAACTGTTAAGCAGAGGGATGACGAGAGCCTTAAGTCATACCTCTCTCGTTTTAACAAGAACGGATGACAACGGACGACCAAGACGAAAAGATCACGTTGGCGGCACTATTGGGTGGAGTCTGGCCTCACAGTCCCTTTATGATGGAAATCGTCCGTAAGACACCATCAACTTTGAGGGAGTTTATGAACCGGGCAGATGGTTACATAAATGGGGAGGGCACGCTCCAGGCATTAACAACACCTAGGAAACGTGACTTGGAAATGGCAGACAAGAAAACGACAGAACGAAGACAAAGGCCAGATCGAGGAGCCCGCCAGAAAGGGGCATACGAAATCAAAGGCAAGGGGAAGCATGGCCCACGCTTGCACCCTAGCTTGGCAGTAGAAGTGGAAGAGGACCCAAGTCGACAGGGAGAGTGGAGACAGGGTCCGTCGCGACCCAAATATTGTTCCTTTCATAGGAGCAGCGGGCACAACACCTAAGATTGTTATACGAAATGGGGAAGATCTGATAATCCGGAGACCCGAACCGACCGACCGATGCAATAATGAAAGAAGTGTGTCACGGCGAGAATACCGCCCTAACTCCTGGAGAAATCAAGATCGGAGCCCGTCCGAAGAAACCAAGATCGGAGCCCCGTTCGGAGAAGCCGGGACCGAAGTTCCATTTGGGGAAGTCGGGATCCAATCCGCAGGAGCTATAGCCCATTTCGTAAGGGCCGAGGCTCTTAAACCCTCGTAAAGAGGACTTGCATCAGGGAAACTCAAGAAGGGAAGAACCCCCCCATAGGGGAAATCAATACCATAGCTGGGTGATATGCAGGGGGAGCGACTTCCTCAGCTCGAAAGGCCCATGCAAGGAAGGCCAGGTACGAAGAAGTGTTCTCCACCCAACGGCCATACCGCAGAGACCCTTCCAGGGAACATCTGGTAACGTTCAGTGAAGAAGATGGGGAGGGATTGTTACGACCTCATAACGATGCGCTGGTGGTAAGAGCACGAATAGCCAACTACCAAACTAGGAGGGTATTGATTGACAACAGCAGTTCCGCGAACATCCTTTTTTGGGAATCTTTTAGCAGAATGGGGATTACTCCCAACAGATTACGGCTGACGCCAATGCCCCTTAAAGGCTTCACAGGGGACACCATCCAACCAGTCGGTGCGATTGCTCTGTCCGTACTGGTAGGCATGGCTCCTAGAACCACATCCCTCATGGTTGACTTCCTGGTGGTCAAGGCCCCTTCCTCATACAATGTGATACTCAGGCGACCGTCCCTGAACCAAATGAAGGCTGTGACTTCCATGTATCACCTAAATGTAAAATTCCCAACCGCATTCGGGGTGGGGGAGATGCGGGGTGAACAACAGACCGCGAAAGACTGCTACACCAAGGAGATGAAGTCGAAGGCGATAACCATACAGACTCTAGAGCGGAACCACGACCAGGCTGCCGAACCGACACCTCCTGCTCGGACCGAACAAGAGCATGAGGTGGGAAGCGAAGAGGGGCTAAGACAGGCGAGACTTGAAGGGGCTACCTTGCCTCCACCTCTGACGGTGACCGAGCTAGATCGTGAAGTAAGGGATGAAGAAGCGCTAAGGCAGGTAGAGCTCGACGAACCCCTACTCTTGGTACCAATGGATCTTGGAGACCCAAAGCGGACTGTACGAATGGGATCCAAAATGTCCGATGGTCTGAGCCAGTCTATGAAACAGCTACTCCTAGAGCATCGTGATGTCTTTGCTTGGTGCCATGAAGAAATGCTGGGTATCGACAGATCGGTGATAGAGCACCAACTCATTGTAAATCTAGAGGCCAAAAGGGTCAAGCAGAAACACCGCAGTTTCAGTGATGAGAAGTATGCAGCTATTGCTGAGGAAGTGGAACGCCTCCTCCCTATGGGTTTCATTCGAGAAGTTTACTATCCCGAATGGCTCTTTAATGTTGTACTGGTCAAGAAGGCGAGTGGGAAGTGGGGGATGTGTGTCGATTTCACCGACTTGAACAAAGCTTGTCCAAAGGACAGTTTTCCTCTTCCAAGGATTGACTTGATAGTAGATTCGACAGCTGGGCATCCTTTACTAAGCTTCATGGATGCATACTCTGGCTACAACCAGATCAGAATGAGTCCCGGTGACGAAGAGAAAACGGCATTTATCACCGATTGGGGACTTTATAGCTATATGGCAATGCCGTTCGGTCTCAAGAATGCGGGAGCAACATATCAACGCTTGGTAATCAGAATGTTCAGGAACCAAATTGGGAGAAACATGGAAGTCTACGTAGATGATCTGTTGGTTAAGAGCAAGAAGGCCGAACAGCATCTAGACTACCTCCGCGAAACCTTCGCAGTGCTGAGAAAGTACAAAATGAAGCTCAACCCGCATAAATGCACCTTTGGGGTGGAATCGGGGAAGTTCCTGGGCTTCATGGTCTCTGAACATGGAATCGAGGCCAATCCCGAAAAGATCAAGGCCATCATGGATATGCCTCCGCCGAGGAACATCAACGAAGTTCAAAAGCTGACAGGAAGGATAGCCGCCTTGGGCCGCTTCATCACCAGGTCAATTGACCGGTGCCTTCCTTTCTTTAGTGTCCTCTGAAAAGCGCGAGAATGGGATGAAGACTGTAGTAGAGTTTTTGACGAGCTGAATGAGTACTTGGCTCACCCACCACTGCTTAGCCAAATCACGCCCGGAGAGAACCTGACCGTGTACCTGGCGGTATTACCCAATGTGGTGTCCTCTGTGTTAACCCGAACGAAGGTGGGAGTTCAACGCCCATTTTATTACATTAGCAGAGCTTTTCGAGGTGCAGAAGCCAGGTATCCCCGAGCGGAGATGCTGGCTTTCGCTTTAGTAATCACCGCCAGGCGGTTGAGGCCTTACTTTCAAGCCCACCCAATAAAGGTCCAAACCGATGTTCCCCTGAGGAAAATATTACAGAAACCTGACACTTCGGGTCGGATGACTAACTGGGCGATCGAGCTAAGCGAGTTCTAGATCGAATATCTTCCACGGGTGTGGATAAAAGGACAGGTACTAGCAGACTTTGTAGCTGAATTCTCAAACTTCCCGGAGGAAGTGGTCGTCACACCCCAAGGCAAGCCGTGGCAGATCTACGTCGACGGCTTGTCCTGTCGGGCACGGGGTGGAGCGAGAGTGCACATAGTGATGGACTCAAGTGAAAGATTTGACTACGCGCTCAAACTGGGATTCAAAGTCACCAACAACGAAGCAGAGTATGAGGCGCTATTGTCAGGTCCCTTGGCGCAACTGAAGTTGAAATGAAGGCAGACTCACAAATAGTGGTGGGATAGGTAACCGGACAGTTCCTCACGAAGGGAGAAAATCTGAAAAGATATCTTCAGCGGGTTGGAGAAGAGCGAGATCTCTTCTAGTATTCTACCATCCATTAGATTCCCAGAGGAGAGAACCAGGAAGCGGATCGGCTAGCCAAGGCGGCCTCAAGGCAAGAAGAGGTCCCGCTCCTGGACCATGTGATTGTCTAAACTATTGATATGGCTGTAGTGGGAATTTGGGTTTCAGTTATCGAGGTCCTACAGCCCCCGGAATGGGCCACTGATATTTTGAAATTTCTTCAAGAGGGAATCCTTCCGAGGGATCGGGAGGAAGCCCGAAAGATTAGGAACCTAGCGGCCAGATTCACGTTGGTGGAGGGAATCCTGTATAAAAGAGGCTACGCCGAGCCATTGTTAAGGTGCATCTCTTCTGAGCAGGCTCAGTACGTGTTGGCTGAAATCCATGAAGGAGTTTGCGGGAATCACACGAGTGGGAGGGCATTAGCATTACGAACTGCTCGGGCAGGATACTACTGGCCTAATTCTCACTGGGATGCCGACAAGTTCGCCCAAAAATGTCTTAAATGCTAGGAAAACGCTCCTATACCTCATTGTCCTCCTGAAAAACTTACTTCTGTCACTGCCCTGTGGCCCTTCGCCTAATGGGGGTTGGATCTCATTGGTCCCCTCCCAGCGGGCAAAGGAGGGGTAAAATTTGTCGTTGTAGCAATAGACTATTTTACCAAATGGGTGGAGGCGAAAGCTTTAGCAACAATCACAGTTCGGGCAATAACAAATTTCCTCTAGAAATCCATAATCTGCCTTTTCGGTATTCCCCAAAGCCTCATCTCCGATAATGGGAGGCAATTTGATTGTTCTCACTATCGAGAGTGGTGCTCAAAGCTCAGGATCAAGGCTAAGTACTCCTCTCCTAGACATTCCCAAGCCAACGGTCAGGTAGAAGCAACCAATAAGACGTTACTCAACATCTTAAAGAAGAAGTTGGGAGCGCAGAAAGGGGAATGGGCTGAAGAACTTCCGAGCACATTTTGGGCATATCGGACGTCAATAAGAACCCCGACTGGGGAAACCCCTTTCTCCCTAGTCAATGGAGCTGAAGCCGTGATACCAACAGAAGTTGCCATACCCACGTATAGCGTGCAGCAATATGACCCGGATCGGAACAGTGAGCGGTTGAGAGAAAGTCTAGACTTTTTGGAAGAAAGAAGGGAGGAAGTTGTAAGCGGAACGGTAGCCAACAAACGAAGATTTGAATGGTACTTCAACAAACGAGTCCGACCTCGTAACTTCAAATTAAAGTAGGTGATATGGTCCTAAAGCAAATAGGAGTTACAACTCAGGATGAAGGCAAACTGGGTCCCAAGTGGGAAGGGTCGTACCTGGTAACGGCGACCGAAAGGCCTGGCTCATACCGACTGAAGGACCACAAAGGGAACGAGCTGCCGCACCCATGGAACGCAGAGCACTTAAGAAAGTATTTTGTATAAAAAAATTCGAGCTGAGCTCGAACGAATGTAAGACTATTGTTGGCTAAAATTTTATGAACTAATTTCGAAATGTTGTTTTGCTATGTCTCTTTAAAATAGCCTAAGTCAGGTAAGCCCGATCTCGAGACCGGTCACGAGTATAAAGCACAGGAACCGAGCCATGAGCTCCAACCTGCTAACAACTATTCTCAACGCAGTCTAAATGACTTACCGAACTTCGTGCAAAAAAAAAAGAAAGGAATGCGTTGGTAACGGAGCAAGGCCCTCAGGCTCTGCCAACCTATAAGTGCTAATCCATGAAGTATAAAGCATAGGAACCGAGCCATAAGCTCTGACCTGCTAACATCTATTCTCAATGCAAGTCTAAATGACTTGCCGAGCTTCATGCAAAAAGAAAGAAATGAATGCGTTGGTGAGGGAGCAGGACCCTCGGGCTCTGTCAACCTATAAGTGCCAATCCACGAAGTATAAAGCACAGGAACAGAGCCATGAGCTCTGACCTGCTAACAACTATTCTCAATGCAGTCTAAATGACTTTCCGAGCTTCGTGCAAAAATAAAGAAATGAATGCATTGGTGAGGGAGCAGGGCCATCAAGCTCTGCCAACCTATAAGTGCCAATCCACGAAGTATAAAGCACAGGAACCGAGCCATGAGCTCTGACCTGCTAACAACTATTCTCAATGCAGTCTAAATGACTTGCCGAGTTTCGTACAAAAAGAAAGAAAGGAATGCATTGGTGAGGGAGCAGGGCCCTCGGGCTTTGCCAACCTATAAGTGCCAATCCACGAATTATAAAGCACAAGAACCGAGCCATGAGCTCTGACCTGCTAACATCTATTCTCAATGCAGTCTAAATGACTTGTCTAGCTTCGTGCAAAAATAAAGAAAGGAATGCATTGGTGAGGGAGCAGGGCCATCAGGCTCTGCTAACCTATAAGTGCCAATCCACGAAGTATAAAGTACATGAACTGAGCCATAAGCTCTGACCTGCTAACAACTATTCTCAACGCAGTCTACATGAGTTGCCGAGTTTCGTGCAAAAAGAAAGAAATGAATGCGTTGGTGAGGAAGCAGGGCCCTCGGGCTCTGCCAACCTATAAGTACCAATCCACGAAGTATAAAGCACAGGAACCGAGCCATGAGCTTTGACCTGCTAATAGCAATTCTCAATGCAGTCTAAATGACTTGCCGAGCTTCGTGCAAAAAGAAAGAAAGGAATGCGTTGGTGAGGGAGCAGGGCCCTCGGGCTCTGCCTACCTATAAGTGCCATTCACGAAGTATAAAACACAGGAACCGAGCCATGAGCTCTGACCTGCTAACAGTTATTCTTAATGCAGTCTAAATGACTTACCGAGCTTCGTGCAAAAAGAAAGAAAGGAATGCGTTGGTGAGGGAGCAGGGCCCTCGGGCTCCGCCAACCTATAAGTGCCAACCCACGAAGTATGGAGCACAGAAACCAAGCCATGAGCTCTGACGTGCTAACGGTTATCCTCAGAGCAAAGACAAGTGAAATGCAGTATAGAAAGCCCACAGAAAATAGGATAGGCAAAATCCTTTATATCCCGAACAGGGTTACAAGTGGAGCAACAAGGAAAATTTTACTTCGACCAACGTAAAAAATAAAAAATAAAAAATAAAAAAAAAAAGAAAGAAAGAAAAGAAAAAAAAGAAAAAAAAAAGAGAAGAAGAAGAAGAGGGGGCTACTACAAAGCTATTACAAAGGTAAAACGGCAGCATCGGAAAGATGGACGCCTCGTAGATTCAGCGACACATGTCTCTCCTTCTGCGGGCGAGAGATCGGGTGGCACCCTACCAAGAGTCTCCAAGTAACGAACTGGGATTCAAGGTTGAGCTAGGAGGCGGCAGCAGCTCGGGCAATAGAAGATCAAAGGGTAAGCAACGACTATGGTGTAATGGCTCCCCTCGATTGTCTGTCCCGCCCTCCTCAGCCGCGGGTACCGCACCACTATCTTGATCGAGCACCGTCCAAAACCTGTGGGATGCAGGTTCTTGTTCAAATACTCACAGAGGTCGACCCCCGTAAGCAAGGGGGCAAGAACAAGTGAGGCATCGTAAGCAAGAGTGCAAGAACAAGAGACGTGTGAAGTTTGTCGTGTTCCCAACGTCCAAACAACTACTGATGGCATCTCGACCACCGAGACGGAACGCGTCCACCTCCCGTAAGCTGCAGAAGGGAAGGAAAAGGCCACGGAAGATCGGCAAAGTTGAGAAAGAAGAGAGAAGGCAGGGTCGAATACATTCCAGTGCAAGATGGAAGCGTCCCTTTTTATAGGCGGGACGACTCGGGGTGTCCCCAGGGCCCCGCGACACCTAAGAGCCCCCTCGGCTCCCACGTGTCTGTGGGACTTCCAAGGTTATCCACGCGTCCTTTATGATACACAAATCCCAGAGTGCAGTTAATAAGGAGAATCGAGCGTGGAAAATCTCAGTCGACACGTAAAACGGAGTATAGAGGGCGATTAAAGAAAAAGCTAAATACAAAACTTAAGTCACGAGTGTGATAAAGACAGCTGGTGCGACTGACAGAAGCGGAACAACACTTAGATCAAACAAAGAAGGAAGAGGTGTCGGTGAAAAGCAACTCCAGATTAAACATGAGATCAACAGTAAGTCTAGACGCCCACGTGCGTGAATATTATGACAAACGCCACGGATAATTAGGCCGAAATGGGGAAATGCCCCCCAAGCGAGCAACTACACCATGGAACCCGCGCAGTACGCCGCCTAGCTGGGGACCAACCAGACCTAGGTAGAGCTAGGGATGCGTTACTTTATGTCCAGTAGGCAGAACTATGCTTAGGGTCTTGTACGGGGTAAAAACGGTGAGGTAACACCTATGCCATCAAGGTCACTACGAAGGACCATGGCTCGGTGATTGTCCTACGGGTGCTTACCCGCATAGGGGATCCTTACACTATACTCAGTTCGATAGGGCTTAACATCGAGGGACTACGATGCGCATTACAAAAGCTAACAGGAGGGGTAGGCTAGAATAAAGGAATTATATTCATTACTGTAGGCAAGCTTATACATTGATTTTTTTTTTATTTTATTAAAAGAAAAAGAAGCAACAATGACAAAACAATAGAAAAAGCAGCTAATGAGGAGTGTCGTGGAAGGTCAAAGGCATCTCCTTTACGCCCAAGGTCAACATCTTCTTGTAGGCTTCCACATTCGGCGCGATCTCCCGGAGGAGTAGTCCCCGGAGGGCTCAAGGCCTTCCCTATACCCATTGATCCAGGCCTGATTGCGGAGGGCAGGGGCCCTCCTGAGTTGGGACTCTAGCTGGGTCGCGCGGTCCTTAGCAACCTTCAAAGAGGACTCCATGCGGGAGACAGAGACATGGGCTAAAGCCTTGGTCCCATGTACCGATGTACCGATGGAACATGCGAACCCGAATCTGGGTGGAACGCTTCTTCTGAGGGAACTCCAAAGTCTCAATTGCTCCCTTGCTCTACTTCAACGCCTCCTGAGCGAACTCCAACTCACGCTCTAGCTCGGCCACGCATTTTTGTTCGTCTGCCAAGGCATTAGCAACTCCAACGCTCCTCTCCAGAGCTACCCGAGCAGACTCTAGCTCGCGCTCTAGCTTCTGAACCTCAGCACGGACACTCTCCCCCTCAGCCAAGAGGAGACCAGATTGGGCATGAAGGACCTCGAGATCCTTTTGTGTAGACTCCAGGTCTGCGACCGTTGAGGCCATTTTAGCCTGGAGTCTGTCCATCTCTATGCCCTTCAACTGAAGCTCCTTGCGCTTGACATCAAGCTCCAAGCCCATGATCTTCATCAGCTCTCCCATCTCCTTATTCAGCTTCCTTTGGTCGCGGATCTTCTCAAGACGGTGCGCGTTGCTCTCTCTCAGGGACTCGTTCTCCACTTCCAGATACTGTTTCTCACTCAACAATTTCTCCCCGTGGAGGTTCAGCAATTTGTTTAACGCTCTTTAAGTCTTGAGATCCTCTTCCAGACCCTCTTGCTCTTGGGAGACCAGATCGACAAGCTACTCGGCAACCTAAGAAATTAGCACCAACCCATTTCGTTAGAAAAAAAAAAAGGAGAGAACGAGACAAAAAAAAAGGGGGGGGGGGAGTAGAACGAAAAGTAAAACGGCTATGTGGAAGAACACTTAGATTGGCGAAAAGGGGTTTGAACTTCTGGAAGTATGATTCGAAAAAAGCTGTCCGGGCCTTCACATGACCAGACCTGGGACCCTGTGATACCCCTGGCTCGGAAGAAGACGAGGGCTCGGCATGCATCAGAGGTAGAATAACCTCTTGATGTGCGGGAGGTGGAGTTCTTTCCCCCTCCCTTGGAAAGGGAACCTCAGTGGGGAAATCCTTTGGGAGGGCGAAGTGAGAGCCTGGCAAACCCCCGGCTTGGGCCGAGCTCTCACCCTGCACGATGTCCGAGCAGGGGGCTGCAGCTCGGGGAAGGATCGTCCTCCACCTCAAGGTGTCACTGAGGTGGAGGAGAGGACATAGATTGAGGAACCTGGCACTCCTGAGCCGAACACCCGACCTGGTATGGGGTAAGACAACAAAAAAAAAAGAGAGAAACAAAACAATCAGACGAACAACTAGAATAAAGAGGGGAGAACGAGTACCTGAGTGATCTCTGCCAAGGGGAGAATTTATTCTGGGGTCGCAAAGGGGCATGCCTCGGTAGGTGGAGCCGATATTGGGACCCGAAATCTCCGAGTAGCCTGGCTCCGCGGCCTCCACCCTGGGGGTAACCCCTTCGGGGCTCGGCGCCGTGGCCTCGGGGAATCCTGACCCCACGCCGAATGGAACTTCCTCCTCCATAGGTAGGACTGCAGGAATGGGGATCGGGGAGCCACCTAAATGAGCCGAGTTGGCGGGCTCCGAAGTTGGGATAGGGGAAGGAGGAAGGCACCCTTAAAAATATGCTTCGTACTCAGCAAGCATCTCCTCAAAGGGGGTTGGATGCTAGCACAGAAGTTCTTCTTCTTCGAGAAGAGCCTCTTCCAAAGAAGTAAAGGCGCCCGGTACCTACGCTGACCCCAAAGGCTCTGGGCCTTCAAAAGCTGAAGCGAAAAGAGAGGCAACAGTAGCCTCAGTGTCTCCTTCCCCTGCAGGGCCTGTTCGGGAAGGATAAACTTCATCATACATGACTCAAACGGTATAAAAAAAATAAAAATAAAAAAAGGGAGAGAAAAATTGAAGATTCCCGATGATTTACCTCCAGAAGGACCGACATCTTGAAAGGATCGGCGGTTCTCCCCGCGGCATGGAGAGAGTTATGCTTAGGAACAGCTCGCTGAGAGCCTTTCCCCCCTCGTCGAGCGGCATTGGGTTTAGAGGTGTAAGGCAAGGTAGCTGGGGCTTCCTCAGCGGGGATAGACCGAAGGGGAGTAGACACCTTCATCTCCGTGCACTGACACTTGGGGCGGTCCCCTTCGGAAGGGGAAGGGACGAGACGTTTTTCCTTGGTCGGGGAAGATGGACCCAATAGGAAATCTCGACCCAATACGTGGTTGCCAGGCGGGAGAACGAGGTAACGACGAATGTAATCTTCGTTCAATAACTCTTCGGTCTCGAATAGGTCGGGATAGGCCAGTACCCAGGATACTACAGAAGCAACTCGGAACTCCTCCTTCTCCGATAACGTGATTGCAAGAGATTTGGTAGTCGGGACTTTACCCCAAAATGACCGAACTGGAAACTCACTGTAGTCCCTCTCCCCCTTGGGACATTCCCAACAGGTGCCCCTTACGAAGCAAAATCACCGGTGCCATTCCTTTATTAAAGAATGGCGCCTCTCCAAGGTGGCAAAACGCCTTTCGGCAGTATAGGACTGGAAACTACAGCAGTTCCTGTCCAGCCGGTTGATTCGGTAAACACTTAGAAACTCGCGAGCAGTCAGGTCAGGGTAGTCTTCTGAACTGCTCAGAACAACTCGAAAGGCCACGCAACAAGCCAGGAGTAAACGCCAAGCGTTGGGATTGAGCTGCGCAAGGGCAAGTTTCAGAAAGTCCAGAACGTCACGCACTGGGAGGCAAAACGAAAAACGTAGCCCGATGGAAAACATGTGGGGGTAAAGCGCCACGGCCGTCGCCAGGCCTTGACCATCCACCATAGTAACACGGAACAAAGGGACCTCAACCGAGGTTCCCTCGAGAGAGGAAACTCCCTGCAGAATGCGCGGAGTTCAGTTTTGGTCATGGTCGACGTCTATCGATGCCCTGCAAAATAGTTGACGCGAGCTTCGTTAGCACTCTATTTAGTCATGACGAAGAGCGAAGAGGAGAAATCAGAAGGACCGTCCGAAATTCAAGACGATGGGAAGAGCAAGACGAAGGTATCAGGGAAGGAGAAAAGGAAGAAACGAAACGCGAGTATAAATGAGGACGGCGTGATAAAGCAGTCCCCTAATTAAAGCGACGGCCCAGGATTCGAAGAGGCACCTCGATAGAAGAAAGACGGCGCGGCGTTACCCACTACACGTGCACGAAGAACGAACTGACGCTGGGTTATTGAACCAGCACTTATAGTTACAAAAAAAGAGAAAAGGTAGAAACAGAGAGTTTTTGAATTTCCAGCCCACAAGCGTGCTAAAAATTCGCGGGGTACTGTGATGGGAAAAATCCGTTACATTGGGCCCAAGGTCGCAGGAAGAATACATTGCGGGAGGTTGGGCCGAAAGTAAGGCCCAGCCTCGTCGCCTAAGTCTGGGCAAGAAGGGTAAGGGCCCAGATTAGAGAATGGATAGAGAACTCGGGTTAGGTTTTGGTAACGAGACCGGAGATTTGGGTGAGGACTGAATAAAGAGGGGAGGGAGACGTGGCGTACATCACCAGATGGAAGGGATGCAGGACAGGAGGCCACGTTGCATTTAATGCGGTCTAGAAGAGAGGCCACGTCGCATTTAATGCGGCCCAGAACAGAGGCCACATTGCATTTAATGCAACCCAGAATAGAGGCCACGTCGCATTTAATGCGCCCTAGAGCGTAGAGTGTGTTGCATTGAATGTGACCTAAGACCAGAGCAGCGCATAGAGAAGGCCTGAGGCCATCGCTGCTCAACAAGGTGACGACATGGAAGCTGCTCGGTGAATCAATTGCACGGAGCATATTGTCCCACGCTGCGTAACACCCCACTACGGGGGAATCCTAATCGGTAACTATAAATAAGAGTCGACCAAGCAGGAAATGAGGTAATGAGAACAAATACTATCATCCTCCATACATATCATTGTTTTCTGCTTCCGTTCTATTATCATCTTCTTCAAGATACTGACTTAAGCATCGGAGGATCAACGGACCCCAAGGTCCCCCCTCATTATAATTGTGCCGGCTAGCGCTTGGATACCGGGGGTGTGAAGTTGCCCAGGCCCGCGGAACACAACATCAACATCATCATTACAAATTTTCAAACTTCCACACAATATAATACATAATTCAACTTTTTCAAATCTCAAAACAAAAATAATATTAAAAATTTATATTATAACAATATTTTATTTAACTTTCAACAAAACAGTTCATTTCATCTCATCTGAATTGCGTAACCAAATGAGGCCTGAATAGCCCACCTCGTATGTTTTTATAATTTCTCTCAACTCATCTCATCTTATGATTTCATCCAATAACTTTTCCAAATTCTCACATAAAATAATATAAATAATTCAACTTTTTCAAATTTTTTAAAAAAATTATATTCTAACAATATTTTATTTAATTTTAATTTCAGCTCATCTTATCTCTTCTACGAAAACAAACGAGGCCTTATCGTCTTTAAATATAGGAATTATTATTCAGTTTCAACAAAGTATGAAGTTTTTTCTTAACACTCAACCCTTTGTTTTATAAAATATATAAAGTCACAATCCTTTGGTTGCAAATAGAGCTTTATGACTTTTTATTTAAAGCAGTTAATGGTTTAATAACGAGAGAGAGATCCAATCATTGATCTGATTTCTCATTAATACCAATTTGTTGCTAAAAACTGTCCGTTTCGTTATCTCGTTCTGTTTGTTTTGGCATTCCTTCTTGGCGGCTATTTCTTGAAGTTTTGCTCAAGCTGGTTACGAGTCTCTAGGCCACAGCCACCACCTCATGTTAATTCTTTTTTCTAAAGCTCATGCATTCCTCTTGAGATGGGTAGGTTTCAGTTTTACACAAAGCCTTCGTGCTTGAAGAAATTGCTGTTCTGGGTTTTGTTAACCTGAACCCCCCAAAACTGTTACGGTTTCACGTTTCCTTTCAACTGAAAGAGCAATCACTTTGGTAGAAGCACGTACCTTGAACTGCGCGCCTTCTTCTATACCTTTCGTTATTCAACCTTTCATGTGTGTAATGTGTATTCCGAAAGCTTCTTGGTTTCTGCGATAATTCTCTCTGATTTACTAGTCGTTGCGCGCAGTGATTATGCAACTTCTGCTGTTTAAAGTTGGAATTTTTTTCGCTGACTTTGTGGCAACTGATCGAGAAAATCTCGTGTATTTGGAAACCCGAGGAAAAAGAACAGTTTTTTGGTTGTGGGTTTGAGCCAGAGGGTGGGAGTGGTGAAGATAGGTGAGAGTCAGGATTTGGTTGGTTGGTCGAATATGAAAGAGAAGGGTGGTAAGGAAAAGGTCTCTTCAGATGTGTGTGGGAAGCTGGTGGTGGTTGCTGTCAAAGCATCGAAGGAAATCCCAAAGACTGCTTTGGTGTGGGCTTTGACTCATGTTGTTCAACCTGGTGATTGCATTAAGTTGCTGGTGGTCATCCCTGCTCACTCCTCCTCAAGTAACTTTCATTGTCTTTCAACCTTAATTGAGTTAACCCAAATGTATTTATAAATTTCCTTTTTGTTTGATTTTGTGACCTTAATTATGTTCTTTTTTTTTTTTTGTAAAAATATGTTACTGTTGGTAGCCGGTAGGTGGATATTCCTGCTTTGTACTTCATTCATGGACACGCTTTTTGGGGATTTTTCCTAAATTCAAAATTAAATCTTGTAGAATTGAATGTTCCTTTCATACATAAATACTTTTAATCCGCTATTGTCTTTTGTGTAATTTGGAGGTCCTTTTTGTATTTGTTCTTTTGGTGAAAAAACTAGTTATTTTATTAGAATTTTTACAAGCTGGTTTCAGTGTAATTGTCGTACACTAATTTGATGGACATGGACGTTTATTTATAGATTGAAATTGTACATGATTTGTTATTTACATGATAAGATATACACACTGATTTATCAAACAAGATAAGAAGTTATCATTTGTTGATGTGATTTGCTTTTGTTGTTGAACTTTATCTTCATCTGGTTGTGTAGCAGACTTTCACACGTGAAAGTGGCAGGACGTTTTTTTCTTTTCCACTTCATTTGCATTAAATTCAAGAGCATGTAAAATTGATGCCGTGATGCTTACTAAAAAGTCCGAGGGCTGAAACAATGACAGTGCTTTACTCTCACGGCCATGGGGACTGATTGAATTGTTGAGTTGTCCAGCTCTTCTATAAAGTACAATGAACGTCTATGTAGTACAGCTAGCTCATTTTTTTCTTGAGATGTCCTTGAGTTTAGGCAAGCAGAATCAAATGATCCATTGTCAAGTGAGTTGTTCATATTGAGGTAGTGATATTGAGCAGATAGCAATACTAGGATTGTAAACAAACAGAGCGGTCCATGAATAGGTCAAGACTTGTATAAACTTAATTCATTCAAGTTCGGTTCGTTCAATAAATGAATCAACCTTGAACCAAGCTCGAGCTTGTTGAAAAATAAATGTGATCTTGAACATAATAGGTAGCTCAGGGATAAGTTTGTACTCAATTTGCGTTCGAATTGTGTACGAACTTAAGAATTAAAGGAAGGAGTTTAAACATTCAATACTCAATTTGACTCAGCCCAGCTCAATTGCAGCCCTAAGCTATCTATACCACAACAATATATTCCATCTACATAGTGTTTGTTTATTTTCTTTTATTGTGATTAATTACTATTTGTTTTTTCTCTGCCTTGATATATTGACTTTGGGATGTAATCATGTAAATATTGATGATTGACTAGAAATCTATACATTTTCAGGTAAAAGGATACGGGGCTTTCAAAGATTTACCAGTGATTGCACTAGTGGTCACAGGTGGCCGTCTCTTGCAGGAACCAGTTCTGATCAGAAGGATGATATTGCAGATGCTTGCTCTCAAATGGTGCTTGAGCTCCATGATGTTTACGACACGGAGAAGGTTGTTGGTCCAGTGCATTGATTTTCTCGTGAACTCGTTATTCTGATGTACTTACTTCATGTCTAGTTTCTAGCGTTTCACACCTAATTTTTCTTGACAGATAAAGATAAGGATAAAGATTGTTTGTGGCTCGACAGGTGGAGAAGTGGCTGCTGAATCCAAGAGAGCTGGATCAAACTGGGTTATATTGGATAAGTATAAACATATATATAAACCTGATGTTTTTCATGAAATTTTTTTATTGTTTCTCGTTTTGAGCCTTGACTGATTATGTATGCACATATGCTAATTTTATAGTCTAAAAAACGTATGCACAAAGGCTGTTAATTTCATATAAGATGTTGATTCAATCTATGGATGACTCAATATTTTATGTGGTTTTGAGGCATTTTACCCATCATATGGCTTCTTTCTACTTCGGTCTGCTCATTTTTACATTTTGGACAGACAGTTGAAAAATGAAAAGAAACATTGCATGGAAGAGTTGCAATGTAATCTTGTGGTTATGAAGCGATCTCAACCAAAGATTCTTCGTATAAATTTGAGAAATTCAACAAAAGTGAGTTTAACATCATCATTTGGGTTAGGAACATCTCCAGAACATTTGAAGAGCAAGTTTGAACAGCTGAATATGATTAGAGGGCCAACTGTGACTCCAGCTAGTAGTCCAGACCACGAGTCACCATTGACTACAACTGATGTTGGAACGTCATCAATATCTAGCTTGGATCCAGGGAATTCACCATTTGTCCTTTCTGGAATTGTTGGGAGACTTGAGAAAGAGCTCCAATTTACTGCTCGAGAAAATGAAAACCTAGATGAATGTGACTCTGACACAGATAGTGACAGACTGAGTTCTTGTTCTATGAGTTCATATTTCCAGCCGTGGATGGCAAACATTCTCAGTTCTGGTGGTGAATATTCAAACCATATGGTGGAAGGTTCAGAAAGACACAACGAGAAGGTTCTGACTTCCGAATACAGAGCCTTGTTGGAGAAATTGTCTAAATTAGATGAAGATCCTTGTATTGGGATACTGAATTATAGGCTTGATTTGGACTTAAACAGAAGTGTAAGAGAAGCAATTTCATTATCCAGAAATCCACCCCTCGGTCCTCCTCCATTGTGTTCCATTTGTCAGCACAAGGCACCTTTAGTTGGGAACCCTCCAAGATGGTTCACATTTTCTGAGCTGGAATTTGCTACAGGTGAATTTTCACAGGAAAATTTCTTGGCAGAAGGTGGATTTGGCTCTGTACACCGAGGTGTTTTACCAGATAGTCGTGTTGTTGCTGTCAAGCAATACAAATTGGCTAGTTCCCAACGTGATCTAGAATTTTGCTCAGAAGTTGAAGTCTTAAGCTGTGCACAACATCGTAATGTTGTGATGCTTATTGGTTTCTGTGTGGAGGATGGAAAAAGGTTGCTAGTATACGAATACATTTGCAATGGGTCTTTGGATTCTCATCTATATGGTATTTTACCCTAACCCTATTTTTTCAGTAACTTAATGTTCAGTAGTGGTAATATTATTATGGATGTAACTAGCAAGCATCTCTGACTTAGAAGACCAAATCATAACTGGTCTAACACTCGGTTTGTCAAGGCTTTAGTTCTCTTTGTTTCTTTTTGTTGTTTAAAACTATTTATGTCATCACTTCTCTAACAACATTCAGTAGAATGTTCGAATATTGCAGGAAGAGAACTAAATCCACTAGAATGGTCTGCACGACAAAAAATTGCAATTGGTGCTGCTCGTGGATTGAGATACCTTCATGAAGAATGTAGAGTTGGTTGTATTGTCCACCACGATATGCGGCCTAACAACATTCTGCTCACCCATGATTTTGAACCATTGGTATGTCATGCTCTTAAAATGCTATATACCGTAACAAGGGTTTTGTTGAACCAATGATTTTGAACCATCGGCCTCACCACTCATGATAAAGATAACCAATTTGTCGGTATCTCTTCAGGCATCTTGTGAAACAAGGGTGTTGTTGAGGAGGTACGACATTTGAATGTAGGGGATGGTGTGGAGGAAATTATGGGCTTGTCGTTGGTACCTTGGGAGGAGGAATGTTTAGGGCCTAGTATATAGTTGGGATTTGAGTCTAGGGAAGATGTTGCCCCTTGATATCTCTTCCTCCGTTAGTTGGTTCATCATCGGATTGAGTTCTGCAAAAAGTTAACAAAATATAACAGTGTGTGATTACGTTTGGAAGATTTGACGACCAATTCACAGCACTACTCACTGCTTTTGAGGTGGGTCACTTACTTGAAACAAAATCAAGATTTAAGAAGAATAGGGAGTTAAAGCATTTTACGTGGACAATCAACTACGACGCTAGGGGTGGTAGTTCAAGTCGAGGGAGGACTAGAGGGAGGGTAGGATTGTAGGTAGAGGTGTGGTATTAGTTTCGGGTGTAGTATGTAGAATGTAGCTTCTAAGGGAGTTTCGGGTGGTGTCTTAGTTTTGTGGAAACAAGGGGTTGGGGTAGTTACAGTGATTTGCTTTGCTGTGGGGAGGAATGTTTTGTCCCAATCGGACTTGGTGTATATTGAATGGACTTACTGGTCATTAGGGGTACTCTATTATGGGCTAGGTGTTCTCTCTTCATGTATACACCCAGTGTACTTGATTACGCCTAGTGATATTAATAAATTTTTACTTATAAAAAAAATGCTATATACCGTCCTTCATTACCATGCCTTCTATAAATGTGTACTGTTTCTTCTGTATCAAATTATAAGTTGCCCAAAATATGTGCTTTTTAAGTGCTTCTGCATATCAATAGAACATGCAAAACTGACTGCTATTTTTGCACTTTAGGTGGGAGATTTTGGACTGGCTAGGTGGCAGCCAGATGGAGACAGGGGGGTGGACACAAGAGTAATTGGAACATTTGGGTAAAGCCTGTCTACAGTTATTTTCTTCTTGGTTATGCTATTTGCAAAAAATGACGAAAAAAAAACAAAACATGGCATTCTGCAGGTACTTGGCTCCAGAATATGCTCAAAGTGGCCAAATCACCGAAAAAGCTGATGTGTATTCCTTTGGGGTAGTACTACTGGAGCTTGTTTTAGGGAGGAAAGCTATGGACATAAACCGGCCCAAAGGCCAGCAGTTTCTCACTGAATGGGTATCAACTTAAACATTTGAGAAGATATTAGCATAGTTAAGAAGCAAAATTTTCTTCCCAGGTTATTATATCCTTGAGGAATATTATAAACAAGAGTAAATTTAAAGTTTTTTCCGTTGCCATTGCTTACGTTTCAAATCTGGAGCAGGCTAGACCATTGCTAGAAAAACAAGTTGTTCATGAGCTTGTTGACCCTTGCTTAAAAAGCTGCTACTCAAAGCATGAGGTTCATCGCATGCTGCAATGTGCCTCCTTATGCATCCGGCGGGACCCTTATTCAAGGCCTCGCATGTCTCAGGTTGGAGACTCAGAATTCCATTGGGGAGATCTCTTTTATACATATACAAAAGCATTACTTCTGCTCATCAAATATTTTGATGATAAGAAGATATTATTTGTTGTACGTTACACTTTTTGGTTCACATATTTCTCTTTATATTATCCTCTTTAGGTGCTTCGGATGTTAGAGGGGTGACGTTATCATGTAATCAACCGGTCACATTCAACCTCTTGACTAGAGAATGGACAAAATTTGACAAAAGAAGTAGCAGATCTTGAAAGGAGGCATTACAATGATTCAAATAGGATGTTCTGCAGATTGAAGCGCAGCACAACCGAAGAGAGTGAAGGATGCAAGAGGTCTTGTGGAAATACCATCTGTAAACATTCCATGTGATAGCAATACTTCAATTGCCTTTGTCTTACATGTTAGCTGAACAGAGATTACAATAGAGAATGTTGGTTGTATAGTTGTGAGAATACGAGCAAATGCATATTATGACCTTTTTGTTTTTTTTGTTATGAGTTTGGGTTAGCAAATGCCCCCTATGGACATTCATTATTTGATAGTTTCTAGTTAGGAAATGTATCTTTTATTCTGTCCTTTGCACTTAGCTCCCCTGTCTTAGTTTTGGTTTTTGGTGGATTTTCTCTTAACAATAGGCTAAGATTGCTTTTAAGTGAAAAAATATGCAACACCTCATTCCCGTAGGCTAAGAGTGTCACGTGCTTTTTTTCTTCATAAAATAAACCCGGTAAGAGATCTCATATTTAATAAATGAAATTAGAATTTATTTTGTAGAAAAATGTCTAATAAAATGTCTTCCAAAAATATTAAATAAATAAACTGAATAAATTTATGTCATAAAAGTAATTTTATTCAAGAAAGTCTGAAACTAAATCAATTGCTTCTTCTAATCTTGGACTGCCTGCTAGTATGCATCATCTTCACCTGGGTGATTAAAAACATAAAAACAAACTAAAATGAGTCGAAAACTCAGAAAAAAAATCCATCACAGCGTTAATATAATAAACATAAGGTTTTCATAAAAGTTTTCATGTTAAGAGTTTAAAATAAGACTGTTTGTACTGATACTTATGCTATGCATGACTTGATTTATCTGAATTAACTAACTGATCTGACTTAACTATCTGATCTGACTTAACTGATTAATCTGACTGGCCAACACACATAACCCAGTGTACGAGATTGTGCACCGGTCCCACGTCCCGCGGTCGCGAGGGGAGCTGCTGATAGTACTCTGGCATACTATGGTGGACCATGCTTGAGTCTGTGGCTTGCACATCCACCCTGAAGCTGAACTGCATTAGTACCATGCATCTGAATGACCATCTGATTAATTGATCTTATCTTATCTTGCACTTGAATTTAAGATAGCTTACGTGTCTTATACACATGAGATACATGACATAATACATACATAATTATAATTTTTGAATTTGAACATGATGCGAAATGACATGATCGTATGTTATGTTAGATAACATGTTTGCATATGACATGAGTGGTACATAAAAAAATGGCTGTCAAAGAACTTGCACTAATAATAATATATATAAGCTACACTGTGATGATCCTAATTTGTGATCAAATTATACACCGCGCTGCGCTTCTTCTTGAATCTCACTTCGTAGCTCGTCACCTATACGCAGTATTAACTATCACTAAATCTGTCTAGGGACAATATGTACTAATATCCTACTTAATTAAATTCACAATCTAAGAGATAGTCAAATAAATCTTTTGTTTAACACCATAATCAATAAATCCTGATATTTAAATTACTTAAATACTAATACCATATTATAATATAGTAGAATACTTGGGCTATTTTAAAATAAGTCATAAAACCCCAATTCTTAAAATAGGTTTCCTTTCTTAACATAATTATTCAAAACTCATAACATATTCCTTAATTTTTCTATTTAAAGTATAACATAATAATTTTATTAAAATCCTACTAAATAGGCAAAGGAAATATTAACTAAAATATTAGACTCAATAGTATACTTTAAGATATATTTCAAATTCTTTAAACACTTTCTTATAACGATGAGCCTTTGATTAATATATTTATTTAAGTAAAAACTCACCTTTAAAATATTAAGCCCAATAAAATTACTAAAACAATTGCTTAAACATAATAAAGTCAAGCCGAGATTAAAATACAAGTCCATTTAAAGATCATTAAAATCTGTAAGAGTTGTGATCTGGCCCATAATAATATTACTACATGAGTCCATCTAAATAAGCCCAGCACACGCACATAAGAGCTTAGGGCCCAAGGGCCCATCAAGAACTCAAGGGTTCCTCTGGAAATCAAAACACACAGGGCCAAAAACAGAGAGATCGCGAGGGAGGGGGAAGTCCTGTGATGGACTCACCGAGAGAGGAGGCTGCACGGTACGGTGGCTAAAAGTCAAGGGGGCACAGCTGCAGGGTCCTCTGTGGTGGTGCGATGCCGAGAGAGGGAGAGAGTGTTCTGCCAAGCCGAGAAGCAACCGAGAGAGAGAGGAGGTAGAGTGCGACGGCGGCAGCTTACCTGAGGGAGTGGGTGGGACAAGGTTGGGCTAAGCAGAACACACGAGGCCTCTTTGGTTGTTGACAGAGGAGAGACGCGGCTGGCCGTTGGCTTACGATGGTTCTCCTAGGTGTCGATGTATTCTAGGTGTATTCCGGCGACTGCAATTTCTGGGCTGTCCGTAGCTGCTTCGGTGTGGTGGAGACTCATTGGTCTCTCTTGAACAAGGCGGTGCTCTGTTTTGACGAAGAGAAAACAGAGGACTTATCATGACTGTTTATGATGGTATCCACTGTGGTTTATGGCAAAGTGAGATGTGGTTTAAACTTAGGATCAGGTTGTTACAAATTTCCCTCCTTATAAAAATTTCGTTCTCGGAACTTGCTAATATCTCAAGCAACCTACATACTTGTCCATCACATTCTTTTCATGTTTCTATTTTAGATCTTCGATCATTTAGTCGAGCCTCACATTTCAAAATTTTAAACCTCAATTATTCATTCCTAAATCTCTCACATTTTCCTAATCCTTTTACACGTACACTTACTATCAATGATCTCACGTTTTAGAAGTATAATACAAACCTAAAATGTATACCTCGACAACAAGATTTATCAAAAACCTATTAATAATATCACTCAAACTATTATCTTTCTCTAAATAATAGTGAGTAACTGTCTCCAGGTAAAATAATAAATAAAATTTCCACATAAAATGATAAATAAATCTCCTCATATAATAATAACCTCAAATAAAGAGAAATTTAAAATTCTCCAAAGTACGGAGCCTATAAAATATCTCAATTCTAAAATTCTAAAAATTGAAATACCACAATGAACATGTGCCTAAGGTTGTGGGCCTACATCTCCAATTATAAACATAGCAACATCAATTAAACTTCCAGATCAAACCTCGACATCTCGTGCTATTCTCTAATAATGCCGACCTAATCATTAATACTTTAATGTGCATGTCTAAGGCATAGGTGTACTTAAATCATCTTCTACTCGTAAATCTTAAATTCTCGTACCTCAAAAATATATTGACTTCACAATTTCTTTCAATAGCTTTATTGCTAAATAATTCTGCGGTGCGACATTTTCTAAAGATCTTTTGTTCACCATTCATGCTAGGCAAGAGAATCACGTTACTTAAAAGAACATAATATACTTTCCATCAATAGTCATGAAATACCAATCACCATATGCAAATATCTGCCATAACTCCAAAACCTACTAACTACAATCCCTAATTTCTTTAAATAAGACTCCTTCAAATATAATTCAATCTCCATCCATTCTAATGAACCAAATATACTATCAATCTTTAAAAGTAAAAGTTTCCCAACTTCACCTTTCCTCAATCAATTACACTGTCATAACCAACTTGACACATAACTCTAGTACACATAATTCTCATAAAATTCTAGATATCCATACTATATGAAATTCCTAGAGTTAGATGTCATAATCTAAAGTAACCATTTAACTAATATTTCGATATTAACATGAAAAATAATAGTGCCTACAATAACTTCAATAGTGCTAGCTAATAAGAGCTATAAAATATCTTACCATAATAAAAATATCTCAATAACTCTCGAGCGAGCCAATAGCATCCTAGTGACCTTATTCTAGAATTAATGAAATACTTTCTTTTTTAAAAAAAAAAAAGTCTACAGAATCTCTCGACCGTCTCTGATATCAAATTGCAACACCCCCTTCCTGTATGTTAGGAGTGTCACGTGTTTTTTTTTTTTCATAAAATAAACTCAGCAAGAGATCTCGTATTTAATAAATGAAATTAGAATTTAGTGGAATAAAATGAGAAAGGTCCAACTTTCCATGAGAAAACCAACTTCATTTTGGGTTCACTGCAATTATCATTTTAGACTATTAGATCATTTTAGACAATGTCTTTCTTAGACCATACATAATCTTTAACAATGATTATGTTAATTGAAGATTAATTAGTAGTATTTCTTATAAAAACATATTAATTAGCAATTGTTACCTATCTCCTCATTTAATATGAAAACTAGTGGAGACAGTGGGATTAGTAATCTGTTATTTTCATACAATTTAAAATGGAGTAGACATTATAAATTAAGGTGCTAACTATAAAATTCTTTTTGTAATAAATAATCTCATCCACTCTCTTTACTCTAATGCAATTGAAAACTAAGGGCTGGTTTGGAGAGATGAGATGAGATGGTTTTAGATGAAAAATGAAACTTGAATAAAATGTTGTTAGAATATTATTTTTTTAATATTATTATCATTTTAGAATTTGAAAAAGTTGAATTGTGATTTGAAAAAATTGAATTATTTATTATATTTTATGTGAGAATTTGAAAAAATTGTAATAATAAGATAAGTTGAGATAAGATGAGATGAAACATTCTGAATCCAAACGGGACCTAATACTTATTCTTGTCCTGCTTTCCCTTTAAGGTTTTATTATCTTGACATCCAACACCAGAGGACAACCTAAAAATAATTGTATGCTGAATAAAAATATATATATATATATAATTGTATGTTGAAGGAAAAATAATAAGTTTATTTCTTTTTCAACATACACTCTAAATTACAAAAATCAATATATACACACTGAACTGTTAGTAGTCAAGATTAAGGGGGCATTTAGTTTAAGATAATGTTGCAAAAGAAAATTCTATTAATAAATTTTTAACTATAATTTTTTTATCATCTTCTCATCGGTTTTAGTTTAAGTGATTGACGGATAAATAATAAATAATAATTATTTCTTCAATTATTAATTATATAGAATTGGCAAATATCTTGTAACATTGATTTTTAAGGGATTGCTATTTATTTGTTTTTTGTGTGATGTTAGAAGATGATGAAGTGATGGTTACAAATAATTTCATAAATATAATTTTTTTACAACTAGTTTCTAAAAATCGATTTTAAATGAAAGGTGATTCTAATATTTCATAAAGTATTATTTAGTTATATAAAAAGTTATAAGATAATCCTATGAATGTTGGAAGTTATGAGTAACGATAGAGTTGCTGATGGGAACCAAAGTGGACCTAGTCTTAAATATCCTTTGCAAGTTTCAGATGGACCAATCACAATATTAAGAGTCAAGAAAATCAAGGAAGCAATGCAATGATTGGTACAATCCACTTGGGATGAGACTAGCAAGAGTCCAACACTCAAGAAGAGCTTGAAAGAATGAGAACCAATTTTGATCCACTCGATACAAACTATGGAAGACATGACTTAGAGTTATTGTTTGAGCTTATTGTTATTGAATGCTTTTAATTTGTTAAAGGATTTATTTTATTAGTTTAGAATAAGTGGGCTTGAAAATGCTTGGCCCACATATGTCTTATTTCTTATGAATTAGGATTCTTGGGAAGGCCTTGTATTTTGGCCAATAGCTTATTTGGAAAGTTACTTTTTAGGAACTAAGGTTTCAAGAAGTTACTGTAGCGTTACTGTAGCCACGACATTATTCATCTAGGGGCATTTTGGGTAAAAGGGGTCTTGTTTTGGCCTAGGGTTTTAATTAGTTTTTGGTTTAAATACTCTTTGTAGCCTCATTTTAAGTTTTAGACAATATTGAATTTTCATTATGAGTTGAGTTTACTCATATTGTTCTTGATTGAACTTTTGAAGTTATCAAAGGTAAATCACAACCTTTGTGGCGTTCCTCCTTGTAATCTAGGTTCTTGAAACGGTTCTTCAACGGGTCTAGATTTTAATATAATCTAAGTTCTTGAAACGAGTTTTCAACGGGTCTAGATTCTCCATCCATTAACTTGATTTTGGCTTTTTTGGGTGAGTTTTCAAATTGATTGTGGGTTCAAGGGATTTCATTCCTGCTGGTTCATATCATTTGGTATCAGAGCCAAGCTTCCAATCAGGTCTGATTCTATCTTTTAATTGTTGCATCTTTAATTTTAATTCTAGGGTTGCCAAAAAAAAAAACAAAAAGTAGGCTGTCGAAATTCTTAGGGTTTTTGGTTTGGCTGAAATTTGCATTACCTAGGATTCCAAAATTCTAGGGTTTCTTGCATCTCTAAGTTTTTCAATTGCTTGGAGTGTCGTTTCATTGTTTCTCTTCTACTTCATTGTCAATTCTTGTGTGCTAGAATTCAATTGCTTGATTTTCACAATTGAATATTTTTGTTTGTGATTGAATTAGAGAAAAGAAATTAAAAGAAAATTCGAAAAAAAAAAAGAAGAAAAAGAAAAGAAAATGTAACATATTCAAAGGTTGCTACATAGTTATAACAAAGAGAAAGAAAGACATTTGTTGATTGAGCTTTATCATCAAATGGGATGAATACATCTTTCTAGTTGGTATCTTGTCTTATAGTTATTACTTTTTCATTCATATAATTTTCTTGTTTCTCGTGCTGTTTTTTATTCCTTCTGTGTTTTTCTTGTTCTTGTTTCTTAGACCTAATTACTAGTTGGGATAAAACAAGGTTGCATTGTCTTGATTGAGTTCAATTAGTTCTTAAAGAACTTGAGTGAGAAAACTCTTGAGGTAAAAGGCAAGAGAATGTGAGACTATTATTGGATAAAAAATCAATTAAGAGTGAAACATGAGTGGAGTGCTATTATTTGAGTGCAAATACGTAAGGGAGTGTGTGAGGTTATTTTTTTTTCTTACCACAAACATTCTTTTGTGCAGCACTTTAAAATGTTTCACCGGAGTGGCTCATCACCAAGGGGGAGGGCAGAGAACTCATCATTTGTGGTGCAAGCCATGCAACAACAATTTGAGCGGTTGAACTTTGTGTTGGGTGAAGTGAGAGATAGGATGGATCATCAAGAAGCAGCGATTAGAAATCTTCAAGGTGTGAGAGATAGGAGGCGATGCGAGTATAGGGTTGAAAATGAGTTTGAGAATGAAGGAGATGGTGAGGATGAGGAAGACTAAACACCTGAAGTTGGGTCAGCTAGACATAGAAGAGTTAGGTGTGCAAGAGGACTTGAGGAGAACCTAGGGGGTCGGGATGGTGTAGATAGAGACCTTAGGAGCATCAAAATGAAAATAACATCTTCCCAAGGTAGAACTGACCCTAAGGTTTATCTAGAGTGAGAAAAAAATAGAGTTGGCAGTAATTGAGTTTCCTGATTATACTATTATTTGGTGTGATCAATTAGTGACCAATAGGAGGAGGAATTATGAGAGGCCTATAGAGACGTGGGGAGAGTTGAAAGCTCTCATGAGGCGGAGATTTGCACCTAGCCACTAC
Organism: Juglans mandshurica; assembly: GCA_022457165.1. Classification (NCBI taxonomy): domain Eukaryota; kingdom Viridiplantae; phylum Streptophyta; class Magnoliopsida; order Fagales; family Juglandaceae; genus Juglans; species Juglans mandshurica. Next base: position 27,868,416 of record CM039624.1, on the reverse strand, counting down.
TATAGGAACCCTTACCAAAAGCTCCAAAATCTTACACAAGGGTCTAGGACTGTGGAGGATTACCATAAGGAGATGGAGGTGGCGATGATTCGGGCTAATGTAGAGGAGGACCGGGAGACCACCATGGCTAGATTTTTGAGTTGTTTGAATAGGGACATAGCCAATGTAATTGAATTGCAGCATTATGTGGAGATAAAGGATATGGTGCACATGGCTATGAAAGTGGAGAGGCAATTAAAGAGGAAATGAGCATCAAGGTACACTTCGGTTTCTAACACTGCTTGGAAATCAAAGTGGGACAGGAATGATCCAGTTGAAGTAAAGAGAAAGATCGAACCACTTAAGGGAAAAGATGAGGGAACTAGCAACAAACCCAAGGTAGAATCTCAACTTTCGCGGAATAGAGATATTAAATGCTTTAAGTGTTTGGGTTTAGGGCATCGCTTCTCATTATCCAAATAGGAGGGTGATGATTATACGTGACAATGAGGAGGTGATGACAGAGAGTGAGGATGATAGTGATGAGGTGTTCGAGTTGGTTGATGCTAGTGATGATGATAGAGTGGTATACCCTGTGACAGGTGAGTCTCTTGTTACCAGGCGTGCTCTCAATACACACATTAAGGTGGATGATGCAGAGCAACAGAGAGAGAACATTTTTCATACTAGATGTCATGTCAACAATAAGGAACGTAGTATGATCATTGATGGGGGAGTTGTACTAATGTGGCTAGCACTACTTTGGTTGAGAAATTGAATTTACTAACCTTAAAACACTCTAGACCATACAAATTGCAGTCGTTGAATAATTGTGGGGAGTTTAGGGTGGACAGACAAGTGTTAATTACTTTTTCTATTGGGAAGTATCAAGATGAGGTGCTTTGTAATTTTGTGCCTATGCATGCTAGCTATATTTTGTTGGGAAGACCGTGGCAGTACGATAGGAGGGTGACACATGATGGGTTCAAGAACATGTACAGCTTTGAAAAGGAGGGCAAAACAATCAAGCTTGCTCCTTTAACTCCAAGCCAGGTCTATGAAGACCAACTGAAACTGAAAAGTGAGGTTGCTTAAAAAAGAAAGTGAAAATGAGAGTGATTAGAAAAGAAAGAGTGAAAATGCGAGTAATCAAAAAGAAATAGTGAAAATGCGAGTAATCAAAAAAGAAAGAGTGAAAAATAAAATAGAGAGGTGGCTGAGAGTAAAGAAAAAAAAGTGGAGTCACGAGATAAAAAAGAAAGAGAGTTTGCAGAGAGAAAAGGAAAGACAAAAATGAGTTTCTATGCAAGAGAGAGTGAGGTTAAGAGGGCTTTCTTTGCAGATCACCCTATATTTTTTCTTGTTTATAAAGAGTCTTATCTTAATCTTGATGAAACTAACTAGTCTCTTCTTAGTTTGGCTATTTCTTTGTTGCAGGAGTTTGAAGATATATTTCCAGAGGAGATGCCTAATGAGTTGCCACCCATTAGAGGCATTGAGCACCAGATTGATTTTGTGCCCAGAGCTGCTATTCCAAACCGACCAACCTATATGAGTAATCCAGAGGAGACAAAGGAGCTTCAGAGACAAGTTGAAGACTTGATGGGCAAGGGGTACGTGAGGGAGAGCATGAGCCCATGTGCAATACCAGTGCTACTAGTACCAAAGAAGGATGAGACGTGGAGGATTTGCATTGATTGTAGGGCGGTCAACAATATCACCATAAAGTATTGCCATCCCATTCCTAGATTAGATGATATGCTTAATGAATTGCATGGCTCATGTATTTTCAGTAAAATTGATCTTAAAAGTGGGTACCATCAAATTAGAATAAAAGAGTGATGAATGGAAAACTATTTTTAAGACTAAGTATGGACTATATGAATGGTTGGCTATGCTATTTGGACTTACAAATGCACCCAGTACTTTCATGAGATTAATGAACCATGTCCTACGTGCGTTCATTGGCAAGTTTGTGGTTGTGTACTTTTATGATATCCTAGTGTACAACAAAGACTTAAATGAACATACTGAGCATTTGAGATATGTGTTTGATGTGTTAAGATGTGAAAAGTTGTATGCTAATTTCAAGAAATGTACATTTTGCATGGAAAAAGTTGTTTTTCTTGGTTATATTGTTAGTACAAAAGGTATTGAGGTGGATGAAGAGAAAGTCAAGGCTATCAAGGAGTGGCCAACGCCAAAAAGTATCACTGAGGTAAGAAGCTTTTATGGCTTAGCTAGCTTTTATCAGTATTTTGTTAAAGATTTTAGCACCATTGCTGCATCCCTCACTGAGGTAATTAAAAAGAATGTTGGGTTTCATTGGGGGCTAATCTAGAGAATGCTTTTGCCACTATTAAAGAAATGTTGTGCTCTGCACTTGTGTTAGCATTACCTGATTTTAACAAAGGTTTTGAGATTGAATGTGATGCCTCAGGAATAGGGATTGGAGCTGTTTTATGCTCGTGTTCGTGCATTAGAGACTTGGCAGCACTACCTGTGGCCTAGGGAATTTGTGATCCACACCGATCATGAATCATTGAAGCATCTCAATGGTGCTAAAATGCTTGGGTTTGAATATGTGAAAGACATATTTGCCAATGACGCAGACTTTTCTGATGTGTATATGGCATGTGATAAGGCGGCATTTGGTACGTTTTACAAGCAAGATGGTTATTTGTTTAAAGAAAGTAAACTTTGTGTGCCAAGTTGTTCTATGCGTGAGTTATTAGTGCGTGATGCATATGGTAGGGGATTAATGGGACACTTTGGTATCAAGAAAACTTTAGACATTTTGCATGAACATTTATTTTGGCCTAAGATGAAGAGAGATGTGAATCGCATTTGTGAAAGGTGCATTACATGTAAAAATGCCAAATCTAAGATTTTGCCACATGGGTTGTATACACCCTTACCCGTTCCCGGTGAGCAATGGGTAGACATATCTATGGACTTTGTTTTGGGACTGCCTAAGACAAAAAGGAGTAGAAATTCTATTTTTGTGGTTGTGGATAGATTTAGTAAGATGACACATTTCATTCCATGCCATAAAACAGATGATGCCACAAACATAGCTGACTTGCTTTTTAGGGAGATAGTGCGACTCTATAGTATGCCTAGGAGTATTGTTTCTGATAGGGATGTTAAATTCCTTAGCTACTTTTGGAAAGTGTTGTGGGGGAAATTGGGTACTAAACTCTTATTTTCCACTACTTTTCATCTGCAGACTGATGGTCAGACTGAAGTAGTTAATATGACTTTAACTCAGCTTTTACGCATTGTTGTTCATTAGAATTTAAAAGCTTGGGATGATTGTTTGCCATTTATAGAATTTGCATATAATAGGACCATGCATACTACTACTTCATATTCTCATTTTGAAATTGTTTATGGTTTTAATCCACTTACTCCTTTAGATTTGATACATTTACCTGTTGATGGCAGGAGTAGCTTGGATGGACAAAAAAATGCAGAGTTGGTGAAATCACTTCATGAGAGAGTATGGCTTCAAATTTCCAAAAAGAATGAAAGGGTGGCTTCCCAAGCCAATAAATGGCGAAGGCATGTCATCTTTGAATCAGGAGATTGGGTTTGGGTTCACATGTGCAAATAAAGATTCACAGCCCATAGAAGGACTAAGTTGCATCCTCGAGGAGATAGACCTTTGCAAATTCTTGAGAAAATTACTGATAATGCATATAAAGTGGACCTTCCAGGTGAGTATAATGTTCCTGTTACTTTCAATGTTTCTGATCTTTCTCCTTTTAATGTAGGTGAAGATTCGAGGTCGAGTCTCTTTGAGGAGATGGGGAATGATGAGAACTAAAGTAGATCTAGTCTTAAAGATCATTTGCAAGTTCTAGATGGGCCAATCACAAGATCAAGAGCCAATAAAATCACGGAAGCAATGCAAGGATTTGTGCAATCCATTTGAGATGAAGCTATCAAGAGCCCAACACTTAAGATGGGTTTGAAAGAATAAGAGCCAATTTTGATACACTTGATACAAGCTGTGGAAGACATGACTTATAATTATTGTTTGAGCCTATTGTTATTGAAGCCTTTCAATTTGTTAAATGATTTATTTTATTAGTTTATAATAAGTGGACTTGAGAATGTTTGGCCCACATATGCTTTATTTCTTATAAACTAGGGTTTTTGAGAAAGCCTTGTATTTTGGCCAATGACTTATTTGGAAAATTACTTTTTCAGAACTAAGGTTGCAAGAAGTTACTGTAGCGTTATTGTAGCTGCGTTAGTGTACCTGTAGCACTATTCATCCAGAAGCATTTTGGGTAAAATGAGCTTTGTTTTGACCTAGAGTTTTAATTAGGTTTTGGTTTAAATACTATTTGTAGCCTCATTTTAAGTTTTAGACAAAAGTGAACTTTTATTCTTGATTGAATTTTTAAACTTATTAAAAGTAAATCACAACCTTTGTGACGTTCCTCCTTGTAATTTGGGTTCTTGAGACGGTTCTTCAACGGGTCTAGATTGTAATATAATCTAAGTTTTTGAAATGAGTTCTCAACGGGTCTAAATTCTCCATCCATTAACTTGATTTGGTTTTCTTGGATGAGTTTTCAAATTGATTGTAGGTTCAAGGAATTCTATTCCTGCATGTTCATATCAGTTGCAGCCCATTTATATTTTGTTTACAACTTATGAATAAAATAGCATTTTTTAAAATTAAATTTAAAATAAATATTTTAAAAAATATTATTTTATTTAAAAATTATAGAAAAATTGTAAAGAAATTATAAATATGTCATTTATCGAAATTTATATTCGCTTGCTCGAGCGAGTTTAAACCATAGTGAAGACCCTAATGATTCCAATCAATTGATATTGACTAATCTAACGGTTAGAAATTTAGGCCTTGTTTGTTTTCAAAAAATATCTCATCTCATCTCATCTCATTTTATCTAATCATTACAACTTTTCCAACTTCCAATACAAAATAAAATAAACAATTAACTTTTTCAAATCCCAAAACAAAAATAATATTAAAAAATATATTTTAACAATATTTTAGTCAACTTTTTAACTTTAATCTCATCTCATCTCTAAAAACAAATGAACCCGATTGATTGGCTGTACTTGTGTCACAACCGCACGATTCAGGTTTGGGGCACAAGATAAAACACAAAATTCTCATATCATCTCATCTCATCTTATCATTACACATTTTTTAAATTTTCATACAAAATATAATAAATAATTCAATTTTTTCAAATTTTAATAAAATTTTTTCAAATCTCAAAATAATAATAATATTACAACATAATATTTTAAACACCGAAACAAAATACAAAATTCTATTTCAACCCCAAACCTGTTAGATCGACCGAGTTACTGGGCCGCCTCCCCTTCCCTTCGTTCTCCTCAACTAGTCGACTTTCTCTGTAACTATTGATGCACTTTTGGTTTGATGATAAAAAGCTTTTTCAGAATCGAAGCTTGGGGATCAAATTTGATGGAATGCGACTTTATCGCCCTGAGGATGCGTAGCCAACTGCCTGGTTTTCGATTTAATTTTCCAAATAAGCTTCGTACCAGTTCCAAGTCACTGCTGGTTTCTGTACGATTAAATTCTTCGTATTGTGTTGCTTTAGATGTTGTAGAATCAAACCCCACCAGTGACTCGGATTACTCCGATACCCGAAACTCGCCGAGTCGGTTTCGTGAAGGGTTTCAGAGAAAACCCAGAAAAGCAACTATTCGTAATTTGCCTAATGCGGTGTTGTTGGGGGAGAATATTGAAAAGGATGTAAGAAGTAAAGCAGTGGATTTGGATAGAATGGAGAGCTTAAGAAGTTATTCTAGGGTGCTGCGTACTTGTGCTTCGGAAGGGTCTTTGAATGAGGGAAGGGCTATACATGGGCAGGTGATCAAGAAAGGTATAGACCCGGATTCTCATCTGTGGGTTTCATTAATTAATGCATATGCTAAATGTGGGAGTCCCACGTGTGCGCGCCGGGTGCTTGAGGAGATGCCTGAACGGGATGTTGTGTCTTGGACTGCATTGATACAAGGGCATGTGGCTGAAGGATATGGCGGTGATGGTATCAATTTATTTTGCAAGATGAGAAGGGAAGGTGTGAGGCCCAATGAGTTTACATTGGCTACTGGGTTCAAAGCTTGTGCTCTCTGCATGGATTTAAATTTTGGTAGACAGGTGCATGCAGAAGCAACCAAACTCGGGTTAGTCTCGGATTTATTTGTTGGGTCTGCTCTTGTTGACCTTTATGCGAAGTGTGGTGAGATGGAACTTGCGGATAGAGTGTTCTTTTACATGCCTGAGCAGAATGATGTCTCGTGGAATGCCTTGCTTAATGGCTATGCTCAGGTGGGTAGTGGGAAAGAAGTATTCAAACTGTTTTCTAGAATGAGAGAATCAGAAACGAAGTTCAGCAAGTTCACCTTGTCTACTGTCCTCAAGGGTTGTGCTACCTCAGGGAACTTGAGAGAAGGCCAGGTGGTGCATTCTGTGGCAATCAAAATCGGGTGCAAACTAGATGAAATTTTGGGATGTAGTCTTGTGGATATGTATTCTAAGTGTGGGCTGGCATGTGACGCACTAAAAGTATTTAAAATGATCAAAGATCCTGATGTAGTAGCCTGGAGTGCAATAATCACTTGCCTTGATCAGCAAGGTCATAGCCTAGAAGCAGTTAAGCTATTTTTGTTGATGAGATGTGCAGGTGTACCACCAAATCAATTTAGCTTTGCAAGTCTTATTAGTGCCGCCACTGATTTGGGATACCTGAAGTATGGTGAGAGCATCCATGCTTGTATATTCAAGCATGGGTTCGAAAATGAAATCTCAGTTAGCAATACCTTAATTACAATGTACATGAAAACTGGATGTACACAAAGTGGGGCACGGGTGTTTGAGGAAATGACAGATCATGATTTGGTTTCATGGAATGCCCTTTTATCGGGTTGCCATGGCTTCAAAACCTGTGATCTGGGACCAAGAATCTTCTGTCAGATGCTTGCAGAAGGTTTCATGCCGAACATGTACACATATATAAGTGTTTTAAGGGCCTGCTCTAGCCTCTGGAATCTAGGCTTTGGGAGGCAAGTACATGCACATATCATTAAAAACAGTCTTGATGGTATTGATTTTATTGGGACAGCTCTTGTTGACATGTATTGCAAAAGCAAGTGCTTGGATGATGCAGATGTAGTTTTCAATAGGTTGATTAATCGAGACCTCTTTACTTGGACTGCCATCATCACTGGTCATGCACGAACTGATAAAGCAGAGAAGGCTGTTAAGTGCATCAATTTGATGCAACAAGAAGGTGTAAGGCCCAATGAGTATACTCTTGCCAGCTGTTTAGGTGGTTGCTCCCATATAGCTGCACTGGAAACTGGGCAGCAGCTTCATTCTATGGCAATTAAGGCTGGGCAAGTTGGAGATGTGTTTGTTTCCAGTGCAATTGTTGATATGTATGCAAAATGTGGGTGCTTAGAAGATGCTGAGGCGATATTTCAGGGTTTGGTTTTACGGGATGTTGTAGCATGGAATACAATGATATGTGGATACTCACATCATGGATATGGACATAAAGCTCTTGAAACCTTTTGGACAATGTTGGATGAAGGCACCATGCCAGATGCGGTTACCTTCTTAGGGGTTCTTTCTGCATGTAGTCGCATGGGTTTAGTTGAAGAAGGGAAAAAACAGTTCAACTCATTGAGCGAAGTTTTTGGTATTACTCCTACAGTTGAGCATTATGCTTGTATGGTGGATATTCTTGGTCGGGCTGGAAAATTTGACGAGGTCGAACGCTTTATCGAGAAGATGGAGCTATCACCACATGCCTTGATTTGGGAAACTGTTCTTGGGGCTTCTAAAATGCATGGAAATGTGGAATTTGGGGAAAAATCCGCAAAGAGACTTTTTGACCTTACACCTGAGGTTGATTCTAATTACATATTGCTATCTAACATTTTTGCATCCAAAGGTAGGTGGGATGATGTTAAAAACGTAAGGACATTAATGTCCACTCGGGGTGTTAAGAAGGAACCAGGATGTAGCTGGGTAGAGATCAGTGGTCAAGTCCATATTTTCGTATCTCAAGATAGTTCACATCCAAAAATTAGGGATATTCATTTAAAACTAGAGGATCTCAGCCAAAAACTAACCTCAGCAGGTTATGCCCCAAAAATGGAACACGTACTTCATAATGTCACTGACAGAGAGAAAAAGGAGCATCTGAATCATCATAGTGAAAGGTTGGCTCTTGGTTTTGCCCTTATAAGCACCAAACCTGCAAGGAAAATTAGGATTTTCAAAAACCTACGCATCTGCGAGGATTGCCATGATGTCATGAAGTTCATCTCAGACATCACAAATCGGGAAATAGTTGTTCGTGACATTAATCGGTTCCACCACTTTAAGGATGGCACATGCTCCTGTCAGGATTATTGGTAAGACCAGAAGCCTCAGAGATATTCATTCACCCTTCCTACAATTGTTTACCCCAATGCTGTAACCGGACAGGTACCTTTACTGTTTTCCTTGTTAATTTTTGTTATTTGTTTATTAATTTCATCCTGATTTGAAAGGTTGATTATTTCATATGTGTGTCTTTTAAGCAAAATGCTACTAAGAAAATGGCCTTCATATGTGTTTTTTCTTTTGTTCTTTTGTATGTTTCATTTTCTTTTTTAAAAAAGTATTGCAAGTGTGTTTTGGTTATATTCGCCGAAGATTTATGCTGCTGTAGAATGATACTCAAAACTGAATTTTGACTGAATTAGTGCTTATTTTGCTTAGTTTGTATAAGTCGATTTAAGTGGAAATTCCATGCTCAGAAGCTATAAAATTCTAGCAATCAGATTGTTTAGCTGTTTACTTCCTTAATGGTTTTACCTTTTGGGTTTACGTTGTGGTGACGCATACTTTTTTTTTCATTTGCTGTAAATTAGACTAATTAGACGACGTGCTTAAATTGTCAGGCAGTGGTACTGTGGTTGGTGATGATCTTCCTGGACGTGCAGCTGTGGGATGCAACAACATTATGGGGCATTGTGCCGTGGTTGGCATTAAGTGCCAAGACTTGATGGTAACTAGATGTGTGCGGTCAGGGAAATTTGTATTGTCAATTTAATTCATTGCTCTCCTTAAATGTGGCTTATTCTGTGAATCATACTCGTTTTCTTGGGAATAGAAAACCGTCTGATAGGTTACATTATACTTTATTTTTTAAAAAACCTATAAATAAAAAATTGATTTTTTATTATTATTTTTTTTAAAACTAGAGGATCCTCCTACACTTTTGGTAGGCAATTTATATTAAAACTTATAAAAAATTTATTTATTTTTATTATTTTTTTAACTAGAGGACCCTCCTACTTTTTTGGTAGGCTATTTATATTATTATTGTAGTTTTGTCACAAATATAGCTTCCTCATGCACTATGATTGGTTTTCAAGAAAAGATTAATGAAATGAAAGAAAATTTCCAGTGTGCATTATGTGGTGTAGTTGGTTGGAAAAGAATGCGCGGTGCTTTGAAGATGGGGAGCACACAATGATGGAACTTAAGAATTTTTTTGTACACGTTATTGCTCTTGTTTTCAGCCATTGTGCTTAATGGAAACAATGTTCATGATTTCTTATCTTTAATTTAGCGATTCTAGAGTGTATTTAAGGTGTTTTTTTGTATACCTCCTGTGTACATAGGCTATGTCTATTTCATTCGTATCAATAAAATTTACCTCTTACTTATAAAAAAATTGAATGAAAATTGCCGAAAGAAATATTTGCATATTACTGTTACGACATAAATATATGTGTGGCTGTCTTGTGTACAGGATTACTACTCTTTTATGTCTATCATTTAGCCAGTGGATGAATGTTTCCTTGATGTTGGGGACAACTATGACATTAGAGAGCATACCTCAATCCATCGATCTTGGAATTCAAGTGATAGGACGGTAGGGGGAATGGCTGAGTCTGATATTCATTTAAAGCGTGTGTGAATTAAGTTAGAAACTAGCTTATTAAATTTAGATTACTTCGTATCCCTACTAGCATGATATAATCAGGGTATTGGCAATAACAATCTTGTCATGGGATCTTGTCATGGGATCTTGTCATATTGCTCATGATTGCAAGATTGGTAACAACAATAGTTTAGCAAATAATACTCTTCTTGCAGGCCATGTTGTGGTGGAAGTAAGTCCTTGTTTACCTTGCATAGTTTAACATCATTTCATGCTGTTATTTCATATATATTTCATCTGATTATAGTCTAATTCAAGTCCTACATTTTGCAGGACCATGTTCACACTCAGGTGCCATCGTTGTTATCAATTCTTCCAAGTTGGTTCTCTCTCTTTTATTGGTGGAGTTCTGTGGTAATGACATCTCTTCATTATAGGTCTTGAGTTTTCATAATGCCCTTTCTGTCTATGTAACAAGGAAACCAGCATGAGACTCGAGTGTTGGAGTCCAACATGGAGACTGGTATTACTTCCAGAAAGTGTCTAGCACCTACATATTGATGTGTCGAACACTTGAAAAAATCTGAAGTGAGAGTCTTCTTTTTATATACCCCTCCTCCACATTTCCTATTAAATAAATAAAAAACAATCTCTCCTCTACATTTTACCAAATCAATTACTTTTATCTGAGTGTTATCCAGGAAAAATCTAATTTATTTATCTTATGATGGTCGCTTGTGAAAGGGCTGAGCTTTGTGGGTTGAATCTAGAGGGTATTTGGTATCGTGGATTCACAGTTGTGGAGGTTTGTATAAACTAGCATTTCGTGCTAATGAATATATTTTGTTTTAATGCAAAGTTTGAAAGAGCTGATTTATTCCTTTGGGCAACAATTTAGATGAATAGCCTGAGAATGGCTTATCGAAAGATGTTCATGCCTGTTGGCTGTTGATGCAAATTCAAATGGTTCTGAAGACGTCTTGTTGAAGTGGTATTATCTCCCACTCTTGAGTCTCCCTCTCTCTTACTCAAAGCTTACATGTAATATGGGCTAAAATAATGCAGGAGCGGCATGAGAATTGGCTTGTATGTCTGCTGTATGTTCCATGGTGCTGTCTATTCATAACTCTTTTGCTGAAAGTTGCCATGGAATATGCAAGTTCAGGCATTGGAGTGGCTTTTAAAAGCATGCTTTAGTGAGTTTTGTTTCTTCTTCCATTAAGAGAAACTCACACCCCAATGGTCCAAGAGAACTTCCGTTTCTGCAAATAATTATAGGCCTTAACATAGTCTAAGTGGATTAATTTCATATCTTCACTTATCAAAAAGCATAGTCTAAGTGGCACCTAATTGGTGGGAGTGACACTGTTGCAGACTATACTGGAATGTGAAAACTCTAATGTGGATCTTTAGGTTGATTTTTTATGAAGGTTAAATCTGTAGCCATTCAGTTGATCTTTTAGAAAAATTCTTATATTGGTGAATGCTGTAATGCGGAGGGAAGTTACTGCTGCAAGGATATTAAGGGCCGGTTTGGATAGTGAGATGAGATAAGATGAGTTGAGAGGATTTGTGAATAGTAGTGAAATTGTTAGTTGAAATTAGATGAGATGAGATCACTCTGTATCCGAACGGGCCCTAACTGAAGAATGTGATGTATCTTTATGAACTACGCCCCTATTTTTTTGAACTACGCCTCAAAGCACAGGCAGATTGCAGAAATGGATCTATTTCTTGTAATTCCAGAGATTTTGACTGTTCTACATATTGTAATGGGGTGGTGTTTTTAGTTCTTTAAATGTTACATGCATGTGCTATATTTATCCATTCTTTGATTAATGACTATTTGACAAGCCATGCTAGATTTTTGCTTTCCAGAAAGCAAAACCTTGCAAGATCGTATACTTGATTATTTAACAATCACTACTCTTTTAGTGCTGTATCAACCCTCAATATTTGTCTTTTTCGTACCTTGATTTGATTGTTCATTGCCAAAACCCAAGTTCAAGGTTCTTAAAAGCCATTTCAACATGGTTATAACTGGTGATATTTGTTTAATCTCAGTGGCTTTGATTCGAAATTGCTGCTTCGGAATTTTAGTAGAATATCCATCTTAATATCTCTTACAAGGTACATGTACTGAGCATAGACAATGGGAATAATTAGCATATTCTATTTTCAATTAGCGGTGCTACTCTGTCGCGCTCCAAGTTACCGTTAGGCCAAAATTGGTATTTTTATTTTATTTTTAATTTTTTTATTCATATTTTTTTTATTATTTTAAAACATTTTTAAAAAATATAAAAAATATCAATACATTAATAGTCACTTCTCTAACTATTAAGTAAAGAAATTAAAAAAAAAAAAAAATGTCAAAATGAGGGACAAATTGAGTGGGTAAAGAAGTATTTTTCATTTTCAATTCCCCATACACTGGAAATAAATTCCGGAAAATGACAAAACTAAAGCTCCTCCACGAGTGTACAGAGGTGTAGCCTATTATTTATGTTTGCTAGGAGAAGGGAATGAAGAATAAATTAAGGAAAATTTTATGTATACTTGTAATTTTACTTATATAATCATAATCATACATGCTGATATTTTAGCAATTTAAAATGGTGAAAATTTTAAAATTTGAAATTTGAAATTTAAATTAAAAAAGAAAATATTGATAAAATGAAGTTGTCACTGAGTATGTATAATATGAGTAATGTTAGATACAATCATAGAGTATGCAAGTCTTGAGTACTTTTTTTTTTTTTATAAAAAAAATAGTTTACCATTAAAAAATGATTTTTTTTTTCTTTCATATAGATCTCAAATTTATTTATTTATTTTTTTAAAGTGTAAGATCTGCATACCCTAAAACTACAAATATCATGTCTCTTGTTTAATCCTCTCCACCCCTCGACGTAGAATTAGAAAGTCAGTTCTTTGTAGAATAAAATAATATTGTTGGTCATGATGTATATTACATATATATATATATATATATATATATATATATATATTAACAAATTCAATGTGCAAATATTACTTCACCTACTAGTACTATTAAAAAAATGTCCCATCTTCCCAATAATTCTTCTAGATTTAGATACACCCCGCAGAGGTTAAATTACAAAGAACCCTTCCTAGGCTTGGTGATCTAGCAGCAACTACTTTTTTTATTATTATTTTTTTAGAGTAAAGATTCGTTTGGTTACGCAATTTAGATGAGATGAGATGTTTTGTTAAAAGTTGAATAAAATATTATTCTAATATAAATTTTTAATATTATTTTTATTTTAGAATTTAAAAAAATTAAATTGTTTATTATATTTTATATGAAAGTTTGAGAAAATTATAACCAAACCAGCCCTACTCTTCATAATATATAGAATTAATTTTTTCATCAGTCACTATTCACTATTCCACACCCCACACCCTATGAAAAAAGAAAGGAAAAGTTGTTCAAGTGTACAGGTGAATAGTGATTGATGTATAGTAAAACTCTAATATATATGAGGGTAAACATATTAATATGGTATTTCATTTTTGAAATTATATATATTATTCCGATCTAAAACATATATAATTTAAGTAAAGTCTTTATTCTTATCGAGCCATTTAATATTCTTTTAATTGATTATGAATTTGATCTTTAAAAGTTTAAAATTATTTGAAATATCAGATAAATAACTATTAAAAAAATATGGAATTTTAAAGGTCTCGAAGATTTCTTTCTTTCTCTTTATATAATCTTTCGTCTTATTTTCTTTATATCTAATAAAAAAGGGTTAGTAATAGAAGAATGCCACGTTCAGATCAAAACTAGATGATCATTACGTACGTCATCCATATCTGCCCATTACTTAAAAGTATCTATATGTGTACTGTTCATTACTGTTGAACAGTAAAACAGCTGTTTTTTTTTTCTCTCTTTTTTTTTGGGTTTGTCTGTGTGAATGCCAATGTGCAACGTAATACCGCAATCATGCGTAGGAAATGAGAGAGAGAGAGAAAGAAAAAGTGAGAAAAAATATTGATTTTTAATTTTAAATAAACAATAAAGAAGCTGTTTTTTTTTCTTCCCATATTTTTTTCGCATATCCTATTACTGTTTATTATATCATACACTAAAAATCAAATTTAATTTATAAAATACTAATTTTTCATCATTAAATAAATGATGAAATTTTACTGTACATTTTTAAGAGAAAAAACTATCTAATTAATTTAAATTTTTAATATAATTTAAATTTTATAATAAATGATGAACATAAATAAATAATAATTTTATTCTTATACATTAGACTATTTTAATATTCAAAATTACACTTTATTTTTTTTTCAATTTGACAGATGTGGCTGATCTGTACAGTAAAAATAAAAAAATATGAACTAATTAATTACTGTTGTCTGGCCGATCTGACGCTTGTCATTGCCGACCTTACTATACTAGGATGCCAATTAACCTTTTATATATGTATGCGTATATATATCTCCTTATATTTAAAAGTGTGTATCGTCTGATGAATAGTAAGATGAACAGTAATGAACAATGATAAACAGTATTTTTATTTTACACTTCCCTTCTTCGTCCATCTCTACATCCTCACAGCAATCCTCTTTACAAAATCACTACAAAATATCACAAAAATTATTACAAGAGAACTGTTACCGAAAAAGTAGTCCGAAAATATGTCCTGAATGTATATTTCACTTTTTTATTTTTATTTTTTTTCATGTATTTTTGTAATCATCATAAACATTTTAAAAAAAATAAAAATTCACAACATCATTAAAAAACAATTCCTTAATCACTAGGTAAATAAAAATAAAGAAAAAAGGTGAGAGAGGGAGAAAGAGAAAGGGAGACAAAAATGAAATTTTTTAATATTTAAATCTAACCCTTCATCATAACTCTCTAAATTTGATCAAATAGTAAAAATTTAAATACTGATTTAAATTAATTTAAAATAGATAATTAACATATAAATATCATATCATAAATAAATTATCAAATTTAATTTATAAAATATTAATATTTCATCATTAAATAAATGATGAAATTTTGTTAAATATTTTTAAAAAAGTATAACTATATAAATAATTAGAGTTTTAAGATAATTTAAATATGATAATATTCTTAATTAACCAAAGAGAACTACTAATACTAACGAAAAAGTAGTCCGAAAATATGTCCTGAATGTGTATTTTATTTTTTTATTTTTCTTTTCTTTTTCTTCATGTATTTTTTTAATCATCATAAACATTTTTAAAAAAATAAAAAATTTACAACATCATTAAAAAAATACTTCCTCAATCACTAGATAAAAAAAATAAAAAATAAAAATTAGGCAAACGTCCCTCGTACGTTACCTACTGCTAGTATATAATAAAAAACTAAAAACTTTTCAATACATCGCATGGTTGCACCACTAGCTAATATATAAAATTATGAAGGTCGAGGAAATGACACTAAGCCAAAGAAGAATTTGACACTTATATATAAGTACTTACTTACTCCATATTATATATAATTAAAGTGTATTTTAATAATTAATACTATTTATTATCTTAATTCTCATCATCATCTCATTATCTTATGATGTGACATTAAATTATCAGAAATTATTTATTATATTTCATTTGTAAACCAATCATCTAATACCACATCATAGAATGATGAACGGATGATAATAAAATAAATGATGAATATATTTTTTATATTTTAATTTTGGATATGAAAAAGAAGCAAGTCGCATGGCATTGTTTTCGCAATGAATAATTTTATTTGAAAACTTTTGCACTACACACTAGCCATGTAGTATGATTTGATTTGAAAATAAATTTTAAAATTTAAATCTTACGAATCAAATCATGTCACGTGAATGTGTGATGTAAAGATATTTAAATATCGCTACTATTTAACAATTCGCAGAGGGATCAAGATGATTATAAAATCATCAAATCTCAGTTAAAGGCATATAGTTTCCCCACTAACAAAACCATATAATTCTTTCTGTGAATAAGATTAGATAATGATATTTCTTTTGATTAAAGAAAGACACAAATTAAAGTGCTTGTACATTGGACATTCCGCAAGAGTAGAACTGTAATCTAATGCAGGATAATGATCTGTGATGACGTAATCCTTCTTTTTAGCATTAGTGGGACAGTTGATGCTAATTATGTAACCATAATATAAGATCATGACATGATATAAACCTAATTAAAAGAAACAAAAGATCAGACAAAGACAAGGTTCCTACATAATCAATGATCAGTGGCGCATCATCATATGTCTGAGATCCTCAATAAACTTGGATGTGACCTCTGCAGCAACATTGCCCGTTCTTTACCTTTTCTATATCCAAACTTTTGAATTCATTTGCATCCTAATTTTTTAAGTATAATTAGCCGAAAGACTAATTGCAATATGTGTGCATGGTTGCTAATACTTTATAACATAGACGCGCGTAGGTGATCGTACCTCGATCGGAATATTGTGCATCAATAGTCTTAAGGGAGTACTCTTGTTGTAATCTATTATGGGTCTAAATCTCGCTTGGGACTTTCTTGAATCATTAGAAATGGTATCAAAGTCAATCAAAATCAGAGTATATTTTGAACGGGTGTGGATTTGCAAGTACTAGTGGGGTATATATAAAGAAAAATTCTATTCCTAAGCCTCATACACCACATACCATCATTTTTATGATTTCTTTAATTTTATTCTCTTACCAAATGTGTGGTATATGGATTATGAGTAGAATAATTCAATTATTTTAAGAATAATAAAACAAAAAAAAAATTTTAAAAAATTTAAAAAAAATAAAAAATTTTTGGTGTGTGGTGTATGGGCTTATGAATATCAATGCTCATATATAAATGAAGAGAAATGATAGTTGTAGTCGTGAGTGCGTAAGCGCCGCACAATCACTGCTTGTTTGTTTTTGGAGATGAGATTAAAATTAAAAAGTTGAATAAAATATTGTTAGAATATATTTTTTAATATTATTTTTATTTTGGGATTTGAAAAAGTTGAATTGTTTATTTTTTTTTAGAAATTGTGAAAATTGTAATGATTAGATGAGATGAGATGTGATGAGATGTTTTCTGAAAACAAACGAAGCCAAAGAGTCCTTCTATCCAGCTACCTACATTGCTCACCACTATTGTTTTAATTTTTTTTTTTATTCCTGCTAAACTAATTGAGTTATTCTAATACTCGTTATTCCTACATCACATACTTGGTAAAAGGAAAAATAGAAAAAGAAAAAGAAAAAGAAAGATAAAAGCAAGTGTGTGGTGTAGGGATGATTATAAGTAGAATTATTATAAATGAAAATGTGTAAACTGCATAAGTATTAGTGGGATACGTACTTTGAACTGACTTTCATTAGTGAATTACACTCTAAACGTGTGGTTTTGTACTTAATGAAATTGTGAAAGGTGATATATATATGCAACACTGCTTTAGATGAAGTGCTTTTTACTTCATCCAATTAAAATGATACACTTCTGGGCATTTTGATTGTCTTAAAAGTAGTACTAATCATGTGTCAGTTTTGTATTAAACTAAGCACACAAAGGTTTGGCGCTCGCGCACACATATATTTATACAAGACACACTTTTGAATAAACTTAGTTTTTGTATAAACTAATAAGTACAGCCCTTTAGAAGTCAGTCACGAGTCTCATTAGTGTTGCATTAGATCTTCTAATTTGATCTGTATGATGTATAAAAATAAAATAAAAAAATACAAGTAGCCGACTATATATATGTACCTATTAATATTAATTAGGTCTTGGGTTTGTTGATTTGATGATCTTCAATTATAACTCAATTGTTTTTGTTCTCCTTTGAAAATAATTGCTACTTGAATGTATAATTTTGTCTCATCAATTGTTGTTGTCTCTTAAGATCTTTTATGTTATTCATTAAGATCTCTAACTCAAGTCTTAAATTGTATTCTGTACATTTTAATTCATACAAATCACGATAGCCAGTACTATGAGCATAATAAAAATCCATCTTAAATAGTTAAAATAAGAAATAAACAGTAAAATAAGAACACTAACATAAGTTTCGATCTGGAATATATATAAATATCCACGCGATATATATGAATATATAGTTAAACTTATTAAACAAAAAAAATCTTATATTTAATTAAGTTAGATACTTCAAGAAATCTTACAAATTTGTCATTTTTTTCAAGTCTACAAATTTGAGCAATTTTAAGGAAATCGTTAATAAAAGCGGATGAGAAATGGTTAAACGTTCAAACTATAATAGTATTTCGCTCGAACGTAACTCAGACGATGTCGTTTTGAATGAGTACATGCGAACGTATGAAATATTATGTTCGAACATTAAGCCCACTTTACGTGCAAATGTGTAAGTTATTCATTCGAACGTTAGAATGTGTAAACTATTCGTTCGAATGTTTTGTCTTATAGTTCGAACGATTAGTTTATGTTCGAACGATTAACATTCAAACGTGAACTATTTTAATATTAAATATAAAATTTCAAATTAAAAAAGATTGAGAATTGAAATACAAAAATATTATATATATTAAATGATATTGTTCATTATATAAAGACTAGAAAAAGAAATATATTAAAATATATATACAAAATACGAGAAAAGTGCAGCAAAGCTTAGAACGAGTTTTTTACAAATGTATAAAATTCTTCAGTCAATGTGTTGACATTTTCGTTTAGGATATCTATACGATGACCAACTTCAGAGACACTCTGTTGTACTGATGCAATATGTTGGTCGATGTGCGCAGTAATATCTGAGACCATTGCATCGAGCAAGCAGAGCTCGCATCCCTTGCAGATGTACCCATTGGCTGCTGACTAGTATTCCCACTATGGGGAGCAACATCGGACCCAAACTAGGTCGGCGGAACAAGATCTAGTGTAGGTCTAAGCTCACGCCGAGCATGCCCCTTTCCATGTCCAATGCTCCAACAGTGTGAGGTTATGTCTAGTGCCATCATTTGCTTAGTCAACCACTCTTCCGCTTGGGGTGCTACTCTCCGCTCCAGTAATAGCCGAGTAATAATCACACCATATTGTAGGTTGTCAGTGGAGATGATACTCGCCTCATAACGAATCCTCTCAAATATCCGCAGTGGCAAGTCGATGGGCTCTCCATGTGCCACTTGTATGAGGAACTATGCGCGAGCCCGACTGAAGGTGACCTTATGTGCCAAAGGATCTATGTTTGTTGCAACTATGAAATGCAACATGTGGAAAAATGACAGCAGCAACATCTGGGAGAATGTGCTCTTCTTATCTAAAGGTGTGCGGTATCTCCTAGCAAGAATGAAGAAATCCTCATCGCAATCATCATCCTAAGGCTGATCACTCCCCTCGCCCTCCGACCGGTCTACGTTTCTGGCCGTAGACTTGATTGGCTAGTAGATGATGCAGATGTGCCTACATCCGGTGCATCCTCAGGCTGATCATTCACTATAGTTAATGCCTCAGATACGCGATAAATTTCGAGTAGGTCATCGATGGCATTCGACGATACCTCGAATTGAACACCACGTATATTTACGGTGTGAGTAGCTGCATCCTGAGGCATGGACGACATCTCTATGTAGAACTTGTAGACCATGGAGGAGAATATCCTCTCCCTCAGTGCACAGATATTGGTCAAACCTCTAGAGATAAAGATGGATCTCAGAGTCTTGTCCTCCCATGTGAGCTCATTGAACTCGTTGATCAACACTTCGCATTCGGCTATAACAACTAGAACGTCTATCTTAGAGGTGTCGGGGGATCCTTCCCTACCCCGTTTCCTAGTTGTCAAATGATGAGACATATCTTGCAAAAAGAAAAAATATGAGTAGACATATATACAAAGGTAAACAAATTAAAACTATTATGAAATACGTTCGAATGTAAAATGAAAACATTCAAATGAGTAGGTAATCACTTTTGGACTATTGTAATTTTACGTTCGAACGCTAGGAGTCAAACGTTCCACGAAACGTTACATTCGAACATTTGATGTATATACATTCCAACGTGAAAGTACATTCGAACGTAAATTATACGTTCGAAGTACAACTGACACTGTTGTTGATGTGCGAAGTAAAAATATATGTTCGCACGTCAATTTAACGTTCGAACATAAATCCATTATTTGTTTGAACAATTGACGAAAACTTTCCCGCGTTGATTCTATGTCGTATATGGGATACTTAATTTTATCTATGTTTACATGTCAACAGTATTATGTTCGAACGTGACATCATTATAGTGCAGATTAAAGTGCAACATCGCTTTCGTCCTATGTTGGAACATTGCACCAAGCTTATGTGCCATTTTATATGCGGTCTTAGCGAGATGTTCCGAATGAGGTTAAGAATCACATTCAGAGTCGTGTCTTGGTAAGTTTATATACCCTAGTTTTTTTAGAGATGTTTTAGTTTTATATTTTTGACGCAATTCACTTCATAGGATGAATTCGACCTAAATTTTGATCGTAGTGAGAAAGTACGAACTGTGATTGAGTTGATGACTACATTATTTCAGCTTCACAAGGGAAGATGTTGTGACCACTTCAAGAAATTTGAGACGTTGAAAGAGGCTGCTCAATCTCCTTTTCAAAAAATGAAGTTAGACGATTGGAAGAAGTGTTGTGATCTTTTTGCAACCACAGATTATCAAGTATTCTAGTTTTTTCCCCTATAACTTACATCTCTATTGGTTTCATAGGTTATATTTAACGTTGTTAATTTATCCTGCAACACTTACGTTCTATCAATGCACAGAATAGAATGTCTTTGACAATCTCCCATCGCGCTGGTTCAAGGTCATTCCAACACCTTACCGATAAAATGGTAATTAGTTATTAAAATTTAGTCATTTTTATCGTATTCATTATTAAAGTGCTAATATAATTTTTTAAATTTACTACTGTAGCTTTGTTAGAAACGCGATGATTCTAAAAATTTATCCCTCATTCATGTCTATGATGTTACTCACACCGATGTGTAGAACGAGTGGATTGATCATGTCGCCAATTCACTACAAGAGATTGAGCTTTTTGAGACAAAATATTTTGTCTCAAAAAACTAAAATTTCGTCCCAAATTCTTTTTGGAGACGAAAAATTTTGTCTTGGAAAGACTGTCTCAAATGGTTTTTGGAGACTCAAAAAATCATTTTTAGAGAAGAAATTAGGTGGAACTAGTTGAAACCGTTCGAATGGAACTTTTTTTTTTAGATGAACCAATTTCATCTTAATAAATTGTTCGGATGAAATATTTCTCAATTTAAACCGATACGTCCATTCGAACAATATGAAATATTCATTCGAACTAATGATCATATTTGATCCTGTTCAAACGGACGAAGTATAAGTAGCATTAATTTTGTGTGAACAAACTATGCGAACATGTGAATGGATATTAATATGTTACTTATTGTATGATATTTTTCCACTTTCTTGTATGAAAAAATGATTGAGATTCAGTCTGCCTTTGATGAATCTTCTCCCAGTGACATCAACATATTTACGCAGGTTCTCAGGACCAAGTCTGGTTTGGTCAGAGGTTTGAGATGCTCTTTGAAGTGTGTCAGTTCATCCTCCATGGCCTCAACTTTAGAAGTTAATAATCTTACCAAGGATTTTGACGCCACATGTCAAGAAATTCAGTAGATGAAGTCAAGACAGCAAGAGTTGGAGGCTCTCTTATCATGATAGTCTGATTTAGAAACGCGTTTACAGGAGCAGCAAATAGACCAGGAGGAAAGAATACATATTGAAGTTCAAGAAAAATTACAGAGGGAGATATTGGTCTAGATGGAAGAAGAAGAAATAAATCCTATTATTGTTCAAAATATTTATCGTTTAATTTTGTAACTTTCTAAAATATTTTCATGAGATGATACTATTTGCGGTCTAATATGATAATATTTGAATGATATTTAATTTTATGAAATTATTAGTTCTGATTAGCACGTTCGAATGTAAACAAAAAACGATCGAACTTGTCTTTACTTTCGAAACAACGTTCGAATGTATATGCTACACAAACGTTAAAACTTATTTTGTTACATTTGAATGAATATTTCTTAATGTTCGAATGATTAAAGAAGGTGCGTTCGAACGTATTTACTAACCATCCAAACGTTTAATCTTTAACGTTCAAACAATTGCCCATTAACATGCGAATGCAAAATTCAAACGTCACATCACAAATGTTCGAATGTGTGTACGTTCAAACTTTAAATTCGACCGTGTGAATGAAAAAAGATCGAGCGTTAGATATTATCGTTCAAATGTTAATCGGTTGGGTTAACGTTCGAACGTTATTATCGATGTTCGAACATACTTTCTGTGACGGAATTTGACTGTCACAAAGTTTCTTCACGTTCGAACTTGCAACTCACAAAAGACTCCCAACTATCACAAAAAAACTTCTAGTGACTGTTGTACAGCAAACCATCACAAAAGACTTTTTTTTATGGAAAATATACTTTATTTTATTCAATGAAACCGAAGTTACAGCTATGATTGGTAAATACAGGGAAGAAATCCAGATTACAAGCTAAACTACTCATTTGTTTGAGGCTTCCCCGCACACAAATTTATTTTTTTAGGGACATTATCTTAACTTGTATAAGCTCTCTAATGACAAAACCTTCTGAGATATGAGACTCTGTAAGAACAGAGATTTCAATCCTGGTTTGTCTAAGAATATTACACTCTCTAAAAATAAGATAACCAACCCCCACCCTCCAGAGGAGGAGAGGGACAACCATCTCCCATCCTCCAAAGGAGGAGAGAGAAAACCACCCCCCATCCTCCAAATGAGGAGTGGGAAAACCATATCCTGCTATGGACAACAAGTCCAATAGTCCATTTCTTTTTATTTTTACCTTACACAAGTGATAGAATAGAAAAACATAGGAAAAATTGAAAAAACATAAATACAACAAAATTGAAACTTGAAATACACTGAAAACTGAAAAAAAAACTGAGCAAAGAGGTTGTAATAGCACGTGAAGGACATGTGCCACGCTAGGAGTCTACCGAACTGTTGATCCTGAAGTTACCGAGATTGCTGACCCCAGAAACGCAGCTCTTGGCGGTAGCAGAGCCCTCTGTGTGGTGGCGTGTGGAGGTCGTGCTCGCACTTTGACCTGCGCGTGTGGATTACGCACCACTCCTTTTGGCGAAACTTTTGGCAGTCTAAAAGATCAGCGGCTTAGGAACCCCGCGGTGGGGTGCGTGGTGGTTGCTGGCCACCAGAAAACATCGAACGCCGCTTCTCCATACTTTGACCGGAGAACACAAAAATAAAACCAAAACACTGACTGGAAAATTAAACACTTGGAGAAAATTGCATCAGGGAGGAGGGAGGGAAGGAGGGAGGAGCCGAAGCTCCCACCCCCCTTTGAGGTGGTTTTTGGTTTGAGCTTCTAGAGAGAAGGTAGAGCTTCTCTCTCTAAATATTTAGGGCTGGCTCATGTTGCTCTTCATATCTTTGTCACAAAAGATTTGCTGTGACGCCTTTTTAGTGACAGTTTCTGTGATGGTTTGCTTATTTTTTGTGACGGTTTCGTCCTTCATAATAAATGAAATCTATTGTAGTGTATATGTATTACTAGGGTTTTATAAAAAAAAAAAAGTTATAAATTACAAATATTGTTGGAATCATTATTAAATAATATAATCTTTAAAGAGTGTTAATATGACATTGAACTCCAAAACTCGATATTTGAGCGCTGATTTTCTCTCCCTTTCACTCTCCTTAATTTATTTCTATATATATTTGTAATGAGAAGACTAGAAGCATCACATTAATGTTACTTGATCAGAAAAGAGAACGTCCAAGAAGCACTCCTTTTTAGCATGCCAAAAATATAACCTTGACTATCCAGCGTCGACATATATATATATATATTAACTTGTAGATTCTTTAATTCCCTCTAAAATAAAACAACGTTTTTGAATTGATAACTGGTAGCAAAACTAAAAAAGAAAGTGTTAAATTTAAACGACTATATATTTACTTAAATTTTAATTAAGTATAGTATTTTCACTTAATTGCGTTTGCTTAATTACATGATATTATTTAATATCCGCTCAATCATATTATTATAGGGTTGAGGATGATGTCATTGATGTGGTTGAATAGGAGCAAAGCTCCTTGCTTCGAAATTATACATGATTACTAGCCAGTAGTCATGAATTAATTGCGCATTAATGCATGAGAATAATCACAGTTATTTAATCAAAAAAATTATATAAACGCAGTTAAAAAAAGAATAAGAAATTAAAGAGACCACAAGCTGAAAACTTCTATTTTATTATCAAATATGGTGATAGTATAAAATTAGAAAAAGAAAAAGAGGAATAATTAGAAGAAGCTACAAGTGAATCGATTGGTATAGAGAAACTAAAGGCGCTAGATCTTTAATTAAGATCGACATACATACATTATATAGAAGATCAACATGAGATGATGCTTAAATGAAAGGGAAATACTCTACTCACAAAAAGATTACACAAAAGTAATCATATAAATTGATATAGTTTGATGTGATTCGTCAGATTATGAAATTACTTTTATTCTAAAGTAGATCTAACAGATCAGATGGTCAAGCCACGTCAGTTTATGAGATTGTTTTGTGTAATTCTTTTATAGATGTAACAGTACTCTATATATATATAATATGTATGCATGTGTGTATATATATAATATGTATATGTGTATATATATATATATATATATATATATATATATATATATATATAATTGACAAATTAGACGACCTTTAAGCTTCCTTCCAGTTAATTAGGCCAACTAGTAAGACAAATAAGTATATATTTAGACCTTTAAGCTTTAAAAGATTGTGAGTTGTGAGTGGATGATATGGATTCTTAGAATCATATCTTCATACTTCAAATTAAATTATACATTATATAGTACTGAGGAATATTAATAAATAGCCAAATAAGAGATAGTGTTTACCTGCATATATAGATAGGAAAAGTAATATTTTTACACATTCTTCTCGAGTTTGGATCACGTGGAGTACTAGTTCTTGCTTGAATTCTAGAGTTTAGAGTGAGACCTGTTTTGTGTGTCTATCTCTTTTACAATGATATAGACTCTAAAATTCGGGTAAGAAATTTAAAAAAAAAATTAAATACATTCTTTATTTAGTGGTATCATATATAGCAAATGTGAATAAATATATATAATAGATCCACTTTTTCATTTTTGAGATTTAAGATCTGAACTTTATATATATATATATATATATACATACACTACAAGAAAATTGCTTATTTGTATCTATTTAATTCCAGCGAAATGATTATTTACAGCTAAAATGAGTATGTTTTAGTCACAAATAACATTTTCGTCGCAATTAAATGGCCACAAAAACCCATTTTTCTTGTAGTGATATATTTACACACACATGCATGGACTCAAAACCTTTCCTTGTATTAAAGAAATTAATGAAAGCAAATGATACACCTTAATAATTATAATTATAATTATCTTTTAGCAAAATGGTTTTTCTAACACACTTGTAACGATAAGGATACATGACCTTCCCACGGTCCCACCAACATTTATTGAGAGAGAAGAAAGAAAGAAAGAAATGGCGGAATTTCATCCTGGCTTAGAAATGAAGGGACGGATCCCCCCCCTCCATGCATATATACATGCGAGGTGGCCCCCAAGCTGGTTCCTTAATTTCAACGTAGTCAAATTTTAGATCGTCAAAGTGAAAAGATCAAATAAAAATACAAATTTTAAAGCTGATAATCAATTTTCCAAAGCGGATGAGATGTCTTAACTAGTTATTTTTCTTTTTTACTTTTGAAGATAGATGATCAAGATCGTCATCCAAATGATGGATCAGTCCCGATCCTAACTTTACTTAATAATTATAATTTACTTATATATATTATAATTCAACTATGATGATCATTGAAGAAATTCATAGATCTAATTCATCTCATAAAATCGGTTCAACAAGAGATGATTGTTCATTTTTTATAAACTTACGTGTCTAAAATCTTGTTCACAGGCAATGTAAAATTATTCATCAACAATCTGCATGAAATGGTGGCCGGTCGTCAATCTCATGTGCTTTTGATTGGGGTTTAGATGATGACTTGTTTGAAGAGTTTCTTTTTAAAAACTTTTCGACAACATATAAGGAGTAGTAGTTTTCTACGTACGTTTCATTTTAAGGATTTTTATTGACTCAACCAACTAATTAAAGATCAACCTGACTTCTCGCGGTCTTTGGTTCAACGAACTGTGAAATTCAATTCAAAGCGAATTTATTATATATTCATCGATCTTCTCCTATCTTATATAACAACGATACATACATATATATATATATATATATATATATCTATTTTATTATAATAAATGGCTATCTAATTGTAAATAGTAATTTTATTTTATTTTTTTGTTAACTTTTTTTATTTTTCGTTAAGTCCATTAAGTCTTGTTTTACAAAATGACCTTTAAAATCATTGATCATTTGACGTGTAACTCCATTATAGAATTCAATGAAAGATCTTGTTTTACCAAAATGTCCTTAAAATCCTTGACCATTTGATGTGTAGCTCCTTTATAGAATTTAATAAAGGATTTTGTTTTACCAAAAGGTCCTTAAGACACTTGATCATTTGATGTGTAGCTCCCTTGTAAAATTTAATGAAGGATCATGTTTTACCAAAAGGCCCTTAATAGTCTCGCGACGCATATGAATTGACATCTCTTTTTCATGTCCTTTTTGTTCTGATAGTGTACTTATTTTCCTTTCTTTTTGTTTTAATTTTTTTTAAATAAAAAAATTAAAAATGACTTTACTCTTAGAACATAAACGCTTTAGATCATTCTCATTGTAAAATTCAACTTTAAGTAAATTTAACTAATAAAATAATTAAAACACTAAATATATGATATTAATTATTAATTTAATTAGAATATAATTATTATTAATATTAATATTAAATATTATTAATTTGATTAGAAAAAGGCTACTCACATTTTTACTTTTTTTTTTTAAATCTATATATCTGGTGCACTCCAAGACTAATGCACCAGCTAGGGCCGTTCCCTAGCTAGTATGTATATATATATGGTTGTTGTAAATTTCCCATGTACGTAATTTGCTTTGGTTGATCAAAATCACTTTTTAAAGTTTACATTTTCAACGATATTTCTCCCGTCTTGTCAATTCCTCGATCTATCTACTATTGGAGGATCATCTCTCTCTCTCTCCGGTGTAAATATCATTAACATTTATATGTAAATATAAAAAATAAAGACAAGTACCTACCTAAATCCAGAGGACAAAACAAACCGGTATAAGATAAGCTTTCTAGAGGTCACTAAAACGAGAGGGAGAGAGATCACTTCTTATGATTTCTTTTTGTTTAGAACCCAAGTTGAAAAACAAAAAAAGATACCCCAACAATAAAATATGTCCATCCAGTCATCTTCTCCTCGATCGTGTGCATCCATTTTCATAAGCCCCACCTCACCCATCATGTTGAGTTTTGCCGGTCGATAGTCTAAGAGGTTGAGCTTGTCTGGGTGAAAATGGGCAGAAAGTGCTCACATTGTGGAAAAGAGGGTCATAATTCAAGGACCTGCACATCTAACAGAGGGACTTTTGCTGGTGGTCTTAAGCTCTTTGGAGTACAACTTGACTTATCTTCATCTTCAGTTGCCATGAAGAGAAGTTTCAGCATGGATTGCTTGTACTCATCATCACCCTCATCATTATCATCCCCACCTTCTTCGTTGTCCTCATCCAGAATTTCCACTGACGAAAACTCTGATAAAACTAGGATTGGTTATCTCTCTGATAGTCTAACAGCCCGAGTACGACCCCAAGAGAGGAAGAAGGGTCAGTTTCTAATGAATTCATATCTTTATTCTATTGTTTTAAACTTTTTTCAGCAGCACCAAAAGTATTCTTACAATAAAGCAGAAAATTCTGTTTTTCACTATGTTACAAATAAATACGCATTCTTATGGATTTTTAGGAGTTCCATGGACAGAAGAGGAGCACCGAACGTTTCTAATCGGGCTCGAGAAGCTAGGGAAGGGTGATTGGAGAGGCATCTCTAGAAACTATGTGACAACAAGAACTCCAACCCAAGTTGCTAGTCATGCTCAGAAGTATTTTCTACGACAAACCAGCCTTGACATGAAGAAGAAGCGACGTTCAAGCCTCTTTGACATGGTACGTGCAGATCTCTTTAGAAGATTTTCCTTGCGTCATTAGATTTTTACATCTTGTGGTCTCAGATCGAAAAAGTTGTAACCTTTTAAATTGATTATGTTTTGTTTTCCTTTTCTATTGAACATAGCTGCAGGTTGGGAGCAGCAACATGGCAGGCCAGTCTAATGAAAGTTGTAATCCCAAGCAAAGAGTTTCAGTTTCTACTCGATATGCTTTTGGGCACAAAGTTCACCACAATACCAGTAGTACTATTGATCCTCTACTAGGCCTTTCTCGGTCTGAACATTTCAAGTCAGAAAACCAAGAAACTGTTTGGCTATATGGATTGTTCGACTCCCGTCTGATGATGAACACATCAAATGCTGCAAAACCCAGTTCCCCCAATGCAGCAGTACTACCTAATCTAGAGCTCACGCTTGCCGCCCCAAGGCCTTTGGAACAAATAAATCATCCCCAGAACCCCTTCATATCAGCCTATTCATTGACAAATTCACGGATAAACCATGGAAATGATTATCCCGCGGCCCTGATGATGCCAGTTGCCACCCCGAGCAGAAGATCATGAGGATCGAATTATAACATGTTAAATGTTTACGGTATTGCCATATATAATTAGTAGATCTTAATGCGCAATTTTGTTCCCTTTTTGTTTCTTTTTTTGGCTCTTTTCTGCTTTGAAAATTAGTCAAAAAAATTGTTAGGACTAGAGATATCTACCTACTATCTAGTGTTCTCTACGGGGTGACTGCAACACAGCTGAATCTGATAGCAATGTAATTAATGGGCTTAAGGGGTTTTATTAAAATCTAGTACTTACATGCTAAAACACATGATTTGCATAGATATATGTGGTTTACAGGCCGTGAATGTACAATATCTATCCCTTGGAAAATAACAACTCAAAGAAGAAGGAAATGACCATTTTATCACTACCTACCACGCACCAAGATCTCAAGAACTCCCTATAAATTATTAACATCATCAGTACCTAACTACTTTTTGTGTTTGCTTGCTTATAAGTCTAGCTAGCTAGGTTAAACTACTTTGGCTCAAGTCATTTGTTTAAGGCATGAACTTTTACTTGTACGTAGTGCTAACTAGCTGTCTTAAAAGCGACAGCTGCTGGGAATTAGAACTAAACTGACATCATGAGAACAAAGCTAGGATTTTTTGTACTGCATGCATCTCTCCCCAAAAGATCTTGATGACAAAACTCTCCAGATAACACTCATTGGAGTGGAGGGAAGAGCTCCGCTACTTCTCTAGCTCCCTCCTCTCACATTCTTCGGCCTCTTGATCTCCAACATTAATCATTTCGTGACTTTTTCATTTTCCTAAAATTCGTAGTGATCAAGGTACACCTATTTTTAAGAAAGAGACGGTTCTCTGCAGGCAAATTAATCACAATAGTACTGCATGCATGTCTTGTTACAGTACCATCGATCCCATTAATGTACCATTTACAACCACCGTAAAGAAATTATATATATATATATATATATATATATATATGAGTAATGCTAGAGAGAAGTCACTATAGCAATGCACACTTTGTACTCATTGCGTGGCTGCTTCTAGTTGATTATTCTTAACACTCACTTGAAGAGATGTGTGGTCTAGATGATGCCACATCACGTGTGCAAAATGGATGCTCCCAATAGTAATTTCTATCTATATTTATTTTATATATATATATATATAAAAATCTGACTCGGTGCAATATATAGTACATAAACTAATAATGAATTAGAAAATAGTTCTTGCTGAATTTATTAGGGATGGAGTCATTTACTTAACATGATATAATATATTATTCTATATTTGAAAGACGCGTACGGACAAGTCTCATATAACTGACAATAAGAAAACATTACAGAAAAAGAATACTATAGAGAGACAAGTTACAACTAACCTTGAACAACTAATGTAACTCCTCTAGCTCGCGAGGCAAACATTGATCCCTCGACACATACATCACATATATATGAATTGTGAAGTCACTATAATATATATATATATATATATATATATATATATATCCTCCCTTAATGCATAAGTTTTTTAGCTTTAAGGATCATGTCATTACATTTCAATTGCATCAACACTTAAATCTTTGTCATCTTAGATTTTATACTTGGTCGATCATTACATGACAAACACAATCCAATGACATGCTAGTTAGCTCTATATCTTATATTCAAATGAGAATTAGGGTTAAGAATGACAACTATAAATTACCAACTTTGATTACTTGAGTTAATTAAGCAACGGAAACTGAGCCCAAAAAAAAAAGTGTAATATATAGTACATAAACTAACAATGAATTAGAAAATATTTAGTGCTGAATTTATTAGTGATGGGGTCCTTTACTTGACATGATATAATTATTCTATATTCAAAAGACGGACAAGTCTCATATAGTTGTCAATAATAAAATATTGACGAAAAAGAGTACTAAAGAGAGACAAGTTCCAACTAACCTTGAACTACTGATGTAACTCCTTGGCCGCTAGCTCGCGAGCCAAATATCGATCCCACGACACATGCATCACATATATATGAATTGTGAAGTCATTATAATATATATATATATATATATCCTCTTTTCATGCATAAGTTTTTTAGCTTTAAAGATCATGTCATTACATTTCAATTGCATTAACACTTAAATCTCTGTCATCGAAGATTTTATACTTGGTCGATCATTACACAAACACAATCCAATGACATGTTAGTTAGCTCTATATCTTATATTCAAATGAGAATTAGGGTTAAAAATGACAACTATAAATTACCAACTTTGATTAATTGAGTTAATTAAGCAACGAAAACTGAGCAAAAAAAAAAGTGCAATATATAGTACATAAACTAACAATGAATTAGAAAATATTTTGTGCTGAATTATTATTGATGGGGTCCTTTACTTAACATGATATAATTATTCCATATTCGAAAGACGGACAAGTCTCAAATAGTTGTCAATAAGAAAACATTGCAGAAAAGAGTACTATAGAGTGACAAGTTACAACTAACCTTGAACTATTGATGTAACTCCTCGGCCACTAGCTCGCGAGACAAGCATCGATCCCATGACACATGCATAAAATATATATGAATTGTGAAGTCATTATAATATTTATATATATATATATATATCCTCTCTTAATGCATAAGTTTTTTAGCTTTAAAGATCATGTCATTACATTTCAATTGCATTAACACTTAAATCTCTGTTATCGGAGATTTTATACTTGGTCGATCATTACACAAACACAATCCAATGACATGCTAGTTAGCTCTTTATCTTATATTCAAATGAGAATCAGGGTTAAGAATGACAACTAAAAAATTATCAACTTTGATTACTTGAGTTAATTAAGGAACGGAAACAGAGCGAAAAAAAAGTGCAATATATAGTACAAAAACTAACAATGAATTAGAAAATAATTGTTGCTGCATTTATTAGTGATGGGGTCCTTTAGTACTTGACATGATATAATTATTCCATATTCGAAAGACGGACAAGTCTCATTCAGTTGTCAATAAGAAAACATTGCAGAACAAGTGTACTATAGAGAGACAAGTTACAACTAACCTTGAACTATTGATGTAACTCCTCGGCCGCTAGCTCGCGAGGTAAACATCAATCCCACGACACATGCATCACATATATATGAATTTTGAAGTCATTATAGTGTGTATATATATATATATATCCTCTGTTAATGCATAAGTTTTTTAGCTTTAAAGATCATGTCATTACATTTCAATTGCATCAAAACTTATATCTCTGTCATCGAAGATTTTATACTTGGTCAATCATTACACAAACACAGTCCAATGACATGCTACTTAGCTCTATATCTTATATCCAAATGTGAATTTGGGTTAGGAATGACAATTAAAAAATTACCAACTTTGATTACTTGAGTTAATTAAGCAATGGAAACTGAGCAAAAATAAAAATAAAAAGAGCAATATATAGTACATAAACTAACAATGAATTAGAAAATATTTGGTGTTGAATTTATTAGGGATGGGGTCTTTTACATGATATAATTTTTCCATATTCGAATGACGGACAAGTCTCATATAGTTGTCAATAAGAAAACATTGCAGAGAAAGAGTACTATAAAGAGACAAGTTACAACTAACATTGAACTACTGATGTAACTCCTCGGCCACTAGCTCGCCTGGCAAACATCGATCGCACGGGACATGCATCACATATATATGAATTGTGAAGTCATTTTAATATATATATATATATATATATATATGTGTGTGTGTGTGTGTGTGTGTGTGTGTGTGTGTGTTTATATATTCTCTCTTCATGCATAAGGTTTTTAGCTTTAAAGATCATGTCATTACATTTCAATTGCATCAACACTTAAATCTCTGTCATCGAAGATTTCATACTTGGTCGATCATTACACAAACACAATTCAATGACATGCTAGTTAGCTCTATATGTTATATTCAAATGAGAATTAGGGTTAAGAATGACAACTAAAAAATTATCAACTTTGATTAGTTGGTGCTGAATTTATTAGTGATGAAGTCATTTACTTAACATGATATAATTATTCCATATTCGAAAAACAAAAGTCTTATATAGTTGTCAATAAGAAAACATTGCAGAAAAAGAGTACTATAGAGAGACAGGTTACAACTAACCTTGAACTACTGATGTTACTGCTGCTAGCTCGCGAGGCAAACATCGATCCCACGACACATGCATCACATATATAAATTGTGAAGTCATTATAATATATATATATATATATATATATATATATCCTTTGTTAATGCATAAGTTTTTTAGCTTTAAAGATCATGTCATTAAATTTCAATTGCATCAACACTTAAATTTCTGTCATCGATAACAGATAACGGTTGTTTATGAGCTGGTGCACTTTATTAGGCAGAAAAGTAGTGGAAGGAAAGGCTTTATGTCCTTAAAGCTTGATATGAGTAAAGCATATGATAGGGTGAAATGTAGTTTTTTAGAAGCTGTGATGACCAAGATGGGGTTTCATGAGAAGTGGATTAAGTTGGTTATGGGGTGTGTCAAATATGTTTCCTTCACTATACTAGTGAATGGTGAACCAAAGGGTCCTTTGTTTCCAACTGAGGGATCAGGCAAAGGGATCCATTATCCCTTACTTCTTTCTACTATGTACTTAGGGGTTGATTACCCTCTCGCAGTAGGCTGAAACATCAAAACAGATTGAAGGATTGATGATTTGTGCTGGTGCTCCAAAGTTGAATCATATTATGTTTGCAGATGACTGTTTGTTATTTTGCAGGGCAAATTTGCATACCTGTTTGAATATACACCGCCTACTTGGTATATATGAAAGGACATCTGGCCAGAAGGTAAATACAGAAAACACCTCGATGGTGTTTAATAAAAATTTCACTACCAGCAACCAACAAGATTCTGGATTCATGGGGAGTTCAGCAATATCAACAATATGACAAATACCTTGCCCTGCCTCCTATGGTTGGAAGAGGGAAGAAGCAAGCTTTTTCAGAACTCAAACAGAAGGTATGGCATAGATTGAAGGGGTGGAAAGAGAAACTATTGTCCCAGGGAGGTAAAGAAGTGTTGATAATGGTTAATGCAATGGCCATCCCTACATGTACTATGAGCTGCTTTAAGTTACCATCTACACTTTGTAGTGAATTGGATCAAATGATGACAAACTTTTGGTAGGGGTAGAAACATGAGGAATAGAGAACAAGATGGGTAGGATGGAAGAGAATGTGTGAGGCTAAGTCTTTGGGAGGAATGGGATTCAAAGAGTTGAAATTTTTTAACCAAGCTCTCCTTACAAAACAGGCCTGGAGGATCATGACAGAGGAGTCCACACTATTGCATAAGCTATACAAAGCAAGGTACTTTCCATCATCTACTTTTAGTAATTCAAGGTTGGGATCTACTCCTTCATATGTCTGGAGGGGTATTTGAGGATCAAAGGCCGATATACTTCAGGTATACAGATGGAGAGTTGGGGATGGTAAGTCAATTAAGGTTTGGACTGATTATTGCATAACTGGTCATAGATTGCTACAGAACTCGATGCAAGGACTTATAAATGAGGCTCAAACAGTTGATGATCTAATTGATGAGGGTACCAAGTGGTGGAATGTTGATAAGGTAAGACGGCTGTTACCACCTGTTGCAACATAGTCTATGCTGAAATTTTTGATTGGTTCTAAGATGAGGCTTGATTGCATTATATGGGATCATGAGAAAGATGGGGTATTCAATGTAAAGAGTGCTTATAACTATTTTCAGAAGCTAGCTAAACAAGAAGGGGAGTGCTCAAATGCTGAGGGTCAGTGCAAGCTGTGGAGAAATTTGTGGAATATGAAGCTGCCAAATAAAATTAAAATTTTTGCATGGAGAGCTTGTAAGAATGGACTTCCAACCCGTGTGAACCTAAAGGGGAGGCAAATTATTAATGAAGCTCGGTGTATTTGGTGCATGAATGAGGAAGATGTGGGGCATGCCTTATGTTACTGTCCATCAATAATTCAGTCATGGCACCAACATTTTTAGGGATTATTGAATTCTGATATACAAAAGGATTTCCTATAGGTTGCAATGGATGTAATGGAAGCAGGCAAATATGGTGAACTTGAAAAATTCTTTCTTATAGTATGGGGTATGTGGTATAGGAGGAACCAACAGATTTTGAAGGTAAAAACATACAACATGCAACTATTATTGATGAAGCCTTGTCCACTGCAGCTGAATATAAAGAGGTCAGAGACGTTAGGCATCAGAGGAAGATTCAAAGTTCATGTTGGCAACCTCCATCCCAAGGTGTACTGAAGCTAAATGTGGATTGTGCAATTTTTAAAGAAAAGGATAAAGCAGGTGTAGGAATGCTGTTGAGGAATGATAAAGGTGGGGTTTTCTTTTCTGCAAGTAAAAAGGAAAATGGTGTGACTGATCCAATGGAGGTGGAGTTACTAGCAATACTAAGAGGACTACGATTTTGCATTCCAATGGGCATTTCAGAGCTAGTCATTGAGAGTGATTCATTATTGTTGGTACAAGAATTGAATAATGCTTCAGAATCTATGTCAGCTTGGGGAAATCTGGTTCATGAAGTGCAAGAGTTGATGAAAAGAATACCAAGATGTTCAGTTCAGCATAAGGGGCGCATGGCAAATCGTGCAGGTCATACCTTAGCAAGATATGCTAAACATCTAGATGAGTTGATAGTTTGGTGGGACTCATTCCCTGAATGTATTTCTCATATTGTTTGGTCTAAATCTATGATGTAATTTGCAGCTGTTAATGAATACAAAGTGCTATGTTTGCTATAAAAAAAAATATATATATCTGTCATCGAAGATTTTATACTTGGTCGATCATTACACAAACACAATCCAATGATATGTTACTTAGCTTTATATCTTATATTAAAATGAGAATTAGGGTTAAGAATGACAACTAAAAAATTACCAACTTTGATTACTTGAGTTAATTAAGCAATGGAAACTGAGCCAAAAAAAAAAAAAAAGTTCAATATATAGTACTTAAACTAACAATGAATTGGAAAATATTTGGTGCTGAATTTATTTGTAATGGGGTCCGATCCTTTGCTTAACATGATATAATTATTCCATATTCGAAAGACGGGCAAGTCTTATATAATTGTCAATAAGAAAATATTGCAGAAAAAAGTACTAACAAGTTACAACTAATCTTAAACTACTCAATGTAACTCCTCGACCGCTAGCTCGCGAGGGAAATCCTAATAACATGACATAACATCGTAAACTGTGTGATCATTGGCTAGAAAGCTGGCATGACTTCTCTTAAGATTCTCACTTCAAAGAAATGAAGCTTCATGTCCACGAGTTCATATGAAAGAAAACATGTATCGCTTACATTATTCTCCAGCTTGCTTATTTTCATATATTAAAATAAATAGTACTCTAGTTTTATTGTCAACTTTAAAGAAGAAATATCTTGAGAAGCCTATTTTGAAGCTTCAAATAATCGGTCCAAATATTAATTATAACTTGTTAATCATAAATAACCACTGAATAGGCCTCGTTTGGTTACACATATAAGATGAAATGAGATGAAAGTTAAAAATTAAATAAAATATTATCAGAATATTATTTTTATTTTTAGATTTGTAAAATGTTGAATTATTTATTAGATTTTATGTAAAAATTTTAAAAAAATTATAATAATGAAATAAAATGATATGTACCAAACATGAGAGCTAGTCGATATATAGGGAAGTGGAACTGCAGGATGTGGGCTCGAGATGTGGGACTAATTTCTTCCTAAAAGTACTATACGACATAAAAACAATACAAGACGTTGTTGGCCGTATATTTCTACGGTTTTTGTAGAATCCATGCAAACATTTCTGAGATCTTTCATGCACGTACTGTGTACGTTTGTCTGTGGATTTATATCTCATGACAGCTTTTAAGCTATAGTGACGTTTCAACAACAAACATTGCAAGTCTTCTTTACTACCTGTAACTATCTTGCCGAGGTACGTACTCATGAGCTGGTGTCAACTTATTTGGATGATCCTTTACTCAAGTGACCTATATATATATATATATATATATATCCACTTAATTTTAACCTTCACATGAATTGTGTGGAGAATAACACTTTGTTCGGTTTGGGATATTGTATATATATATGAAAATTGAAGTTTATCTTTCTAGAACTTTGTGTCTTTCTTTTTTCCTTACTCTTTTCTTTTTGAAGTAGTACTTGTCGTCATCAAAATGGGAAGACAGGTATTAATGTATTTTATATATATATATGGTGGTTAATTAATGTATTTTATTGATCTTTTGCTTCCATTTTTAAAACTCATGTCGTCGTTAATGCCATCAGACAGCAGACGATTTTCTAGAATTAAAATTGATGATTTTTAAACGTAATTTTTCTTTTCAAGTTTTCTTTCATGCTAGGTTTTAGCACAAATGAACTACCGATACCTTTAGAGACACTTCACTAAAAGTAAGGTTTTGAAATATGTGATCGAGTGAAGTGATCATGAATGGATTACAAGAAGAATAATGCTACTTATATATATGTCGCCTCATTTTGACCGTTCATACATTTAATTTTTTTTTAATTTTTTTCTTTTACTTACTGAATAAAGAAGTGACTATCAGTGTATTTGATGTATTTTCTTTTAAAAAAATATTTAAATATGTTAAATAAATGTAAAGAAAAAAATTATAAAAAGTGAAATATGCATGTAGTAGTACTAGTGGGCACTCCCAACCGTCAAAGCTGGACGGGCTATTAGCACTACCCTTTATTTAAATAAATATGACTGGAAATTAATTAATAAATTAAGCAGGTATGGATGTTGTTTATGTTTTAGAGTTACGCGCGTGCGTAGTAATCAATTATATATATATATAGTAATACAAACTAATTAGGTCTATCCATTTAACCCGAAAAACGTGTAAATATATATGAAACAAACACGCGATATGGTTGAGGAAATAGCATATAAATGGCTTCTCATGATTGAGATTAGAGGTAAAATAAATAAATAATAAGCATTATATTATTTATAATTAAATTAATTTGTTGCGGATATTTTATTTCTGTTAAGCCATGTGATCATATTCCACTCTTTAGAATTAAATGACCATAAAATTTTAGTGTGAAATGATTTGAAATGTTATTTTAATAAATATTAAAAAGTTTATTGCAATTTTAAAATTAGGTGACACTTTATCTTTTTTTTTTCCCCTCATTAATTATAATTCTTCATATTTGTTTTCTCTGTATATATTAAATCTATTACCAGTAATTGACGAAGACCACAGTACGTACATTCTTTCACACACATCTGCATGCATGCATTTCATGTCATGTCTAACTATATATTACTGTATATGTAGCAAGAAAATGTATGTCTTTCATGCATTCAAAGTGCCTAGCTATAATTTTCCTAGATATATATATATATATAAAAGAGGTGCAACAGGCCAGATAACAAAAAGGCATGGCGAAAGATGAACCATAGAATGCATGGGTGCTGGAATTAAAGATCCTCGTCACATGCGCGCGTATATATATATATCGTCTGTTTGTTTGGAGGATAAATTGAAAATTTGAACAGAAAAGGTACATATGCATATGGGAACCACAGCTACTCCAAAAGGTAATTAATATGGTCCCTCATCCTGACTCGAAAATGTTCCCAACAAAATTACAAATGGAGTAAATGATCAATGGCACCAACTGCATATATATATGTATGTGCTCTAAAGCTGCGACACCCATATTTCTTTTACTGTTAGACAAGCTAATTAATTCCTCGCTTTCTTTTCCTACCATTCTTGAATATTGTTCGGTATTAAAGCTTCTAGCTACTCTCTCTGATTCAGTGTAAAACTCACAATAGACAACTACCTACTCTGGAAAGCCCAGATTCTACCATTTCTCAAAGGCCACCAATTATTCGGCTATGTCCATGGCTCAATCCCCATACCCCCTCCCACTATTGACGGCAATATTAACCCAGATCATATGAAATGGGTTCTTCAACACCAGTTGATACTCTCTGCAATTAATTCGTCCCTTACAGATGTGGTTCTTGCCCAGGTGCTTGAATGCACCACCTCGTGTGAAGCTTGGTCTACCATTTCTAATCTTTTCTCTGCCTAATCCTTTGCTCATATTATGCAAACTAAGTATCAGTTGGCTACTCTAAAGAAAGGCTCAGAATCCATTACTTATTATTTTCACAAAGCAAAATCTCTCCTCCCTTAGTGCCGCTGGTAACCAACTATCCTCCTCTGAGTTCACCATTATCTCTTAGTTGGTTTAGGTTCAGACTATGAATCCATAATCTCTATCACAACTCGGCCAGAGCCACTTTCTTCATCCCAAGTTTTTAGTTATCATGAATCAAGATTGGCTCACCAAACTCATTCTCTTCTCTCAGGAGGTCCTTTTACGACTAACACTACAATCACCAAGTCATCGTCTACATCCACTCCATCTAACCAAGGTCGTGGACGTGGATTTAGACGAGGCTGAAGTGGTGGTCGTGCTGGCTTTCCTCATGGTTCTAGTTTTCTCTCCAGTCAACCTCCTCACAGACCCACTTGTCAAGTTTGTCATAAACCAGGCCACACAGCTTTGTCGTGTTATCATAGTTTTAATCAGGCCCATCAATCCTCACTTCCACCATCCCTTAATGCCAATTACACAGCACTCCCACCCTCCACAGCTCCCTTTCATAACTGGTTTCCTGATACAACTACAACAAATTATTTCACAGCTGACTTCTCCAACCTCAAACTAGGTTCAACTCCCTTTCATAAGTGTTTGTTCGTCAATTCTGTCTAGATAATTATGTGTTTTTTGAATTTCATTCCTCTAGTTTCTTTGTGAAGGATCTGCATACTCGGGAGGTGCTTCTCTAGGGACCCGTTAAAGATGGACTTTATGTACCTCAATCTAGTACTGAGGCTTTGTCCACTTCCATACCACCTTCCTCCTCTGCTGCATAATCCTCCCATCAAGCGCTCCTTGGTGAAAGAACCACATTTAAAATTTGGCATTCACGCCTAGGCCATCTCTCATCCCGTACTACTTCTTTTACGATTCGGCAGTTTAAGCTTCCAGTCACCACTTACTCAGTTTCTTCTCCTGGTTCAGTATGTCTACAAGCCAAGTCTCATGCGCTTCCTCATTCCCTTTCCCCTTCCCGATCATGACATCCCTTTCAACTTTTATTTCTTGATGTTTGGGGACTACCTCATGTGCTGTCCTCAAACAGTTTTCGGTTTTACCTATCAATTGTAGACGACTTTACTAAGTATATATGGTTTTTTCCTTTACATGTTAAATCTGATGTTGTTACTTTTTTTTTTTTGCCTTTTTTCGTTATGTTAGCAATATCTTTTCCTCTAATGTTATCTCGATACAATCTGATTGGGGAGGAGAGTTTAGGCCACTTAATGCTTTACTCAAATCATTTGGTCTCTCTTACAGAATTACGTGTCCTTATTCACATGCTCAGAATGGTACCGTTGAAAGACGTCATCGACACATTGTTGACACAGGACTGTCACTTTTAGCCCATTCTTCAGTTCCAAATAAATACTGGGATTGGCAAGTTACTACCGTCGATTCATTGATGGTTTCTCCAAAATAGCAGTTCCTCTCACTGCACTCACTAGAAATAATAATAAGTTTGAATGGACAACAAAGTGTGAAGAAAGCTTCCAAGAGTTGAAACAGAGATTAGTGACAGCTCCTGTGCTAATAGTCTCCACTACTAGAGGAGGATTTGTAGTTTACAGTGATGCATCAAGGGTTGGATTGGGGTGCGTACTGATGCAGCATGGGACGGTTACAACATATACCTCACGCCAACTGAAAGTATATGAGCAAAATTATCCCATGAATCATCTGGAACTCGCGGCAGTCATTTTTGCACTTAAGATTTGGAGATATTATCTATATGGGGAATAGTGCGAAATTTATACAGATTACAAGAGTTTGAAATATTTCTTCACCCAGAAGGAATTAAACATGAGATGGTTGGAATTGATCAAGGACAACAATTGCACCATTAACTATCACCCAGGTAAAGCTAATATTGTAGCGGATGCTCTATGTCAGAAAGTCAATGGGATCAACCGTTGCAGCTTTTACCACTCAAAACCAGTTGTTAATGGACATAGAAAGAGCAGGTATTGAGGTTATCACTAGTGATCAATAGGTTTTCATGGATAGTTTAATGGTTCAACCAGCCTTAGTAGACCTAAGGCCGCCCAGAGAGAGGATTCGGGGTTAGTGAGTTTGGTAGAAGAAGTCAGGAAAGGGACTAAATCCGAGTTCAACATTTCTGATGATGCTGTGTTAAGGTTCAGAGGCCGATTGTGCGTGTCGGCTAATGATGAACTAAAAAGGGCAATCTAGAATAAGCACATTGTTCTTTCTATAGAGTCCACCCAGGGAGTACCAAAATGTATCAGGACTTGAGAGCCTTTTTGGTGGAATGGTATGAAAAGAGAAATTGCCAATTTTGTGGAACAGTGCCTAACTTGCCAACAGTTGAAAGCAGAACATCAGAGACTAATAGGATTGTTACTACCACTTCAGATTCTAGAGTTGAAGTGTGAGCATATCTCAATGGACTTTGTGACAGACCTACCAAGGACATTGAGCGGACAATATGCTATGTGGGTGATCATCGATTGCTTAACGAAGACTACTCGCTTTGTGCCCATTAAAGTTTTTTATAAGCTAGAGAAACTAGCTGAGCTGTATGTGCAGGAGATAGTGATGTTGCATGGGATACCGATATCCATTGTGTCGGATAGAGATCATCGTTTCACTTCAAAGCTTTGGCGAATCCTACAGGAGGCCATGTGTACTAAGTTAAACTTTAGTACTGTTTTTCACCCTCAGACAGATGGGCAGTCAGAAAGGGCTATTCGGATCTTAGAAGACATGTTGAGGGCATGTGTGATGGATTTTAAGAGAACTTGGATGCAATATTTACCATTGGTCGAGTTTGCTTATAATAATAGCTTCCAAACTAGCATTGGAATGGCACCTTACGAGGCATTGTATGGCAGAAGGTGCCAATCTCCATCGTATTGGGATGAAGTGGGTGAAAGAAAGATTTTGGGACCAAAAATCATCCAAAAAATCACAGAGAAGATAGATATCATTCGGGCTAGAATTAAAATAGCTTAGAGCTGACAAAAGAGTTATACTGATAATCGTTGTCACTAGTTAGAGTTTGAGGCTGGAAGTGTATTTAGGATAACACCAATGAAAGGAGTTATGAGGTTTGGGAAGAAGGGCAAGTTGAGCCCTAGATACATTGGGCCATTTGAGATTCTTGATCGGGTTGGACCGATGGCATATAGGGTAGCACTTCCACTGGCACTTACGGGGGTGCATAATGTATTTCATGTCTCCATGTTGAGGAAGTATGTCCCCGACTCCACCCAGATTATTGACTATGAGCCCCTGCACTTCCACTGGCACTTACGGGGGTGCATAATGTATTTCATGTCTCCATGTTGAGGAAGTATGTCCCCGACTCCACCCACATTATTGACTATGAGCCCCTGCAGATTCAAGAAGATATGACTTATGCGGAAGAAATAGTATGAGTTTTAGAAAGGAAAGAACAGGTGTTACGGACTCGAACTATCCCTTTGGTTAAAGTATTGTGGAATAATCACACTACTAAAGAAGCTTATTGGGAATTGGAGGAAGAGATGTGAGATAAGCACCCACGACTATTCGATGAGAGTTTTGATAACTTGTAGCAAATTCCAAGGATGAAAGTTTTACAGGGGGAAGGATGTAAAACCCAAACCCAGACCAGTTTTCACCAATGGAGCATTACGGCATCATTTTTAGGTAAGGCTTTAAGCCTTTGTTTTCCTTTGTTTTTCTTTTCCTCCGACGGTTTCTTCCTCTCTCCCGCTCTGATTTTCAGTTTTTGCATGTTCCGAATCTCACTCCCACTTTTTCTTCAACTTTTCAACCACATCTCTTTTTCTTCACTTTCAAAAATTTCACTCTCATTAGACTCTCTCCCTCTCTCTCGTGCCCTTCGGTTCCCATGTGTTTCTCTTTCTCATCACTTGCAGATTTTCCTTTGTGATTTTTGGTGCTGCGATTGTGGGAGAATTTCAGTTGAGTGACTGAATCGAACCATGGTGCTGTGTTTTCGTGGGTCTCCGAAGTTTTGTACCCGTCGAAGTCCATCACTGGAGACACTATCGATCACCGGTAGGCCATTCTCATTTTCTGTTTCTCTCACACACACACACACATTCACTCCAAGTTATTTTTCCACTCCAATGAAATTTCTGTGAAATGAATTTCAAATGTGCAATTCGTGGCCAAATGGTTCCATCAGCAAGCTGGCCTTGATTACACAAAGACTTTCAGCCTTGTGGTAAAACTAG
This sequence comes from Juglans mandshurica, assembly GCA_022457165.1. Classification (NCBI taxonomy): domain Eukaryota; kingdom Viridiplantae; phylum Streptophyta; class Magnoliopsida; order Fagales; family Juglandaceae; genus Juglans; species Juglans mandshurica. Next base: position 27,825,242 of record CM039624.1, on the reverse strand, counting down.
TGGCCATTCGGTTTATCATCTCCATTGCAGTCACTCAAAACTAGCCTCTGCATTAGCTTGATATTCAAAATGCCTTCTTGCATAGTGATCTGGAGGATGAAGTCTTCATGCATCAACCTACTGAGTTTGTAAATCCTGATTTCCCTCATCATATTTTTAAATTACGTAAGTCTATTTATGTAATACCCCGCTTCTTCTTCTTACGTAAGCTTCATTCTTCATTACGTAAGACTCCACCTTTCTGACGTAAGCAAATTCCGAGGACGGAATTATGCAACAGTCCGCCTTTCTCTCTGGCGATTGCGAGTCTCGTCATGCGTGCCAAACCACGATGGCGTGTCTCTTAAGATATTAGGTGACTTCTAAAGTACGTCCAGTGTTTTAAATGTACTGGAAATAATTTTATGAGATATTTCCAATACCGTTGAGTTAAACTTGTTTTTAAATAAGATAATTATAATATTTTGAAGAGCTCCAAAATATTATAATTGTCGGAGATCATTTTAATATGAATTATTAAAATGATTCCAGTTATTTAAAATATTAAGGGATTTAAATTATGTTGAAAGCTTTTATTAATTAAATGGTTTTATTCTCTTTAATATGTTAAGTGAGACTTCATCATTTTATTAATGATGAAGAATATTATTTTATAAACCAAAATTAGTTTAAAATAATATTCTACTTTAATTCCTCTAAGCGCTTTAATTAAGTTAATAGTTAATACATTTTAAATTAGTGTTTTAATCCATCGTCGTTAGATCGTTGTGTAGATCCCCAGACGAAGGGACTGAGTTAAATACCCAGACCCCCTCTCTTTCTCCCTCATTTCCCGCAGCCCCCTCTCTCTCTCCTCCCTCTCTCCTTCGGCTTACGTGGTACGCTGCCTCCCTTCACGCTGAAGCATCCTTCCTCCAGCCCGACGCCGCCGTGCGCCTCCAGCTCTCACCGCCGGCACCATTGGCCTCCTCTCCCTCCGGCGAGCCCATCCATGCCAGCCTCTCTCTCCCACGCTCTCTCTTCCTCTCCCTTGGAAGTGTAAAGCCTGAATGGGCTCAAGGCCACTGCGCCGCCGTGCACCGCCCAATGGCTACACCGCTCTCACAGCTACCTCCCCTCCCTCCGGCCATCATCCTCCATCGAAGCCAGCCCCTGTTACGCAGCCCTCCCTCTCATTCCATGGCAAGTACCCGAAATGGGTCTCTAACCCATTTCCTCACTGTGCGCCACCGTACACAGCCACCCAGCACCACCATGAACCTCCTTCTTCCTCCCCCTTCCTCCTCCATGTGACCCGAGGCCCATAGCCTCTCTCCACCGCCGTGCGCCACCACCCACGGTGGTAACCACCGTCATCAGCCTCCTCAGGCCGCCACCAAGCTAACCCAACCACCTAGAGCCCCGATCTGCCACCCACGCACGCACACTCTCTCTCACTCTCCCACGGCCTTTCCTCCACTTCACGGCCTTGAACCGCCGCCGTGAGCCACCGTGGCGCCACCTCGACGCCACCACGAGATCCACCGCACCTCCCTTAGCCGAGCCCTAGGTCCAAGCCACCACTTTATGTGGTGGGTAACCACTACACGTGATGGACAGTCACTGCGCGTGATTGACCACCACTGCACATGGCTAGAGCCGATGTGTTATGCCCCTTACCACCATCACAAGGCCATCACGAGCCCTTCCAAGACCACACCTAGCTATCCAAACGCCCAAATGGTCCCCGTACGTGGCATAGCCGTCCCGTACGTCCTTTCCAACGTCATCGACCGAGACAGTCAATGGGCAACGCACGGGTCATCCTGTCCATGGTATAACTCTCTAACCCTTATTATTTATATGTTAGTTTTTAATTAGTGGATTAGGTTGTGGACTATGCTGTTAGTATTAGGAGATTTACTGTGTAGTATGGAGACGTGCTGTGTGGCGAAGTGTTGGGTATTCTATGTAGTGCGCTGTGAGGTGTTGGGCGTATTGTGAAGTGTTGTGGACTGTGCTGTGTAATGTGGTTGTGGAGTTTGTGTCGTACTTATGGCGTGGTTGTGCTGTGTAATGCAGTTGTGGGGCATGTGTTGTATGGATGGCGTGGCATTGTGTGGAATGGGAAGAGTACACGCTGGGTGTACTTTGTGTGTGGCGTAATGTGAGACAAGGAGAGTATATGTAAAATATACCCTCCTGGCATATGGTGGAACGGGATGAGTACACGGAGAAGTGTACTCTGTGGGTAGTACATGTAAAAGGAGTACACGTGGAGTGTACTCCATGTGGTGGATTGATGCACCATATGGCGTGTATGTCATAATGGTGATGTGGCGTGGTGTATGTGGAACATGAAGAGTACACGATGAGTGTACTCTGTGTGCCTTATGGTATATGAAGGGAGTATACATGGAATGTACTCCATGTGGTGGAGTGATGCACCATATGGCATGTATGCCATAATGGTGATGTGGTGTGGTGTATGTGGAACAGAAAGAGTATAAGATGAGTGTACTCTGTATGACGTGATGAGTATGAAGGGAGTACATGTGGAATGTACTCCGTATGATGGGGTGATGCACCATATGGCGCGTACGCCATAATGGTGATGTGGCATAACGTATGTGAAGGGAGTACACGAGGAGTGTACTCCATGTAGTGGAACGATGCACCATGTGGCGGATATGCCATAATGGTGATGTGTATGTGGAATGAGACGAGTACACGATGAGTGTACTCTGTGTGGTGAAATGATGTACTATATGGCGGGTACGCCATAGTGATGATGTGGTGTAGCATGTGAGAAGAGAGTACGCTTGGGATGTACTCCATGAGGTGCAGCGATATGCCGTGTGGCGTGTCGCAGTAATAAGGATGGTTGTGTGATTGATGGGCGTAGAACGTGATGAGTAGTGTCGGGAACTGTGGAATAGTATCCCGAAGTAGCTGTGATGTGGCCTGTAGTCTGAGGTGACAAGTGTCACCGTAGTTGACTTATGGCTGGAAGTATGGGTGTAGCAGCAGTATAAGTGTAAGAGTACGCTGCTGAAGCATGATTGGGCAACGTCACCTCGTGACGTGATTACTGACAGTCGTGCTTGCCATGTGGTGAAGTGATAGGGTATGAATGGCGTAATGGGAACGTGACAAGATGTCACGATGTGTCAGGAGTACGTAAGGAATCGTACTCATGATGAGTTAGGAATTTATGTACCAGAGTGTTGGTTAATGCGACAAGGTCACGGTGTAACTTGGGAATAGTCTCGAGCTGTATGACGTGGCATAAGACATGGTTATGATTGGAGTCTTTTCGTGTTAAGTGTTGGGATGAACTGTCAAAGGGACAGGTAGCATGAGGAGTCATGCTAGCCGGGTTAAAAGAAGGTTGGTATCTGAGTATGACCCTTGTCGCTCGAAGCTGGTGATCAACGTGTTATATATGTTGATCTAAGGTGATAAGGGGTAAGGTACATGTGTAATCTAGTTAGACACATGTGCCGGACGGATTCACCATATGTAATGGGTAATCTGTCATTAGCATAGTTTCACGGTGCTTAAGCCTCAGAGTTGGCTTAGAGCCGTGTGGCTTGTCTGGATGGGAATGAAGATTTGTATGGGCTAACATGCATGAAAAAAGTGACAAGTGTACTGTCCAAGGAAGGGATGCGTGACTTAGTTGATCTGAGTCATGCGTCGGAATGAGATTAATGAGAAGAATGAGACAGAGGTCTTAGTGTCTTAATCGTAAGGTGAGTCATAGGATCCACTTTAGTGAATAAGCACTGGAGGCAAGACCTTGAGTTGGAAGATGGGGTGACCGTAATGGGTCCTCGAAGGTTTTAACTTAGTAAAGAACACGTGATAGAAGGAGAGTGTTCAAAATATAGCGTAGTTCTATTTATAGTTTAAGTTGCTTATGCATTAGATAGAGAATGGCGTTAAGGTTATGTGTAAGCATGTAGGTTGCCATCTGACAAGCATGAATGGACTGCATGACATGCAAGTAGCATGGAGTCCAAGTAAGTGTTACGTTCATACTCTTCTAGAGTTTTCCAAGATACGAGAAACGTTTTTCCTTTAAGATGCTCACGAAAAGAAACGAAAGACATTTTAAGAAGGAAAATGTTAATTGTTAAAATGTATAAGTATGTACGGCCCCTCCTTGGTAGCCTCTGTTTACGCATCCCAAAGTATTAATTGTACGTATGTGAATGGATGACTATACTATGTATCTATTGTATGTATTTTCTAAGAAAATCCATAAAGTGATGAAGATGCATGAAGGGCATGACAACGGATGCTTTTATGGATCCTACGAACCGACGCTCTCATGTGCGCCATGAGGTGACACTCATGGATGCCATGATTGACGATGTTCAAGGTGACGCTTATGGATGCCACGAAAGCTGACGTTTAAGCCCATGTATGTTCTTAAATGAAGTTTTCCACGAACGAACTGTTAAAGAAAGGATAGAACTGAAATGAACTGAAAAAAAAAATGAAAAGCCCATTTTCGGGCTTACGCCCCAAACGATATTTTCTCATGAAAATAAAGGACTGTTAAACGAAAGAAAGAAATGAATGAAAGCTCCAGCTCTTTCGAGCTGACATGAACGAATGAATGAAAAGCAAAGAAAGAAATGAAAGCATGAATGTATGAAGATACGTAATGACCACATGAATGAATGAAAATGGTACCAATGAATGGGCAGATTGCAATGCCAGGTAAATAGTACTGGAAGTGCACCCAGTGCTGCCCCCTATGAAAGGGATTCCCAACCCGTGGCCACGGGCGGAATCCGGGTCCAAAGGAAGACCACTGACCCCAAACACATGGGGCGTAACAGTGTGTACTGGCCTATGAAAGTAATAAGAACAAATATATGTATCCATGTATGTACTGACGGGGGACACGTTCTAAAGAAAGAAAAGTCTTTTGAAAGAAAAGCCCCGTCTAGTGACGTTTTCAAAAGAACGCACATAAACATGCACGAACTCTTGAAGAAATGAAGGCACTGACGGAAGAAACGTTTTACGAAAAGGAAGCCATGTTTAAAAGAGAAAAATCCCATCCAGTGACGTTTCCAAACGAACGCACGTATGACACGTATGCACACACGTAATAGTATGTACGAGTGATGAATGCAGGAATGAAAACCTATATTGTTATATTTTAACCGTATGAAGTAATGTTTACGAGTCTTCGACTCATTTTAGTTTTTATGCATGTCCCTCCCCCCATAGGAACTGCATGATCAAGACGGACACAGCCCATGGGGAAGAGCACGGAAGTCTAGGTACGAGTTTTAAACGTACGAGAGGCCTTTTATTGTAAAGATTTATGTTTTCCGCTGTAAACCTCTTTTATTGTCAAATCACATTTTAATTTATAAACGTGGAGTCTTGCACCCTGGGTATGCAAGTGAAAAGTTTTAAATCGGACGATAATTCTCGTCGTCCTTTCTTAAAATATTTATAAAAAGTCCCACCATAAGGACGGGCGTTACAATTTATGGTCTGAAACAAGCCCCTAGGGCTTGATTTGCCAAATTAAGTTCTAAGTTGTTATCCTTAGGGTTTCATGGTTCCCTTTCTGATTCTTCTCTATTTATTTTTTCTACTGCATCTGGTTCCATTTTTGTGCTCATTTATTTAGATGATATTATCGTGACAACCTCTAATCCCTCACTTATTACTGAGTTCATTTCCTCTCTTCGGTATGATTTTCCAGTTAAGGACCTTGGCATGTTACATTGTTTTTTAAGCATAGAAATCTGTCGTAATTCAACTGGTCTATTCATGTCTCAATCTCGCTATATATCTGACTTATTAACCCGCACTAATATGCATAAGTCCAAGTCGGTGTCTACTCACATGTCTACCTTGGCCAAACTCACAGCTCTTGATGTCTCATCATTTGAGGATCCTCAACTCTATCGTAGTGTTATAGTTAGACTCCAGTATCTTGCCTTTATTAAGCCCGATATCTCCTTTGTTATAAATAAAGTCTGCCAGTTTATGCATTGTCCTCATCTTCCTAATTGGCATGCAGTCAAGCGTATTCTACGCTATCTTCGCTTAACTACTACTTTTGGACTTTATTTTTCTTCCTCTTCTTCTTTAAAACTCGCTGCCTTTTCTGATGTTGATTGAACCGGTTGCCCTGATGACCGAAAATCCACTTGTGGTTTCTGTGTCTATTTTAGTTCACATCTTATTTCTTGGGGCTCTAAGAAGCAACCCACTATAGCCAGATCCTCTAATGAGGCTGAATACAAAGCTATGGCTAATACTACATGTGAAGTTCTTTGGATTCAATCCTTATTGAAAGAGTTAGGCATTTTTCTTACTGATCCGTCAACTTTGTGGTGTGACAATCTCAGCGCTACCCACTTATATGTTAATCCTGTTTTGCACTCTAGAATTAAACATGTTGACCTTGATTACCATTTGTGAGAGATCATGTGGCTGCTAAAGCTCTCAAAGTTTGTTTCGTCTCCAGCAAAGATCAAGTTGCTGATATACTCACCAAGCCACTCTCTAAAACCAAATTCACTCTTTTACACTCAAACCTCACCATTTCTCCAGCACTGCTTGAATCGCAGGGGCTATTAAGGCTCCTGCTCTCTCTAATTCAGGAAGTCACTCCTCAAAGGAAGACTTGAGAAATATGGTCTCAAAGGATGATAACAGAATGCCATAACAGAATGCACGTGTGAAATATTATGGAAGGATCTGGAAGAATAGTACATAATAGAATTGCTGAGTTGTATGGCTTGGATTCAATGAGAAATATTCTCTATTGATCTTTGTATTAGTCTATAAATGCTTGGAATCTGAATATGTTTGTAGTGAGGAAAATTCAGTCAGTAAATACCTATGTGAAAAGAAATTCCTTGAAAAAAACATTTTGTCAAGCACCTTCTTGTAACGCCTGTTCTTATGGTAGGACTTTTTATAAAATATTTTTAGAAAGGACGATGGGAATTACCGTCCGTTTTAAAACTTTTCACTTGCATACCCAGGGTGCAAGACTCCACGTTTATAAATTAAAATATGCTTTGACAATAAAAGAGGTTTACAACGGAAAACATTAATCTTGAAATAAAAAGGTCTCTCATACATTTAAAATTCATGCCTAGACTTCTGTGCTATTCCCCATGGGCCATGTCCGTCCTGATCATGCAGTTCCTGTAGGGGGAGGGACATGCATAAAAACTAAAATGAGTCGAAGACTCGTAAGCATTATTTCATACAGTTAAAATATAACAACATAGATTTTCATTCATGCATTCATCATTCATACATACTATTACGTGCATGCATACGTGCTTACGTGCGTTTGTTTGAAAACATCACTAGACGGGGTTTTGCTTTAATGGTATTTCTTTTCGTGAAACGTGTCTCCTGTCAATGCCTTCATTTCTTCAAGGGCCACTGTACGGGATTTTACTTTTAAAAGGCTTTCTTGTCGTCAAACATTTCTCCCGTCAGTGCCTTCATTTCTTAAAGAGTTCGTGCATGCTTACGTGCATATGTGAGTTCTTTTGAAAACTTCACTGGACGGAGTTTTTCCTTTCAAAAGGCTTTCCTTTCTTTAAAACGTGTCCCCCATCAGTGCCTTCATTTCTTAAAGGTTCGTGCATTCGTGCGTTCGTACATGCATGCATACATCCATTCATTCTTATCACTTTCATAGGCCAGTACACATTGTTACGCCCCGTGTGTTGGGGTTAACGGTCTTCCTTTGGACCCAGATTCCACCCGTGGCCACGGGTTAGGAATCCCTTTCATAGGGGGCAACACTGGGTGCACTTCCAGTAATACTTACCCGGCATTGCAATCTGCCCATTCATTGGTACCCTTTTCATTCATTCATGTGGCCGTTACGTATCTTCATACATTTCATGCTTTCATGTCTTTCTTTACTTTTCATTCGTTCGTTCATATCAGCTCGAAAGAGCTAGAACTTTCATTCAGTTCATTCTTTCCTTTAACAGTCCTTTCATGAGAAAACATTTCTTTTCATGGGAAAACATCGTTTGGGGCGTAAGCCCGAAAATCATATTTTTCTTTTTCAGTTCATTTCAGTCCTATCCTTTCTTTAACAGTTCCTTCGTGGAAAACTTAATTTAAGAACATACATGGGCTTAAACGTCAGCTTTCATGGCATCCATAAGCGTTACCTTTGAACGTCGTCAATCATGGCATCCACGAGCATCACCTTGTGGCGCACGTGAAAGCGTCGGTTCGTAGGATCCATAAAAGCATCCGTTGTCATGCCTTTCATGCATTTTCATTAGTTTATGGATTTTCTTAGAAAATACATACAATAGATATAGCGTATAGTCATCCATTCACATGCGTACAATTAATACTTTGGTTGCGTAAAAAGAGGCTGTCAAGGAGGGGCCGTACATACTTATACCTTTGAACACTTAGCATTTTCTTCCTTAAAGCGTCTTTCGTTTCTTTTCGTAAGCATTTTAAAGGAAAATCATTTCTTGTATCTTGGAAAAACTCTAGAAGAGTATGAACGTAACACTTACCTGGACTCCATGCTATTTGCATGTCATGCAGTCCATTCATGTACTTGTCAGATGGCAACCTACATGCATACACATACCTTAGCGTCATTTTTTATCTAATGCATAAGCAACTTAAACTAGAAGTAGAGTTACATATCACTTAGAACACTCTCCTTCTATCACGTGCACTTACGTGCCCTTTACTATGTTAAACCTTTCGGGGACCATTTACGGTCACCACATCTTCCAACTCAAAGTCTTGCCTCGAGTGCTCATCCACTAAAGTGAACCCATGATTTACCTTAGGATTAAGACACTAAGACATTCGTCTTACTCTTCTTATTGAACTCATCTCGATGCATGACTCAGACCGACTAAGTCATGCATCCCAATCCTAGACAATACATCTGTCACTATCTTCATGCACCTTAGTCCATACTAATCCTCATTCCCATCCAGACAAGCCACACGGCTCTAAGCCAACTCTGAGGCTTAAGTATCGTGTAACTATGCTAATGGCAGATTACCCATTACATATGGTAAATCCGTCCGGCACATATTATATTACACATGTACCTTACCCCTTTATCACCTAAGATCAATATATGACACGTTGATCACCTGCTTGTGTAAACAAGCACCATACTCCGATATCAACCTTCTCTTAATCCGGCTAGCATGACTTTTCACGCTACTCGTCTCTTTTGACAGTTCATCTCAACACTTAACACGACAAGACTCCATTCACAACTACGCCTCATGTCACGTCATATAGCTCGAGACTACACCCATGCTACGCCGTAACCTTGTCGCGTTACCCAACATTCTGGTACATAAATTCCTAACTCATCATGAGTACGATTCCTTACGTACTCCCGACACATCGTGACATCTCGTCACGTTCCCATTACGCCATTCATACCCTATCGCTTCACCACATGGCAAGCACGACTGTTAGTAACCATGTCACGAGGTGACGTTGCCCAGTCATGCTTCCGCAGCATACTCTTACACTTATTCCACTACTGCATCCTTATTCTCAGCTGTAAGTTCAACACGGTGACACTTGTCACCTTAGATTACAGGCTTCACTTTAATTACTCCGGGACACTGTTCCACAGTTCCCGGCACTACTCATCACGTTCCATGTCCATCAATCACACAATCATCCTTATTACTGTGACACGCCACACGGCATATCGCTGCACCTCATGGAGTACATCCCATGCATACTCTCTTCTCACATGCTACGCCACATCACCACTATGGCATACCCGCCATATGGTACATCACTCCTTCACATGGAGTACACTCCACGTGTACTCCCTTTACATATGCTCCATCACCATTATGGCATATCCGCCACATGGTGTATCACTTCGCCATACAGAGTACATTCCACATGTACTCCCTTCATACTCATCACGTCACACAGAGTACACTCAGCGTGTACTCTTCCTGTTCCACATACACCACGCCACATCACCATTATGGCATACACGCCATATGGTGCATCACTCCGCCACATGAAGTACATTTCATATGTACTCCTTTCATATACACTACGCCACATCACCATCATGGCATACACGCCATATGGTGCATCACTCCGCCACATGGAGTACATTCCACGTATGCTCATTTTTCACGCACTGCACCACAGAGTACACTCCACTTGTACTCATCCCATTCCACAATATGCCAGGAGGGTATATTTTACATATACTCTCCTTATCTCACACTACGCCACACACAGAGTACACACAGCGTGTACTCTTCCCATTCCACCTACACCATGCCACCATTACAACACAGTCCTCAATACTACACAACACACTTCCCAATTACGCCCCAACACTTCACAGCACACTACACGGCACAATACATCTCCATATAACACAGATATGCCCAACACCTCACATACGCATCATATCACATCACCACACTCCACAATACCAACAGCACATTCCACAACCTAATCAACTAATCAATATCTAACATAATTAAAAGAGATAGAGAGTTATACCATTGACGGGATAACCCGTGAGTTGCCCGTTGACCGTCACGGTCGATAATGTCGGAAGGGTCGTATGTGGCGGCTAACCCACGTACGGGAACCGTTTGGGCACTTGGATAGCTAGGTGTGGTCTTGGAATGGCTCGTGATGGCGGTGAAAGGCGGTACACAGCGTATCTAGCCGTGTATAGTGGCGATCAGTCACGCGCAATGACTGCCCATCACGTGCAGTGGTTACCCACCACATAAAGTGGTGGTTTGAACCTAGGGCTCGGCTAAGGGAGGTGCGATGGATCTCGTGGTGGCGTCGAGGTGGTGCCATGGTGGCTCACGGTGGCGGTTCAAGGTCGTGAAGTGGATGAGAGGCCGTGGGTGAGTGAGAGAGAGTGTGCATGCGTGGGTGGCAGATCGGGGCCGTGGGAGGTTGGGTTGGCTTGGTGGCGACCTGAGGAGGCTCAAGGTGGCAGTTACCAGCCGTGGGTGGCGGCGCACGGCGGTGGATGGGTGCAACCGGTGCGTTGGAGAGAGGGAGAAGCCGTGCATGAGTGAGAGGCTTGAGAGGGGTGGAGAGCTTGGCTGACTTGGAGGAGCTCGGGGACGAGCCATGGTGTTGCTAGGTGGCCATGGGTGCCGCGTACGGCGGCGTTAGAGGCCGCGCACGGTGAAGCCGTGCGTGGGTCTCCTTGTGCGTGCGTGTGTGCGATGGAGGGGGAAGGTGGCTGCATGGGAGGTGCTGGTTTTGCTGGAGGGTGGTGGCCTGTGGCAAAGGAAGCTGCTGTGGAGGTGGTGGCGCCGGAGGACAGCGCACGACGGCACTAAGGACAGCAAGCCCATTCGGGCTTTGCACTTCCAGCGGAGAGGAAGAGGGAGCGTGAGGGAGAGGGGCTGAGCTAGGGAGGCTAGCCGGCGTGAGGTGGAGCTGGTGGTGCCGACGGTGAGAGTTGCCGACGCACGGCAGCGTCGGGCTGAGGCTTGGAGCTTACGGCGAGGGGATGGGCTGCGTACAACGTACGCTGGGGAGGGAGAGAGCTACGGGAAAATGAGGGAGAAAGAGAGGGGGTCTGGGTATTTAACCCAGTCCCTTCATCCGGGGATCCACGTAATGATCTAACGATAGATCTCAAACACCGATTTAAAATGCATAAACATTAACTTAATTAAAAACGCTTAGAGGAATTAAGGTAGAATATTATTTTAAATTAACTTTAGTTTATAAAATAATATTATTTCATCATTAATTAAAAACGCTTAGAGGAATTAAGAATTCTAAAACCATCCGCATGCTCATGAAATCAAACAACTCCCTAAAGATTGAAAACAATTAAAACAGAAATAAACAGACCCTGATATTGGCGTTTACAAAGCAGGGTGTCCAACAATTGCCATTACTGTCTATGTGAAATTAAAACAATTTGTTATCACGTATTTATTTTCATGTTGGATGTTGTCTGTAATTTGTAATTGATAGGAGCTAGGTCTGCGCACGAGTTCAAAAGGCACCATGCTTCCAGACTCTTGCAAAAAAAAGTTAGTAGCATAAGTGGGAAACTTGGGGAAATTCTGGAAGGATATCGTTTTATATTGAACTGGAATTTGTCCACAAGAATTTAGTTCAGAGTCCAGACAACTTTTCATTTGTGGATCATCTTCTACATAGTCCAATTGTATGAGTTTCAGAACGATTCAGTCGAGTTGCTTTCAACTACTTCTCGCACCTGGTATCGCGCTATGTTCTGCGATGGAGAGAGAATGAAATGCAGAGAAATGAGATGGTCTCTGGTGGCGCAAAATGAAAGCAAAGGATTCAAGTAAGTAAGGGCAAAATGGACATTTCATTATTGATGACACGGAGGGTGTGTTTCGTGCCTCATGCCCGGGCGTGCTTTCTAGCATTGATAGGAAAAAGCTAGGGATCCCCGCTGGGAATCCCGCTGTAACTTACCACTTTCCTTTTTTTATTTTTTTTATTTTTTATTTTATATTTAATAATTAAGAAATTATTTTTAAATAATATTATGAATTATTTTTTAAATATTTCTAAGTATTAAAAAATGATATAAAAAAAAGAATTAAAATGACATAGCAGAGCTCCCAATCGTGGGTGTCGACCCACCCTTGTTGATATATATATATATATATATATATATATATATATATATATATACCTATATATATACCTATATATATAAAGAGCCTATCTAACGGAAATTCTTGTTTTAACAGTTCCCATAATTTTCCTGTTAAAAGTAACTCTTCTCCGTTAAAAATCCTTCAGATCGGTCAAGTAGCTTTATTTCCAATTTGATACCTATTAAGTTGGTATTTTACGTCATCCATATTTCAAATTTTATGATACCCATTTATTGATTATTTAAGACCATTTATTGATTGTGAGAATTGAATATATTAACCGGATGATTTTTTTTTTTCACACAATCATTGAATATATTAGACCATTTATCAGTTCTGACGATACAAATGCATATAATACTGAGATTCAATGAGATTTAATATTATTCTGCACCTGCCGTTACAAAACCCTAATTAATAATTACATATTAAAAAAATAGAAATACAAAATTTAAATAATAACACATAACATTCTCCTAAAATAACCTTCTCATAAAATACTCTTTCCAGCTGACTAAAGAAATTCCCCTTTTCTCTTGAGTTTGTATTCATCATTCCCCCTGTTTCTCCTTAAGTTGTATTCATCTTTGTACTCTTGGAAGCTACTAGAGACTTGCATATACAAATTCTGCTTGATTTGAGGTAATATTTAATTTCATCAATCTTATGTTTAACTATTTGAATGAAAAAAATCCTATTCTGATTGAAACATCTACAACTACATATGCACAGTTTATTTTTCTTCTATGGTGTGTTTCTCTCAACTCAGTTGTCTGGAAGCAATGCAGTGGTGATAAAATTTGAAGGAAACATTGAAAAGGTGATAAAGTTTGAAGGAAACATTGAAAAGGTCAGTCTAACCACCTTTTGTGTGTTTATAGTATATCTATAATCTATCTATGTTTTAGGTTTATAGTTTGTATCTAATGTTTATAGTATATCTATAGTCTAGAAGCTCAAACACAACCCAGATATGTATACAGAATTCTAACAAAATTCTAGAGTAATTTAATTGTAACAAACAATTCAAATATATAAACTTCAGGATTTGTATAAAGAAATAGACATAAATTTACAGAAAATTCTAACATCATAAGATTCAAAATTCTAGAGTAATTTAATTGTAACAGACACCATGGATTCAAAATTCTAACATCATAAGATTAAACACCATTTATGTTAATAATTTACCTGCCAGGAAAGATAATATATATTTTTGTGTTGTTCCATTATATTCTTCTTCGATAGACCAAGACAAATGTAGACTATTCTTAATATAAAAAATTACAAATATGAATAATTCACTATGGGAAATTGACTTCCATGAACATTGATTTAGAAAAATATATTGCAAAAGATTTCTAACAACAGCAAGAAGCTCAAATGGAAGATCATCTCACTGTACAGGAATCCATAGGCAAATGATGCAATTTTTACCTTAGAAAATTATACATCTTAATAAATCATTAAGAAATGCCAAAAGAGAAAAAAAAAATTCTACAAACAATTACAGATTGTACAAAAATATAGAAATAGACCTAAATATTCACAAAGGTTAAAAATAGAGGGAATAAAATACTGTGTAACATTAAAGTTCATATCTTTAAATGTTTTATTTCCTTAAGAGTTTCATGAAAAGTTACTATCATTTTCGGGAAAAAAAAACCAAGGCCATTTCTGAAACTATTGACAGCTCCATGAATTTGTTCGACGAGAGAAAGAACAACAAAATGCAAGAAAAAAATACAACAAACAGAAGATGCGAATAAAAATTTCAAAACAGATCTTCAAATCAAGAAAACAAACATCCAAGAAAAGAAATAGAATCAACAAAAACCATACCCACAGTTCCTCTTCAAATCAGTTGCCTTTCTCTGTTCATCCTGCAAAAAACCTTAAAAAAGCTTCAATTTTTCCCATCCTTTCCATGTATGAAAAAAAAGGGAAGTCGATAGGAAAGCATAAGAAAATTTCTGAAAGAAAAAAACTTAAAAATCATACGATAAAATAAAATAAAAAATTTCATCTGACAACAAGAAAAAAAAAAACATAGATCTAAAGTAAACCTTCGGATCTGTAAGAAAAAAAAGGAACAACAAAACAACATTCATTAGGCGAAAAAATAAATAAATCTTAGATTTGAAAGATAAGGCTTTAGATTCATAACATTTTAAAAAAAATGAAGTTGTAAAAAAAAGGAAGAAAAAAACACAGATAGCAATTTCTGAGAATCGTAATCCCAGATTTGTATGTATTAACAAAAAAAAAAAAAAATAGAAACAAGCACACATAGATAATCAAAATCAACATGCATTAGCTGAAAAAAAAAAAAGAACTGAAATACGAGGCTTATTTAAAATTTTATTTCTAAAAAATTAGAAAACAAAAATAAACAGAGGTGTTGATTTTTATAAATAAAGAAAATTAAAAAAGAACCAGAGAAGGAAGAGCAAACTAACAAACAACAACCCAAAAAACCCAAAAAAAAATATTTGAAAGATGAAACCTCAAATTCGTAAGATTTAAAAAATAATAAAGTTGTAAAAATAAATAAATAAAAACAAACACAAATATGAGGGTGGGAAGTGTAGTGTGTGTGAGAGGGAAGAAGAAAGAGCGATAGAAAGTGTTGTGTGTGAGTGCGACCGAGTGTGTGAGGGTTGGAGAAGTAGATGGATGTTGCGGGTTAGAGAGAATCGGCGAAAAATAGAGAGAGTTGAGAGAGAGTAGGTCCGAAAGGGGAGAGAATATGCAGAGGATTTTGAGAGAGCTAGAGAGTGGGAAGGGTAGAAGATTCGAGAGAAAGTGAAAAATAGAGGTAAGAAGGTGTTGGCACATAGGAGAAAGGTTATAGAGTTTATATTTGATGTGTTTAAAACGGGACCGTTTAAGGACCATTTAGTTAAGAATGGACAGAGTCATTAGAAAGTAAGAAGAATCAGGAACATAACTGCTGACAAATTTAAGAGGCTGTACTAAATAATTGCCTTTCACGTGGTTTTGTCTATTTTCGATCTCTAAGCTCTTTATGAAGAATGGATCGATGAATGAATGAAATTAGCTGTATAGTTAATTGTGCTTATAAATTTATTGCAAATTTATTATAGAAAGACAATGAATAATCATGATCGAGAATAATTAAAATAATTAGAGTAACTGAGTAATTTAATAATTTATTAACTGAATAATTAGAATATATATGCAATCACGTGGACTCTTCTCTGATAGTTAATTAATGATTATTTTTATAAGCCTATATATATCATATCATGTCTGCCACTTTGATTATATATATATATATATATATATATATGAATAAATACAGTTTAATTTATCTATATACAATTAGTTCCGTTTGAATTTAAAAATAATTGAATTGAGATAGTTTTAGATGAATTGAATAAAATATTATTTTTAATATTATTATTATTTTAAAATTTTAAAAAAATTAAATTATTTATTATATTTTATATATAAATTTAAAAAAATTATAATAATGAGATGAGATGAGATGAATTGAAATGAATTCTAAATACAAATAAAATCTTAGAAGTGCTTAATCATGCCCTCACCCTCATTTAATATATAAATAAATAATTAAATATATTTTTAATTTTAAATAAGCTCTTCCCTGCTTATAATTTTTATTCGCTACTTGCTTTGAAGATCAAAAAAATATTTTGATATACAATGATCTATTTTGCTTGTGATGTTTATTTATACGATATAAATATTATATCGTTATTTAATTAAGTCAAAATATTACATCTTTATTAATAAAAAATTAATTCTTAACAAAAAAAATTAAATATAAACTAAGTAAACGTACATTGTACGTTACTTTTACCTATCTATATATATATATATAGGGATGAAGTTAGGATTATAATTTTGGAGGGGCTAAGCCAGGATTATAAAGAGTAAGAAATACAAAGTAAATTCAAAACTTAAAGAAAATAGGTATTTCCCAAAATTCATAACATGCAACAAAAAATTTATATAATGTTTTAATCAGAAAGTTTATACATAAAATTTAAGCAAACATAAAAATTCAAATTATGGTTTAAAATCTTACAAACTTTTTAGATAATATTAATGATGACTACAAATAAAAATATTTTATTTATCTTCTCCTATATATGTTTTAGATGTGTTTAAAAATAAATATTATTTTTCTAATAAATCTTCCTAAGAATTGATGAGGTTTTCTCTATCAAAATATTATATAAAATTAAATTAAATAGAAAATAATACACATGAAATATTAAGGCACCGTTTGGACATTGAGATGATCTCGTCTCAATCCATCTCATCTCATCTTAATATTCAAACACCACTCAAATACAAGCACTTCTCAATTTTAAATTTTCAACTCTTTCATTTAATCATTTTAATTTTTTTAAACTTTTAAAATAAAATACAAAAAGCAATTTAATTTTTTAAAATCCTAAAACAAAAATTATGTTAAAAAATTATGTTATAACATTTTAATTTTATAATAATTTTCTTGATCAACTTTTTATCTCATATTTTTTAAAATTTTATAAAACATCTTAATTAAAACTATTTTACTATTATTCACAATTTTCTTATCTCATTCCAACATTCAAACGAGGCCTAATTTAAATTGCTTGAAAAATGGTGTCAAAAGTTAGGAAAATAGTACAAAATACACAATTAATCAAATTTTGTTCGTAGCCTTGCCTCCCCCCCTCGGGGCCAAAAGAAAATAGTACAAAATCAAAAACAAATTTTACTGTAGCAGGTTTTTCTTCCGGCGAAAGAGGAAAACGCCCGAAATTTGACTTTTTCTTGTCGCCGCAAAATGGATTTCATGAATTTTGCGGCGAGAAAATTTTTCGCTGAAACGTATTGCAGCGATTCTTATCATTTTACGGCGAGACTTGACTGCCGCTAATAAGTTTATTACAAATTAGGCATATTTGTCAGGAGTTCAATATTATGCCTTCTATTTTTTTTTCCCGTGTTTTCTTTCTTCCCTCTCTCTCTCCTTCACTCCAGCCGACTGACTCTTCTCTTTCCCTCCCGTGGGTTTTTCTTCCTGACGCAGCCCAGCCGCCGTCGCCATTGCCGCCGCTACCAAAGGCACCACCCCCTCACGACGTCGCCGGCCCAACCACCTCCGATTTCCCACCGCAGATATCCTCCCTGAAGCAAGCCCGAAGCTTCTCTCTCCCTTTCCCGCGAGCTGCCCACCGCCACCTGCTGCGCCACCACGAGTGGCTCCCCTGCCGTCGAGTCACCTTGGGTCCTTTCCCCCTCAGCCCCTCGACCTCTCGCCAACGTTCTCTCTCTCTCTCTCCCCCCCGGATCTCAACAGATCCATGTACCCGCGCCTAGCGCCGCCGCCCACAGCCACCGTGAGCGCCACCACGAGGTGCTCCCTTGCCGTCGTCACAGTGGGTAAAGTGAAACATGAAAAAAATGATATTTCACGTATGTTGAACACTAGCTGATTTTGCAGGGACCGGCATTGTTTTTACTTTCCTCTGTGTGATTTTGTATGGTAGTAGTCATATTTCATTTTAGCTGCTTTTTCCTAATAAAAATGTTAGTTTTAGAGGTTATTATCTATCATAGCTATGCCTTCATACAGACTACAGCTAGTTTATAGATACCGTGTGAACAATATCTACAGCTTGTTGGGTGTTTTAGAATTTGACTAATACGTTCGCTTTTGTGCTTTCACATATTTTGTTAGGATTTCTCATCTAAGTTTTTTCCCCACCCAAGTTCCTTTTGTATTTGATTTGGTGTAGTGATATTGTGTACTGATTTGTTTATAATTCCAGCTAGCTTTCTGTACATTTACTGGCTAGTAACCCAAAAGCTTGTAAATTGTCATACACAGTTCTCTCATATTTCCTAGTTAGCTTATGATGAAGGGAAGTAAAGTTACTAGTTCCCAAACAGTTCATTACATGTTCTTTTCGTTTAGGCCTCCTTGGCCTTTTTGTACCTGTCATTTTGGTATTTAATTTCTCGTTGGATACAAGACATAAGTCTTTTTTGTTATGTTTTTATTTTTTTGGCTTTCTTATGTTTTGATTGATGTGGATTTATTTTTGTGCATTCTTAACTAGTTGCAGGGGAGGAAAGTAGAATACAATTTGGGGGTTTCCCCTAATCAGGAGGTCTTTGGTGGGGGGTGCCTTGGTGGAATTATGAACAAGGTAGCACTGAATAATTTTTTACACTCTACTTCTTTCAACTAACTCTCAATTATGCTATGAGAGTTATGGTAGATAAAATGTTTTGCAAAGACTCTTCCTCCTTGTCTCTGACCTCTTATACTTATAATTGAGAGAATTTTGTACCTGTATGCGTTTACTCTCTTATGCTATGTGTTTGCTTGCTGTCAGCTGGCTTGAACTTGAGGTGTAATTATGTCAATGAATGTGTTTGTGCATGCCATGTAAATTAAGCCTCTGTGATATTACCTCTGCAACATTAGAATCAATCTTGCATTTTTTTTAAAAGTCAAGGTTACTAACTCATCAATGCTCTTTCTACTTTTATGTTGACTTCTATATTTCATTTTTCTTTGAGTTCTTTTAAGCTCAGCTTATCCATAGATGAGTATCAACAATTTTTTTGATATAGGGACGTCCCCAGGATCTCGTTTGCACTCTCTCTTGGACTTCATCATTCTGCCTTAGTTCTCATGCTTACAGCATAATATAATTTTTGTTGCCACCATAGTTTCCTTGGCTTATTTCTCATGCTTACAGTGTGGCTGTTATATTGCCTTCTAATATTTGATAATATGCTTGCAGTTCTTTCCAGAAAATGCTAAAGCTAATTGCATGGATTGGTTTCAGGTAATAATAAAGCTTGTGCTAAAGTAGATTTAAATTCTTAGGGACATATACATATACATAGAGACATATATTCTTAGTGACATATACATAGAGAGGGATCATAGATGAGACATGAGAATAAAGCTTGTGCTCAAGTTGATTTAGAAGTAATATATTTGGAAGGTAATGGAATAATAGAAAGTATTTATTTTAGATTAATAATATTTATTACTTTATTTAGTGTGTGGTTAGCCCGGGTCAAACCCGGGCTGGAACTTGGATTGAAACCGGTTTTTGAAAATCCGGAACCCGGGTTCCGGGTTGCACCTTTTTGTTTTTTGTTTTTAATCAAAACCTACATGTTATGAATATTTTTCATGAAAAGTTTCTTTCCAACCTCAGTCATAAGTTGTCTCGAGCAATTGAAAATACTTGAGATTGATGATAGTGGAGTGGACGAAATTGTTGCAGTTGAAGGAGTAGGAGAAGCAGTAGCCAGCTGCTTGGTGTTCTCTCGAGTAACTAATTTTGCATCTTAACAAATTACAAAGGAGTTCATGTTTCAAAATGGCCAATGTTGGAAGAGAGTGAATTGAAGGATGTGAGAAAGTTGTAAACCCAAAAAAAAAAAAAAATTCGGGTATTGTGTATCTGTATTTTTCTATAATGCGGGTATCGGCCCGAATTTGTTACGGTCGGGTTTCAAACCGGGTCGGGAGAAAACCTGGCCCAGATGAACAGGCCTTGCATAACTTAATATGTTGGCTTGTACGGACTCCATGACAAATCATTTCCTAATCACGTTGTTCTTGTCTGTTAAAAATATAATATAAATAATTAGATCTAGTCATTTTTACATTTTTTAAGACAAATACTGGCAATTTCACACTTTTTTTTTTAAAAAGAAAAGAAAAGCAGACAATGAATCTCCTAATAAAAGAATCGTGAAGGGATTCTATATATACACATGAGGGTGTGCACGGGGGTAAATTAAACAAAGTTTTTGTTTCTGCAATGAATCTTTAAAATCTTCAAAAGTGCATTATAAATAGTAACAAAATTTGTCTTACCTCGTGCACATACTACAGCTTGTGTATTATAAGATCAGCCCGTGGATGTATCAAAGCTCAGTGAAAACTGGGGATGCAGTCCATGAAAGTGGATGGGGACCCTCATTTCAATGCAGTTTAGATCTAGTGTTTTTTTTTTTTTTTTTTTTTTTTTGTTTTTTTTGTTTTTTAACCTGAATTGGAAGCTTGGTTGCATTCTTGGGAATGATTTCGAACATTTTTTAACAGACCATTCATCAGAAGATCATATAAAATATGAAAACTTCAGATCTATCTGATCTTTTATATATATGCTTTACAGTAAAATTATCTCCTTTCTAGTACTAATTTCCCCTGGGAATGGACATGCAGCTAGCTAGCTCTACAGTTGCGAAGAATAACATATTGCATGCAAACTAAATCGTAGTCTAATCAATAAATTAGAAATCATGCAGTTTATATATGAATGTTACTTTTGATCAACATATAAGATCAAAATCAAAACAGGCGAGATTTGCAATAGCAATTTCAGATCAATGTAATTACTATATATTAGTATCATGATCATCATTAATATTATTATTAATTATTTGCATTAAAAACAACAAATTAAAGGGCATCCAAAAGTCTTGAAAATTGTCTGTGGACCGGTCTATGTTGTCGGTTTTAGCTAGATCATGCCGCAGTCAATCATGATGCTGACTGAATAAGTTTCCTTATAAAAAAAGGTTACGGTAAGATCAGACAATGATCATATCTTTCATTCTCTCTTTTTGCTGAGTGAAAAAATAGATAAAAGGGCGAAATAAGCCGTTTCCACGTCTCCTTTTAGCCATATACTCGATCGATCTACTTTATACAAAGTCATGTTACTTTGCTTGTTATGATTATTCTCTTCACCTTAAGTAATTAGTGTGCCATATCTTTTTAGTTAAGTGTGTTAATTAATCAGCAAGACATAAGTCTCGAGTGTAATATTGGTAGTGGTGTTAACTACTCATCCCTTATTCCAAAAGTTTATATTGATTATGGGTAAATATAAATTAAATTCATGAATATAAGTAGATTTAGGTGCGATTTGGATAGTGAGATGAGATTATAAGATGATTTTCGTTAAAAGTTGAATAAAATATTGTTAGAATATTATTTTTTAATATTATTATTGTTTTGATATTTAAAAAAGTTGAATTTTTTATTATATTTTGTATAGAAATTTTAAAAAAATTGTAATGATAATAATAGATGAAATGAAATATTTTCAGTTTAGGCGTCAATGATTTTTGTACGTTTAAGGGACTTTAAACCTTACATCAATGACCATATGCACCCTATGCCACACATGCACATAGTCGGAAGTGTTCTTTACAAGCCATTTCCTTCCCCATTTTTAAAAGAAGTAAGAACTTTGGACAGTAATCGGTCCTATGCTACGACAAATTTGAAACCTATCTAGTCCATTGGTTATCAATTCCGTCCATCAGAATTAACAGAATATACATGATAACATGTAAGATTATCACGTGAAAAATTTTATTCTTTAAATTAAGAAAAATAT
Source organism: Juglans mandshurica (assembly GCA_022457165.1). NCBI lineage: Eukaryota > Viridiplantae > Streptophyta > Magnoliopsida > Fagales > Juglandaceae > Juglans > Juglans mandshurica. The sequence goes on along the minus strand of CM039624.1, from coordinate 27,803,158 downwards.
AGAGAATTTTTTAAAAATAAAAATAAATAAATTAAAACAAAAGTGAGAGGACTGATGGGAGAAAAGTCTTCACCACCAGCCACCTTGTAGTGATCGAGATCTTGGCCACCTCGTGGGTGGCCCACAGACACCACTTGGTGGTCCATTTCAAGCCACCACATGGTGGTCGAGCCGCGTGGATTTGGTTCCTTGTGGCCCCGGAAAGGACCAACATGGTGGTGGCCAAGACCTAGGCCACGGCGAAGGGGTGGCCATGGTGGCTTCGAAGCTAGGGCCACCATGGGGCAAGGGGCCGGGCAGGATTTGACCCCAATGGTGGCTGGTCGAATCTTTTTGTTTTTTGTTTTTTTTTTTCAATTTATAATGAGTAGATGGACTAGATTTCAAGTTTGTCGTATTACAGGGAATTATATATATCATGAGTTATTGGCCAAATTTCTCTTTATATAATTTTATTTCTTCCCTGATCTATATGTTATCTGCCTTGAGGTGTTTATTTTTCCTTTTAAAAAATATCGATCTCTCCCCTCAATCCCCTAGAAGAATTGCTTGCATGAGTGAAAAACCACGTGAAGTAGATATATATCCAATCTAGGAAAGAGACTTTTCCTGACAGATTTTCTGCTTAGATCCATATGTACGTCGACAGACTGTGATATTGTACTGACCAAGGTTGAAAAACAAAAAATCATGTCTACCATTTAGGTTTGCATGCATTCAAAGATAGGCAAGGACCTTACTAAAACCCAAACAAACATATATGGGTAAGTTTCGAAGAAATTTCTTATGAGTAGTTTGATCAAATAAAGTTTGGCAACGGGTTGAAATCTTGGACACGTATATATGGAGACTATATAGACAAGTAAGAATTTTAGTCATGCAACAACTAACTTGCAGCCAAAAGCTATGTAGCGCCCATTGACCAAGATTTTCCGCTCCCTGTTTTCATTTGTTGTTTGAAAGCAAACATGTTCAGTGCCAAACTGCCCATAGTTTTGTTTATAATGATTATTCAAAATCCAAGAACAAATTAACCACCATAGTATGTTTCCCAAAAGCGAATGCATAAAATAAAGCGTGGTGGACCTTTTTCTGTACAGAGAAGAAAGGGAGAGAGAGAGAGAGAGAGAGACAGAGAGCAAATCATGATGGGAATTACATGGGGAGAATCAACCGATGAGGGAAAGTTTTTCTTGGAAAAATGAAAGAGACAAAACTTAGTTTACAAGGGAGAATTTGACTGACTAGTTGATCTGAAGATATAGAAAAGCACACAGAATCACATGGCAGGGGTTAGTGGAGTTGGACTTGTTTATTAACAGCCTCGTGATTTTCAAAGCTGACCCAAAGTAGTTTTTTTTTTTTTCGCAGCTGGTTCTGGGTAATCTGTAACTACCATATCTTGGATTCCAACAGCCCTCCAATTACTGTAGTGGTAAATATTCCCTGTATAAGCTGGCCTATATATACCCTCCTGGAGTAACCTATATTTTGCAATCAGAAATAGAGAGGAAGAGATGGAGATCCCTGCGGTAGATTTTAATGAGCTCAATGGTGAGAAAAGGAGCAAGACAATGGAGCTTCTGCACCATGCTTGTGAAAAATGGGGCTTCTTTCAAGTAAAGAGGATCGATCTCTTCTTCTTATATATATTGTGCTTTATAGTCTAAATTGTATATCAAACTACCATTCATTCTAATGAAAATATCGCTTATGCAGGTTGAGAATCATGGCATTGATAAAGAGCTGATGGAGAAGGTGAAGCACTTGGTAAATGGACACTATGAGCAAAACTTGAAGGAAAGCTTCTACAAATCCACGATAGCTAAAAGCATACAAAACCAAGGAAATACCTCTGATATAGACTGGGAAAGCAGCTTTTTCATTTGGCATCGCCCAACATCTAACATCAATGAAATCTCGAACTTCTCCGAGGACCTACGGTGAATATTGATCTGTTATAATATAATTAAATGACTAAATTTACTTCTTCTCATCAATTTAAACGTTTGTGCTCGTTGACATTTCTTATAATATATGTGTATATGTATGCATATATATATGTGTGTGTATATATATGTGTCTATCTGTGTATGCATATTGACTGATAGTGTGCATATATAATTCAGGGAAGCAATGGATGAGTACATTGCTCAACTGGTTAAGCTGGCAGAGAAGCTTTCTGAGCTCATGTGCGAGAATCTTGGTTTGGAAAAGGGTCACATAATGGAAGCATTCTCAGGGAATAAAGGTCCTTCTGTTGGGACGAAAGTGGCAAAGTACCCTCAGTGTCCACATCCAGAACTTGTTAGAGGACTTCGAGAGCACACTGATGCTGGTGGGATTATACTCTTACTCCAAGATGACCAAGTCCCAGGTCTTGAATTTTTCAAAGATGGGGAATGGGTAGAGATTCCACCATCCAAGAACAACACCATCTTTGTGAACATAGGAGATCAACTGGAAATTTTGAGCAATGGAAGTTATAAAAGTGCTTTGCACAGAGTCATGGCTGACAAAAATGGGAGCAGACTTTCCATTGCAACCTTCTACAATCCTGCTGGTGATGCCATCATCTCTCCAGCTCCAAAACTCTTGTATCCCAACCACGTCCGTTTTCAAGATTACCTCAAGCTTTATGCCACCACAAAGTTCTCCGACAAGGGTCCCAGATTTGAGTCTATGAAGAACATGACTAATGGTCACCATCATGTAATTGCCTGAAACTACATATCATTTAGAATATGTCTGGATCACACTGATCTTGGGTTTGGTTTTCAGTTTTTGTTATTGTTTTCTTCATCATGTGTTTTTTGTGCCGCCAGTAAAAATATTATGTTTTCCAACTCTCAATAGAGGGAAGGTATGAAGCATTTATTTCTTTAGTCCAATGATTCTGAACGTAATCAAAATCATCAATGTGACAATGGTAAAGCTGCTAATACATGTAAAAACATAAGGGTCGAATCTAAAACTACAAAAGCATAAATGGCATTTGATAAAAAAAAAAAAAAAAAAAAAAAACCCACCTAATTTAATTTGAAGCAACATCATGAATCCAGAGATTTGGGGTGGTTTTCTTTGTTTCCTTTTAAGTTGAATTGGGTTATATAAAACTTGGGCTTGCTGCAATAGTCTGCCCAATTTTTGGGTCCAACCTTTAACCCATTTGGGTTTAACTTCATTCGGCCAGATAAAGCCTCATATCTATACCGAAATACATGGATTGACCTTCTGACCAACTCGTTTGGTACTCGGGTTGGTCAGTCAACCAGATTCAACCCTCTGGTTGACCATTGAAATAATAATATTTTTAATTTTTTTTCTATTTTTGAATATCTCTATTATAGACCTATTATTTAATATTGTCTTGTTTATAGCATTGTTATTTTGTTTGAGATATTCATTAGAAATTCATACTTAAGACAAACAAATTAAAGTGATACGTTGTCTAAGTAACCTTTATCATAGAAATCTTCTATTTGGCCTAAAAAATGTAATGACTTAATAAATTACATCTATAATATGCGAATAAGAATAGGCCGTAGGTTGTTATATTGCCAGGTCATGGATGGTATAAGGCAGTTAAATGTAAATTGTATAATTTTGGAATCGACTTATGCATTGTAACACTCCGCTTAATTAACTCTTAAGTACTTTAAATTAGGCTTTTAATTATGGCTTAATCATTTTCATTAAGGTTGATAGTGGGATTAGCATTAATGTTGATACTTAGTATTAATAAGCAAATGATTAGAAAGGCAAGCCCATTAGTAATTTTGGTGAGGCTTTTTAGGACCCAAATACATTCATGGGCCTAGCCCAAGAAAAACTTTGAACCAAGCCTTTAGGAAATGAAGGCTAGTCTTGGTCCAAGTATAGGAAGGCATAAGGCTTTTGGTGTAGATTGGACCCTTGGCCCTTTTCAAGCTCATATGGCCCAAAACAATGTTTGGACTCATTTTACCATTCAAAGACCAAAGCCCCAATACACCATAACATTGGTTTCCTTAAGCCCAAATCACACTCAAAATACCCAAATTAAGTTTTGAAAATTTGCCAAGTCCATTAACCATCATACTTGAGGTTAGTGCACTTTAAGCTATGCTTTGAAACTTAATCATGCCTAATCTTTTCTTAAACTTTTTAATTCAAATTTTCTTGAATTAATACTCCCTTAAACCATGATTATACCATGTTAATACCCTAGCTAAATCATTCCACATGTCATTAAGAAAAATGACATAACAAGCTCAAACCATTCTTCAATCGGTTTTGTGCATTGTCCTTTGTAATGCTTGGACTGTTTTGCCCTTGGGTCCAACATTTTTGTGGTTTATCCTCAAGGGTAATAGGGTCCTTAAACACCTCATGAGACCCTCCAAAACTCAGTTTGAGCCTTGGACGAAATTGGTTGCATCAACCAACTCAAAGAACCAAACTGGGTGCACCTTGGTCTAGTTTGTGTAGGAACCAATTGGATTGAGTTTGAACCAGCCTCCTGCCATGGTTTGCACCACCCAATCACCCAATCACCAAGAAGTCCCATGACCATCATGAAGGATTTTGACTCATTTTTGTTGTCCAAAAAGATCCAAAACTGAACTGATTTTCTGTCACCACAAAACCACCTTCATCCACCTATTTTCAAGGGTGGTTTAAGAGATTTTTTGTCATCCAAATGATGCCCCACGATCTGGAGTCATCTACAGGACCCTTACAGCTACTGTGGAGAGGAAATGATGGTGGTTTGGGGTCTATTACATTCTGCACAAGTGACCTAAGCTCATGCAAGCAAATCTGGAGATTTTTCCAAATTTGAGCACCTCCCACTTCACCCAATTACCAAGCACCCAATCCAACGTCCCTCACTCCTTGGCCACTTATAAATACTTCCCTCCCCTTCTCATTTCATCCACACCACAACTCCAAGCATCATCTTGAGCCTTAAAAGCATTTCCCACTCTTAAGATAAAAAAAGTACAAATCGAGTGAGTTTTGGTGAGTTCTTGAGTGTTCTTGTGTAAGACAGTCTAGAGAGCTTGGAAGGCCACGAAATTTGTAAGTTTTCTTCCTTTTGATCTTAGCTAGCATGTCAAGCTTTGTTTTCAAGTGTTGGTATGAAATTTGGTTGAGTTTTGAAAAGGTTATGATGCTTAATGCAAAATCGGGTCAATTAAAGAAATGTTTGAATGATTGAATGTTTTTAATTGGAAGTTTAGCTATGGCATGTTCTAAGCATGATTTGATATGATCTATCACTATCCTAACATGAATAGGTTTTAAATCTATCTTGTTTAAGCATATTGGTTTTGATCAACTAGGATATCTTGTGATTAGAAGCATGTCATGATAGGTTTTAAATTTATCTTGTTTTGATCATCAAGCATGAATCGGTTTTAAGCATATTGGTGATTAAGGATTTCTTAGTTTTGATTAAGTGTTGGGATGAATTTGATTACTCAAGGATTAGACTTCATAATGTCCCTAAATATGTTAGTGATCATTAATGATTAAAAAAAATCTCATGTGCATGCATTCATAAGGATTAATAGTTGAAAATACACATAGGTATCAATTATGATGCATGCCACGGGTTGAGACTAATTGGAAACGTTCCACTTTGAATCTTGAAAATCTAAGGGCATAGATAGTTTTAGAATGTTAAAAATATGAAATCTATGAAATTTGGTTAAATTTGGAGTTCGTTTGCAATTAGTGAAAATTTAGGACTTAAATGGTAATTTTTGAAAGTCTAAGGGTATTTTTGTAAATATCTAATTTTTGAAAGTGTAGGGGTATTTTTGTAAATATCTAATTTTTGAAACCTTTAATTTTGAACCTATCCATAAGAGTATTAATCCTAACTTAGTATACACATTATAATTTTTATGATGTTATGTTATTTACCAATGCATTGAGAACGAGTCTATAGACAACGTAGTTTTACTACGGTCACCGGCAGGTACTCACAATGCATATGGGGAACTGTGACACTACCACACGTTATGATATTAATTAAGATAATGAAGTAAGTCTATGATGGTGAAAGTTTATGATGAAATTTTTATGAAGAAGTTAGATCTTTTAAAAAAAAATGATGACGAAATTATTTACTGAGTAAAAACCTGTGTCTCCATATTTTTAAGAGATGTTGAGGAATCTGGATGGGAGACATACATACTGATTTTCTGCATCTCATGCATTGCATATTTATCATTTTTCATGATTGATTTATCTTTGTGTCAGTTAGTTGTTTAACTTACTGAGATTTCGAGTAAATCTCACCATTTTATGGGATCACTATCATTCCACTCGGAATCAACCAGGACGAGATTGATGGAGCACTGGGTTCGCGTGATTGAGGAGGAGCCGGATCTGGAGAGGAAGCTGGACTTAATTTTGATGTTCATAACCCAAGTTCTTTATGCTTTAGATCGCATTAAGAAAATGATATGACTTTGTATATAAGTCTATGCTACTTTAGTATTTCGAACATGATGATTATCTAATTCAGTTGGGATGTTTTAGTTATTCTGACATATTTTTCACCTTAACCTTTTATTTCCGCTGCGATTATTGCATACTACTAGTTGCATACTAGGATGTATTGCATATTAACTGTCATGAACGGGTGTATGTAACCTTGTGTTGCATGTCCCGACGCTCTAAGTCTCCGTTCTATCCCAAGCGGGGATTGAGGGCGTCACATGCATTCAATAGTTGGCCCAAAGGAAGGCTATTGTTTGACTTGCTCCAATTTTATATTATTTACAATCTAGCCTTATTGGGTGAAAGCCACTTGCATGTTATAATTATTGTTCACATTGCAACGATGTACTAAGTATCTTAGAAGGGCCAACTTTTTTAAAACCATAGAATTTCCTTTTAATTAGTCTAATTGATTGTTGTTCAATTAGATTAAAATTCGCATGATGATAATTGTGGTTTGTTTATCATTGGCAATACATTAAAATTGATGGGATATTTATCTCTTATGAGTTTCTTTTGTTTTGCTTATAGTGAATGCATCTTCATTACTTACTAATTTGATTAACATTATAGTTCTTAATGGATCCAATTTTTTAAAATGGGAAGAACATGTTAGTATTATTCTTGGGTGTATGGATTTGAATAATGCACTTTAGGTTGATAAGCCTCCCAAGCCTACTAATCAGAGTTTTGCTAATTAGAGGGCAGCTTACGAGAAATGTGAGCGCTCTAAACGTAGTATTATGATAACGAAGCATTTTATTCTATGTTGTTGATGAAATTTGTGTTTGTGGCCATGGGCGGGTCTTTTCACGATAAATGTGACAACGATTACCATGATCCTATATTGATATTATTCAATGAACTAGATGGTTTTGAGATGACATCCGTAAAGTTTGATAGTTACAGTTTGAGCTCTTAAAGTTGTCAATGTTTATTTTTTTAGTGACCTATGTGGTCCAAGTGGGAGATTGTTCGAATTATTGTAATTAATGGACATACATAAATCATACATTGTATGATTGCCAAATATAAAGTTTGAGTAATGTCTATAAGGCCCATTAAGTGTGATCAATAAGTGACATAACCGGGTGATTGACACATCTCTAGAAGCTTATGATTTTGGTCCAATCATGAATATTAAAGTGGTACGGGTTCAATTCATGTGTAGAAATCCATTAAGGACCTGTGTAATTTCATTATTTTATGATGGGAAAAATTGAAATTCGGGTAATATATGTAGGTTATGGTCCCTATTTCAGATTCATTATTAACTCTAGACATCCTATTCCTATGAGTTTTTACATAGAGTGAATATTATTAGATGTGGAAGGCCTAAATGATGTGCTCTTTTCTCCAATAGTTACATGTACGCTCTTTTTGCCAAATCTCTATAAAGGTCTAATACGAGCTCTTGACATATTTGGATATATTGTTCAAATCTAACACAAAATTCCATATATGTTTGCCTCAAACTATTTTAGAAAATAACGTGACAAATCCTATCGGTACATGTTCTAGTTGCTTTGCACCACAAGCACTAAAAAAAAATCAATTTAAGATTTTTGCCTTTGTTCCCTTTGAAATGGAGGACTAAAAACCCATCACTACCTTTTCCTTTGTTGCCTAATCACACGATCATCTGGCAACACTCTGCCATGACCTTTAAGCATTCATTCACTCTATTAAGGTTTGTTTTGTAGGAACATGTTGGAAGGGGAGAAGAAGTCATTCCCGATCCGCGATGACAATTCGGGCCTTGGTCGGTGTTATTTGGAGCCCACGGCAGTGGTCCGGAGTGGTGGTACGGTGTCCATACCATGTCCATTGTAGTAAATATAAGATAAATGTAGCAAATATAAATGGAGGACAAGGCACATAGATATATGTGATTTAGTACAAAGCCTATGTTCACGGGTTGTTTGTGATGGAAATCCACTATAAATGAGTGCATTTTAAAGGCTCTTGTAGCTGACTGTACAAATGAGTCGGTAACCCTGCAACTTGGAGATAAATAAACCTGAGGCTTTCATCTTGAGGTTGAAGAAGCCCTCTCTCAAGTCGCCTAGAACTCCCCACATTTATGACTTCAGATATTGGCCTTTGACATTGGTTGGTGAAGAGCTCGGCTTTATGTCACTTTGTTGTCCCTCCTCATATGTCTGATCTCATTTTCCTCTTTTTTCCCGTCACTACCTTTCTTTTCCCCCCGACACCTTTTTCCTTTCTCAGCTTTTGTCCCCTCCTTGTCCTTTGCTTGTCCTTTTTTGATGGCACCTCATGGGCTGGACTTGGGGCTCCATATGGGCCAGAGGATTTGATCCCTTCCACAATCCAACATCTAGCCATCCCTAAATGGGTTTTCACCATCCTTTAACCCTGGACACAAATTCTGAATATCAAAAGTGACTATCTTTTTTTTTTTTTTTTTTTGTAGCCTTGGTTATGGAGCCTTCACTCTTTCTTTCTCGTGTTGTTGTACATTTTTTACACTTCATGTTAAGCTTGTAGACTTGCAGCCTCATGTTTTAATGGTACCTACCAAGCATCCATGTTGAAGGTGGCTCAAGCACTTTTTTTTGTTGTTGAAACTTTTAAGAGTTTTTCAAGAAAAAAAAATCTAAGATGTATTTTGTTATTAAAGTTGTTTTGGTTTTTATTTTTGATGGAAACTTAGGAAAATAATCATATAGAAAGTTGTTTAAGAAATGAAAAAATAATAGATATAGAGAAGTTCATCAGGCTAAAGTTGAAGACTTTTGTTTTTTTAAAGAAAGTTTTAAAAAATTTCGGTATCCAGACAATGTGGGGGAGATGGGGATCAGAGCGAGGGGGAGAGACATATATAATATTTTGAGAAATGATATTTGTACTAGGTGTGTAAGTTTCGTACACTTTCTTTAAAAATGTGGGTAAATTTGGGATCTACATAAAAAAAATTATTTTTTAATAGTGAACCTCACATTTTTAAAGTAATTTTTGATATAGTCGTAGGGTATACAAATAGTTTGCTAACCGCACGTGATCGGTCATAATGGTCCCAAAAAAAGTAATATTATATACAGTCTTATGTAACAACCCGCCCATTTTTCTCTCAATTGGTCACGAGACTCGTCTATGAGTTTTAAATATTGAAGTTGTGTTTTTAAATACAGCTGCTGGCTTTTAATGAAGTCCAGTGTTTTAAAGTCTTCGAAATATTTTAAAAGTCTTAAATTATTTTAAATTGGGTATTTTTAGCATTATTGAACCAAGCCAAATTTTAAAGTGAGCCTTTTCTAATTTGAAATCCCAAGAATAATATGTAGTTTTAGTAAATCATTTTGTTTATATGATTTTAGTCATATAAGAGTATTATTGAATATTCCTTATTTCGTTTTATATTAAAAACTCTATTTATTTATATAAAGTTATTTCTCTTAAATTGTTTAGCAAACTTCATCATTTTATTTTATAATGAAAGATTATGTTTTTAGAATTAAAGTTGGGTTTTAAATTAATCATATTGTATTTCTATTTTAATTCCTCTTATTTTAGTTAGTTTATTTATGTGTTTAATTTCTTACCGTTGGATCAAATCTGGGGACTCGAGATGAAGCGTTGGGATTTAAAGCCCCAAACCCTAGTTTTTTTCCCCTCACTTTTCCTTTCTCCCTTTGTCTCTTCATGTTCAGTAGTCGCACGTCCCTCTCTCCTTCCCGATCTCTCTTCTCTTTAGCCCAGTGGCACCGTCGTAGTCCAGCCACCACCACTGTACCAACAACCTTCTCTTTCACCGGCAACCACCTCCTCGCCGAATCCATCCACGACACAGCTCCCTCCCTTCCCCTTTCCCTCTCCCTTGCTCTGTTTTACAACTCAAGGCCACCAACTCTCCCATAGCCACCGTAGCTCCTCCCAAGCCGCCATCAACCACCAACTCGCCACTACCCACGACTATTGCACCCCTCACAGTAGATCAACACTCGTGTTACTCTCTTCCCTCCACAGCCATTCAGTGCCATGATGCCCATCGCACAAACCTTTTCACCACCGTACACGGCCACCTCGACGCCATGTGGCCTTGCCGGACAACGAGGAATGCAACGGGTCATCCCGACCCATGATATAAAACCTCTTCCTTTTCCTCGTTAGATATTTTATTGTGAAGTATGATTGTGTTGTGGACTGTGTTGTGTTGTGGAGTTCATTGTGTTGTGTTATGTGAACAAAGTAGTTGTGGTGGTTTGTGAGATTATGTATTGTGAAGTGTGTTGTGTCGTGTTGTGGACTGTACTATATGAAGTGTAGTGTGAAGTGAAGGGAGTACACGTGAAGTGTATTTTGTGTGGTGAAGTTGTGATGCACTGTATGGCGTGTCACGAAGTGTTGGATGGTTGCATAGTTGAGAAGTGTGGAGCGTGATGTAAAGTGTTGGGAACTGTGAAATAATGTCCTGGAGTAGTTGTGATGTGACCGTATGGTCGAAATGACAGGTGTCACTATGTAGTAGTGTTGTGGCTGGAAATATGTGTGGAGTGACGCAAAGGGAGAATTACGGGATGTAATAAAGTAACGAGGAATCCATGTGGAGTCATGCACGTGATGAGTGAGTAGATGGTGCAGTTGTGAAGTGGCAGGATGCCATGTGAAGTGATGGATAATGGTGTAGCTTGGAAATAGTTCGAGCTACGTGATGTGATGTGAGGTGCAATTGTGAACAAGGTTATGTCGATTTAAGTGTTGGGATGAGATAGGTAGTTGGTCGGGTAGCATGAAGGTTCATGCTAGTTGGATTTAAGTGAAGGTTAGTATCAGAGTATGGAACTTATTTACACAAGCGAGTATTAGTAGAATTATATATTGATCTTAGGTGATAAAAGGGGCAGGGTACATGTGTAATGTGGTTGAACACATGTACCGGACTGATTTATCATATGTAATGGTTAATCTATCTTAAGCATGAGTACACAATGTTTAAGCCTCAGAGTTGGCTTAAAATTGTGTATTATGCATGATTGAGATTTCGATGAAGTATTAGTTATGGTGCATGAATAAAGGAATGGATGTATGCATTGACTATGATTGAGTTGTATAATTTGGTTGGTCCAAGTTATGCATCGAAAGGATAGTTTGGTAGCCGGTAGGTAGAAAGAATGATGAAGGTAATGATGTGTCTTAGCCTTTAAGGTGAATCAAGGAAGTTGACCTTGAAGGATAAGAACGTGAAGTAGGAGGCTATGTGTTTGGAAAAGGTGACCTCAAAAGGGTCTCAGAAAGAGGAAACTTGATAAAGGAAAGTATAGAAGATGGATTGAAATGAAAGAGTATGTCTAGATGAAGGAAGTCCAAGTCGGAAGTAGTTTATGTATCTTCTAAGTTTAAGTTATGTACTTAAGGGAATGAATAATGTGAGGTTATGTATGCATATCGGTTGCCATTTGACATGCACATGAATGGATTGCATGAAATGAGTATGGCATGGAATCCAGGTAAGTATTATGTTTATACTCTTCTAGAGTTTTCTAAAATATATGAAAATGAAAAAGAAATGTTTTATTTATGAAAAAGGAAATAAAATGTTTTTATGAGACAATGTTCTTTTATGAAATGAAAGGAAATAAAAATATTTCTTAGAATGAAATGATGTTTTATGAATCTATGCTAAGGTATTAATGTTTAAGTATATGTATGTGCTAGCCATTCTTGACAACCCATTTTTATGCACCACAAAAAATAATTGTATGCATGTGAATGAATTATATATGTAGTAATTATTGTGTGTATGTTCCATGAAATGAATGATGAGGTTTTATGCTTTACATTATGAAAATATGTTTAATGAAATGGACTGATGAATGCAAAGAATGAAAAGGAAAGGAAAGGAAATGTTTGAAAAGAAATGAATGTTTTAATGTGTGAAACTGTGTAATGGCCATGACTGATAAATGAATGAAGGTACCAAAGAACTGGGTAGATTGCAATGTCGGGTAACTTGCAGTGCACCAAGTGCTACCCTTGACTTAGGGATTCCCAAATCGTGGCCACAGGTGAAATCAGGTCCAAAAGGCCGCTAACCCCAACACACGGGTCGTAACAATGTATACCGGCCAAATGAAAGTGATAAGATTAATTGTATTCATGAAATGTTTTAGTTTTATTTCAACAATCCACTCTGCTAGTTGCCTCTTTTTCGTTCTCCCCCTTCTCTGATGAATTAACTTGAGTCTTATCTTAATCTTGATGAAACTAACCAGTCTCTTCCTAGTTTGACTATTTCTTTATTGCATAAGTTTGAAGATGTATTCCCAGAGAAGATGCCAAATGAGTTGTCACCCATTAGAGGCATTGAGCATCAGATTGATTTTGTACCCGGAGTTGCTATTCCAAATCGACTAGCCTATAGGAGTAATGCAGAGGAAACAAAGGAGCTTCAAAGGCAAATTGAGGATTTGATGAGGAAGGGGTACGTGAGGGAGAGCATGAGCCCATGTGCAGTACCAGCGCTACTAGTTTTAAAGAAGGATGAGACGTGGAAGATATGAGTTGATTGTAGGGCGATCAACAATACCAAGGTAAAATATCGTCATCTCATTCCTAGATTATATGATATGCTTGATGGATTGTATAGCTCATATATTTTCAGTAAAATAGATCTTAAAAATGGGTATCATCAAATTAGAATGAAAGAGGGTGATGAATGAAAAACTGCTTTTAAGACAAAGTATGGGCTTTATGAATGGTTGGTTATGCCGTTTGGACTTACAAATGCACCTAGTACTTTCATGAGATTAATGAACCATGTCCTACGTGCGTTCATAGGCAAGTTTGTGGTTGTGTACTTTGATGATATCCTAGTGTACAACAAGGACTTAAATGAATATATTGAACATTTGAGATATGTGTTTGATGTGTTGAGATGTGAGAAATTGTATGCCAATTTTAAGAAATGTACCTTTTGCATGAAAAAAATTGTTTTCTTGGTTATGTTGTTAGTACAAAAGGTATTGAGGTGGAGGAAAAGAAAGTCAAGGCCATCAAGGAATGGCCAACGCCTAAGAGCATTACTGAGGTAAGAAGCTTTCATGGCTTAGCTAGCTTTTATCGGCGCTTTGTTAAAGACTTTAGCACCATTGCTGCACCACTCACTGAAGTAATTAAAAAGAATGTTGGGTTTCGTTGGGGGGCTAATCAAGAGAATGCTTTTACTACTATCAAAGAAAGATTGTGCTCTGCACTTGTGTTGGCATTACCTGACTTTAACAGAGCTTTTAAGATTCAATGTGATGCCTCAGTAATAGAGATTAGAGCCGTTTTGATGCAGGATAAGCGACCTATATCCTTCTTCAGTGAGAAGCTAAGTGAATAAAGAGCTTTATGCTCTTGTTCGTGCTTTAGAGACTTGGCATCATTACCTGTGGCCTAGGGAATTTGTTATCCACACTGATCATGAATCATTGAAGCATCCCAAGGGTCAAGGCAAGTTGAATAAAAGGCATGCTAGATGGATGGAATACATTGAGACATTTCCATATGTCATCCGTTACAAGCAAGGTAAGGAGAACATTGTTACTGATGCGTTATCCTGGAGGTATGTCCTTCTTACTTCTTTGAGTGCCAAAATGCTTAGGTTTGAACATGTGAAAGACATGTATGTCGATGACGCTGACTTTTCTGATGTATATATGACATGTGATAAGGCGGCATTTGGTAAGTTTTATAAGTATGATGGTTATTTGTTTAAAGAAGGCAAGTTTTGTGTGTCAAGTTGTTCAATGCGTGAGTTATTGGTGCGTGAGGCACATGGTAGAGGATTAACGGGACACTTTGGTGTCAAGAAAGTTTTAGACATTTTGCATGAACATTTCTTTTGGCCTAAGATAAAGAGAGACGTCAATTGCATTTGTGGTAGATGCATTACATGTAGAAAAACCAAATCTAAAGTTTTGCCACATGGGTTGTATACACCCTTACCCGTTCCTAGTGAGCTATGTGTAGACATATGGACTTTGTTTTAGGGCTGCCAAGGAAAAAAAGAGATAGAGATTCTATTTTTCTGGTTATGCATAGATTTAGTAAGATGACATATTTCATTCCATGCCATAAAACAGATGATGCTACAAACAGCGGCCGACCTATGAAGGGGTAGGGGGCCACGACCCCCCAAAAGTTTGAAAAAAAATAATATATATTAATTTTTTATAATTTAATAGGATTATATTAATCTCATCTTGTATTGGTCCCCTCTAAAAAATTATCTTAGGCCCCCCTACAAAATTATTTTGATTTTATAAATTAATTACTTATAAGTCCACTTTTTAAAAAATTAATCCAATTTAAAAATAAAAAAATAAAATACATCTCACATAAAATAAAATGATCTAATAACCTAATCACAAGATTTTACTCTCAATAAAAATAAAAAAAGCATTCAGAAGTTTTCTCTCCTTCACTGCCGCCTCTACACTGCAGTTCTCTTTTTCTATACTAAAAGTTTAAACTTTATAGTCTTGTCTTGTCTAGATGATCTGCCAAATAGCCAAAAGGCCAGCTTTTGAGGCTTATAGACATACGATTACCGATTACGTGTTCATATCTTGAAGCAATTTAATGTTTTGGTCAGACCTACAAGCTACAATATTGTATCATGAGCTTTTGAATTTTGATAGTTTCATCGCTGCCTATCGTCTGATATACGGTTTGATTTTTCTCTAATTTTTTTCTCTTTTTTTCGATTTTATTGTTCATTCATATATATAATTGTATTGAATCTACTGAACTTGATGCAGTGTTTTTAAAGTTGTTTTTGTCACTTTTCCCCTTCTTTCATGTATTGATGCATCATGTAGTTGTATTTTTGTTTAATTTTTTTCTTTCTTTTTGAAATAGATTGATGACTACTTGGTTTGGCTTATATATAATTATGTCTATTGAATGATTATTTATTTTGTGCTTAAAAATTAACTTTAAATTCATGTTTCATGAGTAATTGAATTCATATATATCTAACTTTATTTTATATGTTTCAATTTGATTTTAAATTTAGGTTCATGAATTATGTCTAAATTGAAAACTATCGATGCATTCTTCAAAAGAAAAAAAGTTGATACTCCTGAAAATTCTTCTAAAATTCTAATGATTGAACATGAGGAAAATCCTGATCTTTAACTCTCCAATTTTGGAGTCTGAAGAGATTCATTTTACATCGTCAACTCTTGATTCTAAGGAAATTGATATATTTTCTCTACAATGAGATCCAGGATTACGTCCAGCTATGTGGGACTATCCAGTTAATCAACGTGATGAAATAAGAAGAGCATACTTGAAAATGGGTCCATATCAGATACGTCTCTCAAAATTTGCATATTGGCTAGAGTATTGGTTAGAGTATTCTCCATCAAAGGATGCTGCATATCGTTTACCTTGTTATCTTTTTACAATGAAAGCATCTCAATGTTCTAGATGGGATGTATTTACTGTCATAGGATTTATAAATTTGAAGAAGATTAATGATGGAAAATATTGTGCCTTTTTGAATCATATTGGGGAGGATCCTTGATCTTGTCATAATAATGTTGTAAAATCTTGTGAGGATTTATTAAAAAAATTACAGCATATTGATAAAGTAATGAATGCGCAAAGCTCCGAACAAATTCTCAATAATAGATTCCGAGTAAAAACATCTATTGATGTTGTTCGATGGCTTACATGTAACACCCCGTATTTTAGTGTATTTTTACTGAAGGATTATTTTTAGTTATTAAAAAATTTATCCTCTTATTTTAAAATTGGTCGGATTTTTAGTGGGTTTATTTCTATGATTTTAATTTGGTGAAAATTATTTTTTATATGCTTTCTTAATATTTATTTATTGTTGTGCATTTAAATTTCTTTTAATATTTAAATTAATTACTGAGAGATTTAATTATTTCAATTTGACTTTATCATTACGTTTAAATTATTTTATTTAACTTGTGGTTTTAAAATCGTTTCCGTTGGATCATTTTCGTGACTCAAGTTATGAGGATTGGACCTCATTTCTTTTCCCCTCTTTTTCTTTCCTCTCTTTTTCTTTTCCTTCCTTTTTTCTTTTTCTCTTTTTTCCTTCTTCTCCCGCGCGACCAGCCCCTCCCTCTCTCTCTCCTCGTGCGTCCGCCCACTCCACCCAGCCCGCCGCCGTGAGCCGGCGGTGACCCTCACCGCCCATCCCTCCACGTTCCCCTGCCGCCGGCGACCCCACCCCACCAACCTCTCCGCCGTTCGTGCCGCCGGTAGCCCCCACGAAGCCCACGAAGCCGCGGCACTCTTTCCGCCGTTGCGCCGCCGTCGCACCGCCATTGGCCACCATCTTCCTACCACTTCATCCCCGACCTCTTGGCAACCCTTTGGACCCAACCCCGGCCCCGATCCGTCACCGGTGAAGCCACACTAAGTACATTTCCGATTTGTACTTTTTTGGCCTAAAACCGCCCCTTGCGCCGCCACCCACGGCAAACCACCACCACCATTGGCTTCACCGACCTCTCTAGGCCCTACCCTACCATTTTGGGGTCTTCGTTTGTATTCGTGGAAAAGTGGGCATCTGTGACCCACGGCCACAGTGTATTTTACACTGTGGTGTTGCTCAGACGTCGCCATTTTCAGCTTTGTGATCCTCCGGAAATTATTATATAGCGCTGTAAGTATTTCTCCAAATAATTCTTGTGAATTTAATGTATTTTTGCACTGACACATTTTACTGTATTTAATCTATTGTTGGTTTTGCCGGACTGAGTCCGAGGAGTTCGGGAGTGGATTGGTGATTGGAGTGTTTGGTTGGAGTTGATTGGTTTGGTTATTGATGGTTGTGGATTTCTGTTGGTACATGTACATCTCATTATTTCATGCATGATCATGTTTGTAAAGAAAACTGGGTTTTCGTGTTGTGCATTCATGCTCATGTGTGATTTGGAAATTGTGATTTTATGTGAGAGTATTTTTGGGTGCGTGTGTATCACGACCCCAAGCCGAGATGGGGTATTATCTCGGTGGAGCTCCTCTGGTTACTCGGGAGCGTAATAAACTGAGTAACGTCCCCTGGATTGTCGCTTGGCGATGATGGGATCGGACGAGAGATTCGTGCCGACTCCGTGATCCTTCTGCTGGCGGGGATCAGAGGATGCTTGGCTACGCACGCGCTGGGCGCGGAACTGGGCATCGCTCGTTGCGTAGTGGGTGCTTGGCTACGCACGCGCTGGGCGCGGAACCAAGCATCACTACGAAGTCAGGACGTGCGGATGGCCCCTAGGGGAGGCCATGGTGCATAGGTTAATAAATGATTAAATTGGCTATTTTCTGGGAAAATAGTGTGCGTGGATTTTGTGTAAACCATTTTCTGGGAAAATATTTTACGGATTATTTTTGGGCCAATGAGACTTTGGCGTGTGTTGGAAATTGTCATTTTCGGGGAAAATGATGTTTTGAGAAAATTGTACATTTCATCATATGCATGCAGGTTGGTTGCATTTAATGCATTTCTTTCTTGAGGATTATTTTGGGTTATACTTACCTGCGGTACCCTTCTGTGGTAACGCAGATTTTGATGCAGTTGAGGAGGAGGGCGAGCCTGAGGAGACGGCTCCGCCCGAGGAGTGATCTGGGATCACTGGCTTTATTATGCTATTTTACTTATTTGTATTTTCGGACATGTGTTTATTTTATTTTGGGATGACTGTATAACTGCTTTTAAACCTCTTCTGATGTTTAGTTGTATTTAAATTCTGGTACTTAGTTGACTATCCGCTGCGTTATTTTATTTGTACACTGTTGCATGTACACACACTGGCACTTCGTTGGGATGTGTGACCGTGTTGTCACCATCCTGGTGTCTCGATCCCCGTGTATTTTTTTATAAGGGGGATTGGGGGCGCCACATTACATTTCAAGAATGTGCCTTTAGAGGTCATGATGAGACCCTTGAGTCAAAAAATCGAATTTCCTTGAGATGTTTAAACTCTTGGTTTCGTATAATGACAAGGTTGGAAAACTTGTTTTGGAAAATGCTCCTAAATCTTCAAAGTATACTTCCCCTAAAATTAAAAAAGAGATTTTGGAAGTTCTTGCAAAGAAAGTGAGAAAGAAAATCCATGAAAATGTTGGAAATTCTAAATTTGCATTATTGTTAATGAGGCACGAGATGAGTCTAAGAGGGAGCAAATTGCTTTAATCGTGAGATTTTTGATGATGATGGTTTTATACAAGAACGATTTTTTTATCTTGTGCCTGTTAAAGATACATTGGCATTGACTCTAAAGAATGAAATATCTGTAGTTCTTTCTCATCATTGTCTTGATATTCAAAATATTCGTGGGCAAGGATATGATGGTGCTAGTAATATATGTGGTGGATGGAAATGATTGCAAGCATTATTTCTTAAAGATTGTCCATATGCATACTATGTTCATTGTTTTGTTCAGCGATTACAGTTAGCATTAAAATTGCACATATGATAGCTATTGATGAACTTTAAAGTGGAAAAGGAACTAACCAAATTGGCACTGTCAAACAAGACGGTGATTCTCGTTGAGGTTCTCATTTTTATTCTATTTGCAGTCTACTACGAATGTTTGGAGCCACTTGCTCGATGCTTGAAAACATAATAAAAGATGGATCCACTTACTCTCAACGCGGGGATGCGAATGCTGCTTATAAAATGATTACATCATTCCAATTTATATTTATTTTACATTTAAGGAAGGAAATCATGGGTATTACTGATGTTCTTAGTCAAGTTTTGCAACAAAAATCTCAAGACATCTTGAATGCAATGAATATGGTTTCTACTATAAAATGATTCATTCAAAAGTTGAGAAATGAAGGTTGAAAAAATCTGCTTGAGAATGTTGTCACTTTCTTCAAGAAATTTGATATTGACATTCTAGAATTGAGCTCTCGTTATGTACAAGGTCGTGGTCATCATCAACGAGATCACATTACGATAGAGCATCATTATCATTTTGAAATATTTAATGCTACTATAGATTTTCAAATGCAAGAGCTTGACAATAGGTTTGGTGAAGGAGCAACAAAGCTTTTAGCCCTTAGCTTAGCTTTGGATCCAAAGGATGCTTATAAATCCTTTAATATTGATGATATCTGTTGTCCTGTAAAAAAGTATTATCCTCTTGATTATTCTGAGAACAAGATAATTAATTTAAGGTTTCAATTGAAGTATTTTGAAGTTGATGTGCTTACTAATCCGAGGTTTTAGAATTTGTCATTCATTGCATATTTATGTCGAAGATTGGTAGAGACAGAGAAATAAAAAACATACTATCTTATTGATAGATTGATTTGTCTTGTTTTGACTCTTCCAGTATCTACAGCGATCAGTGAACTAGCATTTTCAACTATGAAGATTGTTAAAACAAGACTTCGC
Source organism: Juglans mandshurica (assembly GCA_022457165.1). NCBI lineage: Eukaryota > Viridiplantae > Streptophyta > Magnoliopsida > Fagales > Juglandaceae > Juglans > Juglans mandshurica. Next base: position 27,783,270 of record CM039624.1, on the reverse strand, counting down.
AACAAAATTGAAGATGAGTGTCTAGTAAATAATTTAGTTGTCTATAATGAAAGAGAAATAGCTAAGAATTTTGATTTAGATTCAATACTTGATGATTTTGTTTCTTTAAAAGAATGCAAGTTACAATTTTAGACATTGTGTGCTTCTTTTGTTTGATCTTACTATCAGATTGTTCTATACCGCAGGAAACATTGTATAAAAATAGAACAAAAAATATTTTATTATAGTTTTAGCTTTGCTTGGCCACCCTAAAACAAATTCTTGGTTTCACCGCTAGCCACCAACATAACTGACTTGTTTTTCAGGGAGATAGTGCGACTCCATGGTGTGCCTTAGAGTATTGTTTTTGATAGGGATGTTAAATTCTTTAACTACTTTTGGAAGGTGTTGTGGGGGAAATTGGGTACTAAGCTCTTATTTTCCACTACTTGTCATCTACAGACTGGCTGTCAGACTGAAGTGGTTAATAGGACTTTAACTCAGCTTTTACACATTGTTGTTTATAAGAATTTAAAAACTTGGGAGGATTGTTTGCCATTTATAGAGTTTGCATATAATAGGACCATGGATACAAAATCTTCATATTCTCATTTTGAAATTGTTTATGGTTTTAATTCACTTACTCCTTTAGATTTGATACATTTACCTGTTGATGACAGGAGTAGTTTGGATGGATAAAAGAAGGCGGAGTTAGTGAAGTCACTTCATGAGAGGGTACTGCTTCAAATTTCCCAAAAGAATGAGAGGTTTGCTTCCTAAGCCAATAAAGGGCGAATGCGTGTTTATCTTTGAACCAGGAGATTGGGTTTGGGTTCACATGTAGAAGGAAAGATTCCCAACCCATAAACGGACTAAGTTGCATCCTTAAGGAGATGGACCGTTCCAAATTCTTGAGAAAATTAATGACAATGCATATAAATTGGATCTTCCAGGTGAGTACAATGTGTTTGCTACTTTCAATATTTCTGACCTTTCTCCTTTTGATGTAGGTAAAGTTTCGAGGTAGAATCATTTTGAGGAGAGGGGGAATGATGGGCACCAACATGGACTTTGTCTTAAAGATCATTTACAAGTTCTAAATGGGCCAATTACAAGATCAAGAGCTAAGATGATCAAGGAAGCAATGCAAGGATCGGTGCAATCTACTTAGGATGAAGCTAGCAAGAGCCCAACACACAATATGAGCTTTAAAGAAGAAGAACCAGTTTTGATCCACTTGATACAAGCTATGGAAGACATGACTTAGAGTTATTGTTTAGGCCTATTGTTATTGAAAGCTTTCAATTTGTTTAAATCATTTAAATGATTTATTTTATTAGTTTAGAATAATTGGGTTTGAGGATGCTTGGCCCATATATGTCATATGTTTTATGTTTTATGAATTAGGGTTTCAATAGAAGTTTTTTAAAGTGGTTTAGGATTGTTTTAATTTTCAGTTAGGGTTTTTTTGCGAAAGCCTTGGATTTCGCCCAAGGGTATTTTGGGAACAAGGGGGCCTTATTTTGGCCTAGGGTTTATTTTGTTTAAGGGAAGGGATATATAAGTTACTGTAGCCATGACATTGTTCATCAGTTTTATGAAATTTGATGAATTTATTCATTGTGAGTTGAGTTTATCTCCTCTTGTTCTTGAATGAACTTTTGAACTTATCAAAGGCAAATCACAACCTTTGTGGCGTGCTTCCTTATAATTTAGGTTCTTGAGACAGGTTTTTCAACGGGTCTAGATTTCCATATAATTTAGGTTCTTGAAACGAGTTCCTCAACGGATCTAAATTTTCCATTGGCTTGATTTTGGTTTTCATGGATGAGTTTTCAAATTGATTATTAGTTCAAGGGATTCCATTTCCACGAATTCATATCACTTTGTTTCACGCTTTCAGAAACAAACTTCGCCTTTGTTCAATCTCCAAGTTCAGTTTAAAGGGGAGTAATAACAACCAGCTGCATAAGGAAATCAATCAAACTCAATAAATCAAGGAAAAGCAAATCAAGGAAGAACATGATCGTAGGAATTGAAGGAAAATTTGACAGCTCAAATCATATCTATGATATACTCTTGTCTCGAAATTATAGGCTTGTAATTATAAGCATACATTTTTTTGTAACCTATGGTATATAAGAAATATCACAATACTCTCTATCCCAACCTTGAGATAGCTTTTCTCTCAAAAGTCTTTAGACCCCTCTATCACATAGATTTGTAATTCTGTTTCTCGATTACCTTGTGAGCATGCAAGGGAGGAAAAAGATCATGGATGAAATATCAGTGGCTTTAATTACTCCACCGCCAATACCGTCGAGGAAACTCGAGGTCATCAAAATCATGAAGAGTAATTCCATAACTAGTTTTATTCTCTGGAAAGTGAGCATGCATCATGTGTTCTGAAAAGTTTTGGAGGACGAATCTTGTTTGTTTTTCAAAAACATCTCATCTCATCTCATCATTACAACTTTTCCAAATCCCCACACAAAATAAAATAAACAATTCAACTTTTTCAAATCCCAAAACAACAATAATATTAAAAAATATATTTTAAAAATATTTTATTCAACTTTTTAACTTTAATCTCAACTCAACTCATCTCATCTCATCTCTGGAAACAAACGATCAACAAATTAAAACATACAATGATCGATCAACAAATTAAATGGTCTGTGGTGTCAAAACAGTTTTATACACAAACAAGTTTTTTTTTTTTTTAAAGAGCCGAGAATCACCTGTCAACGAGTGACTCTGTTCTAATTTTATTAATAAATCCTGATCACTTATAGCGGAGGAAAACCATGATTACAGAACCGACACCTAGGATTACAAGTAAACAAAAATTCCAAAACCAGGTGTCAAAAAATCCAGAATCTGCTAACCAAAAAAAAAAAAAAACAACAAACCAAAGGAAAAAGAATTGGGATATACACAAACAAGTTCTTCATTTACTTATTTTTTTAAAAAAAAAAAAAGGAGAAGAGGATTCTAATTTTATTGAAAAGCATTCATTTTTTACGGAGGAATACCTTATTATAATAAGAAGCTTGAGAACAAGCTCGTTATTCCTAATTCTACGCATGCATATATACCATATGCATTCAGAATCCAAACAAACGGAAACTGCATCACAGCAATTCCAGTGGGTGTATACATATTTTCAAACGCATCTTAAGACGAAGACCTCTGAAACGTCATACAATTGAAGCAGTCTTGAAACACCGACTTGGCTTATTTTTTTTCTTTTCGTTTTTTCAGAAAAGCGCCCCAAGCTGCTTGTATAGTCAAAGCTGCTTCTGTGGTAGTAGAAGGCGGTTTGGTCTTCCGCTTGGAAAGTAGAGTCTTCAAGTCGTTGGCCATTAGACCAAATGCTTCAACTTTTGTATGAGTCTTGAGAGTTTCGGTAGAGATTGGGAGCTTGGATAGGCTGAGTAGTGAGGTGGAGTGATCGAGACCCCATTGGAGAAGTTGCACTCCATAGAAATTACCCTGTTCAATACACTCTATGCATATCATGGTTTCCCCACTTTTACTAGTTGGGAATTTCAATACAATGCCTTGTGTGATGAATAGCATCACATCAATTGGTTCTCCCTCTCGAAAAATGTAGCTATGCTCATTGTAGTACACTGGCTTCAGATACATGCAGATCCACTCTAATAGTGCTTTGTCTTTATTTATCATTGGCACCTAGCTTGCAAACATTAATTAACAATTAATTAAATACATTATGCTATTTTTTATTTATTTTTTTATTTTATCATCATTAGTTGTGTCAGTTGAATTAGTTAATTAGCATTTTAATTTTAATGATCGACTTATAAAATTACTTAAAATATATTACATCATATGTTAGTTATCCAATTAAATGCATTTTGCTTTATATACTACAAGAAAATTACTTATTATTGGCCAGTTATTTCTTACAAAAATAACTATTTTCATTAAAATGAGTCTGTTTTCATCACAAATAATCATTCTTATTGTAAATAATTCGTCACAAATACTCATTTTTCTTGTAGCATTATATCTTTAAAATTTGCAAGCATGCAGTTTTTATTCTAATATTATCCAAAGATATATAAGAAGTAATTAGGAAAGAGTACTCACTTTTTCTAGTATGGGCAAGCAGAGAGTACGCTTTATTTCCATCTTAAGTAATATGGGAAGATGAGGGAACAGATTCTCTGTATCAATGTCTTTCTTTTTTCGCAATTTTCCTTGGATATCAGACATCAGCACCTTTCTTTGATTTTCAGGGAGATTGTTTCGTTCCATCCACAACTGTATGCTACTTTCTTTTCCGCTCATCTTCGCCAAATCTTCCTTGTCCATATACGACTCTAATTGCTTAGATGTCTCCAACTGCATATACGTCTGTAACGTATAAACAAGATCAAATTTAATTTGTCCAATCCAATTTCAAGTTTTTAATTTCTTTTTTTGCTATTTTACTGAACTTTTTATTTTATCGTTTTTATATTCTTCGGCTTCCAATTCATGCTGACATATATATTAGCATACAGCTAGCTAAGTACCGTATGCTATTAACTTGATCTTAAATGCCATATAACCCTCGGATGATTAATTGGTGTCCTTTTTTTATTGGATGTGACTAATTTATTGCAATCAAAAGACTATTCGCAACTAATTTTAGTTGTAAATAGTCATTTCGCTGGAATTAACTGATCGCAAATAAACAGTTTTCTTGTAGTGTCGGTCAATGATCCCACGGCCCATTAGTTTAATCCGTCAAGAAACTCACATGAGATCGATGATCATATAAAATATTCTAAATTTTTTAATCCCTAAGTACCAATTTTAAAAAAGTGCAAACTCCAAGACCTTTAATTTTTCCATAATTAAATTTATCATAACGGAATTGTGTGTGTTCCAGAAGTAGCTCACAATTAACTTTTATAACCAAAAAAGTCATTGATTTCACAAATCTAATAAAGAGTAAGGGAAGTTTAGATGCTAAAAATATCTTATAATACTTGTGAATAGTAATAAAATAATTTATAAATAGTATTGAAATAGTAAATGAATAATAGTAAAATAATAGTGAAATAGTCTGATAATATCTGAGAACAATTATATTTCCAAACAAACCTTAAAGATCATGTTGATCACGATCGAGTAGATGGGCGCATATAATTAACCATAATATTGCACCAAATGCACCTTAATGAAAATAAAGGGATAAATTTCATCCAAAACTAATAATATTGACACATATTAACAAGAGTAAAAGAAAAAGATTAATTATACTATAGAGAAAATATTCAAAGTTCCCCTTTCAGATGATATATATATATATATATATATATATATATATATATATATATATATATATATCAGTACCTGGCAAGTCATGCATGCTCATCATGTGTGCATGCATGCTTCTATTTATATATAAAAAATCTTCACAACCTCCTAATACTCCACACTCCACATTATTTTTAATTTTTATTATTTTTTTCTTTTATTAAATATTTATTATATGAATAATGAATAAAAAATTTGAAATAATTTAAAAAGAATAAACTCAAAAAAAAATTTAAAAAAAATATTAAAAATTAAAAACATTTAAAAAAATGTGGAATGTGGAGTGTGGTGAAGATTGTTAGCAAAGCTCATTTATATATGAGGAAACCTTGATAATTTCTAGTACTAATACTCACAACAACAAAAAAGCATATATAATTAAACTAATAAAGCTTAAAAAAGAAGGATGTTGAGCACCAACCTGCACATTTCCAACGAAGAACAAAAATAGAAGCAAGCCAAAGATCGAAATTAAAACAGCGAAGCAGTTTTCCCAGAAATTTGGACTTGTTTGAAGACTTCCACCAAAAGAACTACGAAAATTGGAACAACTATAAAGTATGAGATATATATATATATATATATATATATATATATATGAATTATTCTGAAATTATTCATAACATTTGCGCATGAAAGTAAACCAACAAATAGAAAATGATCATCTGGGTAAAAATTGTTACCGACGTTGTATATATATAGAAATCATCTCTAATTATCTAACCGAATTAGACAATCCAATTCTACACATAGATCATACAAACGTCCTGCTTGTATATATATATATAGTATTTCAATTTTTCAGACGTAGTTAGCTAGCTAGCCGTGCATACATGCATGAGTATTTATTATTGTATCTATTTTTCTATATTGGATTATGTGCAATCAGGTAAAAAACTTGGAAGTTTTCTCAATTAATATTCAATAACCACCACCAAATTAACAGCTCATGTATATATTTCCATGCCTGATTCGTTGTTGAGCTAAAATTATAAATACATATATAGCAATTGTGATGTGGTGGCCCGGCCCTACATTTAATTAATTAACATGAACGCATAAAATGAACAAGAAGTGTTGTATTAATTAATGGAAGAGAAATGATAGTTGCAGTCGTGAGTACGCAAGCGTCGCACAATTGCTTTGAAAAAAAATAAATAAATACCGAACCCATATGAAAAAAAGGACTGTACGACACTTGTATACTACATGACTTATGTTGTATTACTCTTAATGGAAACAGCACAAATTGCATGCGGTGCGTTCCAGAGTCCAACAAATGTGCAAGTTCATGAACAACATAAACACGTACGACGATGAGTGTTAGAACAATATATATATACGACAACATGCATGGATGCTTATTGATGATGACAAACACTAACAAAAATCATAGTGAAATATCTCATTGTACTGGAAATTAGACAATTTAATATATATGCACAAACCTCAAATTTCGCACCCCCCACCAAAAGCAGTACATGATCTTTCGCATAAAAGTCGTTGATGCCACTGTACCAGATTGAAGTGCTTCGAGAAATATTCCGTCATCAAATGATGTTTTATTTGGTGTTTTGACAGAGCAATAATCGTTTAAAAATGTATAGTTTCCAAAGCCGTGATCACAGTTAAAAAAATGTGGGTTACATCCAATATGATTATCACAGGCTATGTGCCAACATGCTGTATGTCGTTGGATGGAGAAAAAGAACCAAAAAGCACCCAGCACCTGTATGACCAGCAGATCATATATGATCTCTTAAATAATCAGAAAATTTTAAATAAATAAATAATATAAAAAGAGAAAAATAAATAAATAAGAGTAATTCTACATACAACCATGAAGTGCCAACGTTACAAACATGTAAATTGAATATATAGAAAGTAATTGAAGTACTTGCATGCGTACGTACATGACTGGCGAGGATATACAGAAACAGATTGAATGTAGCTCGTACGACCAAAACGGAACTTTTAAATAGGGTCGTAGTCTTGTTGAGTTTTCTCCACGCCAAATAGATACGGGAAATGCTAGGCACATATTGGAAGAGAACAATAGCATTCAGGAACTTCCTTCTGTTCAAAGATGTCGAACCCCTCATTTCTGAAAAAATAATTGGAACTACAACCTGCAGGACAGATTACAAAGGTATATACAGTACGTACTACGTGCATGTAAGTTCGATTAATTTAAGGATTACATGATGCATTTTGTATTCAAAGCAGATGTTATTAATTTTCTCTATCTTATTCTAGTAGTAGTACTCTAATCATGAGGCCTCACCTCTGAGACAGGAAGAATGGCGAGAATATCAAGAACCAAGTATCCATGGAAGTACCTCTTTGCTATCAGCCAAGCATTCGTAACCAAAACAGTTTCTCCAAGTTCACGATAGATCTCGTCTATATATGGACGTAGAAATTGCAACATGATGTTCACAAGATAAATCATATCAGTGACTGATCGCAAACAGAGAGCAATAATCTTCAATGTTTTATCTAGCGCAAGGCACTTTTTCTCTTCGTTGACCACAGGAATGTAGAAGAACAAAGGGTCAACTGATACTGCAATCATACACGACACTACGAAAATCACATTCCAGATTTCTATGAATCGCCCCTCTGGGTGAAGATTTTTCACTATCCAACTCTCTTTTGTTTTCCCCTTTCCTTCTGAATTAACTTTAGCCTTCTGGGGATCCTGCTTCTCAATATCCAGCCCCCTGATGATCACCACAATATAACAAGCAATCTAGTCACCGTCAGACTCATAGGGTGCCTTAATGCATTAATGCCGAGCGCCTTTGAGCCGTTAATTCATGTGAAACATATTTGGAAGCTCTGTACATAGTAACACTAAATACACTTTCCGAGTTTCGCACCTTCTATTTGAAAAAAAAGAAAAAAGAATTTATTATTAAAAAAATATTTTTTTTTTACGTAGATCGATTCCATATATATTTATAAGAAATGATAAATGTAGTCTTAAATATGTAAGCGTCGTGCTATCACTTTGAAAAAAATGAATAAATACGAGCCTCATATAAAAACAAATTAATTTTTTAATAATGGATTCTACTCTTTTTCAAAGCGACTGCATGATGCTTGCATACTCCACGACTGTATGTAGCATTACTCTATATTTATTCATTTTTTTCAAAAGAAATACGTAAGATATCTTAAAATTATAAATATCATTTCTCAGTTATATACTGGGCACAAGAGATAAAAAAAGACAAGAAAAAGAAGATACTGACCTCGGCTGATTCTCTTGCAGAAGCCCACGGCGTTTAAGTTGAGTACTCATGAGTACTGACGCTTATCACTGAAAAAGTAAAAACGTCTCAAATAAGTATTAATCAAGCTCCAGATCAACCATAATTAACCGGCCAACTTAATTACGAGATTTCTTAATTACCAGCACAATAATTTAAATTTTGATTCCTCACTACAAGAAAGTTACTTTGCGACTGGTTAATTTCAACAAAATAACTATTTACAATTAAAATTAGTTACAAATAATCTTTTGGTTACAATAAAATAGTTACAAAAGCCCATTTTTCTTGTAGTGCCTAAACATTGTAAAGCATATTAATTATAGAAATAGCATGTTTCATGCATGATTTATTCAAAGGCAGAAGGAAAATTAGGTATATCCACCGCAGTTCTACTAGTAGAACTGCATGTGCAGCTTAATTAAACACGATCATCAAGAAGCTGCAAATTACTCACTAGAATATATAGTCAAGTGCAAGAAAATAATTCTAGACGTTAAGATAGATTTTTTAACTGGAAAGCAAACCAGAAAAAAAAGGAAGCAGTAAATTAAATAGAAGTAAATAATAAAGATTTCTAAATGATCCTTACGCACCCCTTGTAGTAAATGCAGAGATCAGTTTAGATCGAGCAAGTTGTGTGTGTATATATATATATATGTGTGTGTGTAAAACCATATGCCTGCAGGGTGTTAAATTAGAATAATACAAATATTAATTAAATATCCATATTTCCATCTTAAATTTGTAGAACAAGTAGTAATTTCACATAATCTGAAACACGCGACCGGGATACTTAGGAAGCAAAGAATAGATAGCGCACAGAAATGGAGATGCAAGTCATGTCTCTTTATTCCTTTCTTCTAGTTCTGGTCGATCGATAATCTAAAATCCCCTCGACTCTTTCTTTTTCTTTTATCTTTCCGTACCGCTTGAACTCTCTAAATTTCTACCTTCCTTCAGATCAGTCTAGCTAGACAACTAATTAACTCCCCCTCCAGCCTTTCTTTATTCTTTCCTTCCGAATAACTTAATTCGTAACATTAAATTAATGGACTAATTAAGCATGCATATTCTTATTTATATTCCTTAGATCTTCTTGTCTTCCTTTCCTGTTTGATCTCTCTAATTCCTGTCAAGTACAATGCGTGCAGCATGCACTCACAAGCGATCCACTTCTGCCAATACTCGTTTGTATCAAAATTAGAACTTTTGATCAGGACGTGATGAATATTGCTTGTGAGGTTTCAAGGTATATCGGATGTATAGGAATACTTAGGCCTCGTTTGGTTATACAAATGAAATGAGATGAGATCATGATATATTTGTAAATAATAGTGAGCTATATATATCTCACGAAGTAAAACATAAAGAGAAGGATGAATGCAAGCAAGAAAGACATGAGGACATTGAGTAACAAAGTTGCAACACACGAGAAAATATATGCAGTAGAAAAAGCAAACATGAAGTACTCTGCAATGACCAAGAAATGCATGTACCAGCAGCAAAAGTTGAAGTAAAGCACACTGCAAAAAAAGAGAAATGAAAAGCAACAACAAAAGGAAGAAGAAAAGCAATAGAAAAAGGAGGAAAATGTTGTCATAGAAAAACAAGGGATCATCTGTGAAATACATGGTTGCACACACAAAGCAATGTCAGAAAATCAACATGTAAAGCACTGCCTAAACCATGCTATCCATAAAGTTGCAGTAGATTACTTGTAACTAAGTAGAAAGTTTAAAATTAGTTTAGAACTTTTTCTTTCTGCCTTTGTAATGTATAAATAGCGGTAGGTTTGTATCATGAACATCAATGAGAATGAGGTTTTTCTCCACAGTGCTTATGCATTTCGAATTTCCATTCATGTTTTAACGTGGTATCAGAGCAGGACTTTTTTCCTGCTGTGTTTCATTAACTTTCAAACAAACCTCATCTCATAAATCATGACAACCTCCTCTTCTTCTTCATCTCCTTCTTCCCTTGAGGATCCGAATAGTCCCTTCTTCCTACATCACAGTGACAATACTAACACCGTCATTGTCTCACCCCCATTAACTGGTTCAAAACTACATTTCTTGGAGCAGATCATTTCTGCTTTCTATTTCTATCAAAAACAAATCAGGCTTCCTGGATGGCACAATCACTACCCCTGACTTATCAAATTCTTCCTATGTTTCATGGCTAAGATGCAACAACATCCTCCTTACATGGATTCTAAACTTTGTCTCAAAAGACATTGCATCCAATGTCTTCTTCATGACATCAGCCTAGCAGGTATGGGACAAGCTCAAAGAACGATTTGCACAACCTAATGAGGCTTGAATCAATCACCTCCAACATAAGCTAAGTGGCACTGTACAAGGACACCTCTCTGTAAGTGATTACTTCACATAATTTAATGCTATTTGGGAAGAATTGCATAGCTATAGACCTCTTCCATGCTGTTCATGTGGAAAGTGTACCTGTGATGCCTTGAAAAATGTTGGTGAAGTCCAACAAGGAGATTATGTGTTTAAATTTTTAATGGGCTTAAATGATAGTTATGATGCTATAAGGGGACAAATCATTTTATTAAGCCATTTTCCTTTATTGGATAAAACCTTTTCACTAATTTTGCAAGAGTAAAGACAAAGGCAGGCAAGGAACACTACCCTGCCCACCTCAGAACTTTCTGCCTTACTTGCTTACCAAAATTTTCCAAAGAAAAAGGACAGATCAGAACTAGTTTGCCACCATTGTGGTAAGGTTGGACATACAAAGGAAAAATGCTACAAGTTAGTGGGATTCCCACCAAACTTCAAATTTACCAAACCAAGAACTGGGAACACTTCTGTTGCACCTTATTCTGCTGCTCAGATTACTGCCTCAAGCCATGAAACACCTGCTCCAAGTGCCTCTCAATTGAACCTCTCTCAAGCACAAGCACAACATCTCATGGATCTTGTCAATGCTCAATTTCCTCAGATAAACTTGGGACAAAAACCAATTCTTCCTACACCTGCTCTTGCCAAACCAGACACTACTGAGACTAGCTCCTCGACCACACAATATTCAAACTTAGCAGGTAATCATCAATGCCTCTCCACTCTTTCCATACCTGCTGATCACTCTCATTCCAGTACTGTGAATCAATGCAAACACAGTTCATCTTCCCAGCACAAGCACTCTAATATCTATAACACACCATGGATCATGGACACAGGAGCGCGCTAGCTAGCCACTGATCACATGGTGTGCTCCACCTCCTTCTTTGACAGTCCCTCCTCATGCATACAAGCCTTTATGCAACTCCCAAATGGTACAAGGGCTCAAGTCACACACATTGACACTGTTAAGTTATCAGATTCACTGTCACTAACTAATGTCTTATGTGTGCCCTCATTCACTTTTAACCTCATCTCAATTAGCAAACTCACTCAAAAACCAAACACATGTATATTTTTCTTAAAAGATCTTTGCTTCATTCAGGTCCTCTCTTCATGGATGACGATTGGACTTGCTAAGGTTCATGCTGGACTCTATTATTTGCTGCCCCTTCTCATGACAGCAGCATCAATCCCTCTTTAACTTTTCCCAATCAAGCTCGAGTCAACCAAGCAGCTATACAAAAGATTTTGATCTATGGCACTTTAGATTAGGACATTTATCTTCACAAAGAATGAATTTAACTCATTCTCTTGTTCCTAATGTAAAGACCAAGGTTCTATCTCATTGTAAAATCTGTCATTTGGCTAAGCAGAAACATGTTTCCTTTCTTCCAAGTGTATCCACTAGTTCATTTCCTTTTGACTTAATTCATTGTGATATATGGGGCTCATATTCTCAAGCATCAATTCAAGGCTTTCATTACTTCTTAACCATTGTGGATGACAATTCAAGAATCACTTGAGTGTTTTTAATGAAACTAAAGTCAGACACAAGACCTATCCTACAGTCTTTCTTTCAACTCATAAACACTCAAATCAATAGCAAAGTTAAGAAAATCAGAACCTATAATGGCCTTGAATTCGAGATGACTGATTTCTATAAAAATCATGGCATCATTCACCAAAAAACATGTGTATACCCCTCAACAGAATGGTGTTGTTGAGAGGAAACACCAACACCTCTTGAATGTTGCCAGAGCACTTCTCTTGCAAGCTGGTTTACCTATTCCTTTTTGGGGGGGATGCCATCTTAACTGCAGCATACATTATCAATAGGATTCCTACACCCCTCCTTTCTAACCAATCTCCCTATGAAAGGCTCTTTTTCTCACCACCCTCATATGCTCATCTTCGAGTCTTTGGCTGCCTAAGTTTTGCTAGCACTCCTAAGCACCATAGAACCAAGTTTGAACCTTGAGCCAAACCTTGCATTTTCCCAATTTATCCTGCAAACATCAAAGGTTACAAGCTTTATGATATAGAGACCCATTCCACCTTTATTTCTAGGAATGTAATCTTCCATGAATCTGTTTTCCCATTCCACTTCTCAACCTCCACTCCCTCCTCTCATTCCTCTTCAGACATTCACTCCTCATTCCCTCATAATCTAGTTTTACCTCCTCCACCATCATATAGCTACTTTCCACCTCCTCTTAATGAACTGCAATCTACCACATCCAACTCTACTCTCCAATCTCAAACACCTCCTCTTGAAACACCTCTGCCCACTACCTCTTTTGACCCACCTCTTCTTCCATCTCATCTTGATGAGCTCCATGCCACCTCAGCTCCTGATCCACCTCCTCGAAGGTCCACTAGAAATAGACATCAACCTGCCTATCTACAACAATACCATTGTCAGATAGCATAATCCCTACCTCTCACTTCATCCTCCCCATCCTCCACATTTCATCCACTCAATCATCACCTCACCTACAAACACCTCTCCCCATCTAACCAATCCTTCTCTGTTTCCCTCTCCTTATTTTCTGAACCTCACTCCTATAGTGAAACTGTGAAATTCAAACATTGGCAAGATGCAATGCAGGCAGAACTCACTGCCTTAGAGGAAAATAATACTTGGACTATTACCCCCCTCCCCCCCAACAAAACTGCCATTAGTTGTAAATATGTCTACAAAGTAAAGCTCAAATCTGATGGTTCTTTTGAAAGACACAAAGCTAGACTTGTGGCCAAGGGGTATACTCAAAGACAAGGTTTTGATTTCCAAGAAACATTGAGTCCAGTGGCCAAACTCACCACAGTTCGTGTCTTCCTTGCCTTAGCATCTATTCACAACTAGTTTTTATCTCAAATGGATGTTCATAATGCCTTCTTACATGGGGATCTCAATGAGGATATTTATATGGACATCCCACAAGGTTATAACATTCACAGAGAGCAGATTGAGGGGGAGAGATTAGTATGCAAACTGAATAAGTCCTTTTATGGACTTAAACAAGCATCAAGGCAATGGTTCTCAAAGTTTTCCAACTCACTTACTTCTATTGGATTTCAGCAATCTAAGTCTGACTATTCTTTATTCACTAAAGTTAGTCAAAAAGGGTTCACAACACTCCTAGTCTATGTGGATGATATCATAGTGGGAGGTGATTCTCAAGATGAAATTGATTCACTTAAAACTTACCTTTACAGCAAGTTCAAACTCAAAGACCTTGGACCCCTCAAATATTTCCTAAGCCTAGAGTTTGCAAAGTCATATTTTGGAATCAATATCTGTCAAAGGAAGTACACCCTCGAAATATTGGAAGATGCAGGTTTACTTGGCACTAAGCTGTCTCTACACCTATTGAATTGAACCACAAGTTGAGCCACACCACAAATGAAATTCTGCAAGATCCCACAACCTACAGAAGGCTCATTTACTTAACAATTACCAGGTCAGACATCACTTATGCCGTGGATGTCCTAAGCCAATTAATGGACAAGCCTTCACAAACTCATATGCACTCAACCTATAGAGTTCTCAGATATCTCAAAGGGTCCATAGGTCAGGGCATCTTCTTGTCATCAAGATCACCTCTACACTTAAAAGCATATAGTGATTCTGATTGGGCTGCTTGCCCCAAAACTAGGAGATTTGTCACAGGCTTCTGTGTGTTCATTGGAGACTCATTGGTAAGCTGGAAATCAAAGAAACAAGTGATTGTCTCCAAGTCTTCAGCTGAGGCAGAATATAGGGCATTGGCTGCAACAAGTTGTGAAATCGTATGGCTTCTTGGTCTGTTAAAAGAATTCAACATCAATCATGAACAATCTGCTCTCCTGTTCTGTGATAACCAAGCAGCCATTCACATCACAAAGAATCCTATCTTCCATGAAATAACTAAACACATAGAGCTGGACTGCCATTTTGTTCAAGAAAAGGTCCTAGCTGGAGTAATCACTCCTGTCCATATTGGCAGACATTTTCACTAAGGCTTTATCATCTTCTGTTTTTCAATTTTTATTGTCTAAGATGGGAATCCTAAACATCTATACCCATCTTGAGGGGGAGTCTCACGAAGTAAAACATAAAGAGAAGGATGAATGCAAGCAAGAAAGACATGAAGACACTGAGCAACAAAGTTGCAATACACGAGGAAATATGTGCAGTAGCAAAAGCAAACATGAAGTACTTTGCAATGACCAAGAAATGCATGCATCAGTAGCAAAAGTTGAAGTAAAGCACACTGCAGAAAAAGAGAAATGAAAAGCAACAACAAAAGGAAGAAGAAAAGCAACAGAAAAAGGAGGAAAGTGTTGTCACAGAAAAGCAAGGGATCATCTGCGAAATACATGGTTGCACACACAAAGCAATGTCAGGAAATCAACATGTAAAGTACTGCCTAAACCATGCTGTCCATAAAGCTGCAGTAGATTACTTGTAACTAAGTAGAAAGTTTAAAATTAGTTTAGAACTTTTTCTTTCTGCCTTTGTAATGTATAAATTGCAGTAGGTTTGTATCATGAACATCAATGAGAATGAGGTTTTTCTCCACAGTGCTTATGCATTTCGAATTTGCATTCATGTTTTAACACTATAGTTTGTAAATAGTAGTGAAATATTTTGAGTTAGAATGTTTTATGAGATTTTGGGAGAGGAAAGAAAAAGTTGAATAAAAATATTATAAAGTTAAAATATTATTTTTATTTTGAGATTTGAAAAATTGAATTATTTTTTGTGTTGTTTTTTAAGTTTAAGAAAATTGTAATAATTAGGTAATGATTAGATGAAAAAGTTAAAAATTTAAAAATGAAAAATGTTTGTATGTGAATGGTGTTTGAATATTGAGATGAGATGAGATGAGATGGGTTCATGAGACCATCTGTGAAACCAAACTGGACCAAATTAACTAAAGGAGAAAGAAGGTGGGGCCGATCGAAGAGAGGGCACAATTTATTTCATCATACTCAATCTCCCATGTTATAGTCCGTGCCTGCAAATGGAACCTTCGCAAAAACTCTGATTCAAACGATGATATTTTTGTGTTAGTATTTCCTTTAAAGTACAGTTAAGTTCATTTATAGTGGCACCCAAAAAAATCGTTAATCCACTTTTTTGTGGGCTGTATTTTTTTCTTTTGACGCGAAATATATCTACGCATGCAGAATCACTGCATACTCGACTGGCCAAAGCAGATATACAATGTCCCTTTCTTTTCGCCACACCTTTTCCCCGACGGCTTGTGCTGGTGATAGGGACAACTAACGTATATATAATATATTAGTACTCCAGATTGCATGTGCGCCTTTTTCCTTACATTATTTTTCTAGTAATACTACTATAAATTAAGCATGAGGCATGATCACAAAGAAGTGGTAGTCGTAGTATTGAAGTTGTACTAAATTCACTTTGGAAATCCCGCAGGCGGACTAACAAAACAATGCCGAACGTTAGTACGAACATACAATTCTAAGTAGTAAAGGTGACGTAAAAAGTAAAAATAACGTCGCAATAGTTCAAGAAATTTAACAAAAGTAAATTCACAATGCAGACCCATTCATCTACAGCTCATGCTCTTTTTTGAGGCCCACAGTATAATTCTTCTTTAAACCTTGTTTTATGATGTAATTTGAAAGTGAACGTCTTCTCAATTGCACCGTGGCCGGTTTAGCCAGTTTTGGCTTTGGGCCAAGGCTCATTCTCTCTCAACACTAGCCGGCCCTAGTTTTTAGAGAGAGAGATTCCTCATTCTCTCTAGAAACCACCCACACCAAAAAGGGCGTAGGGGGAGGAGTTTCGACACCTCTCTCCCTCCTCCTTCCTCCCTCATCTTTCTTTCCTCTCCTCTCTAATTTTTTCCTTTTCTTTTTCATTTTTGGGTGTTTTTTCAGGGTTATGTATGGAGGAAAGCCGATCTACTACTTTCTGGCAACCACCACGCACCTTACCACAGGTTTTCCAAGGCACCGATCCTTCAGACGGGCGAAGAATTTCGCCGAACGGAGTGGCGCAAGAGCTACACGTGCGGTCCAAAGGGTGCGCGTGAAACCCACACGCCACCACTAAGGGTGTCCTTCTACCACCATTCGCGACTTTTCTAGGTCCAGAACCACCGTTTACTTCAGACCTGACCAACCGCCTGCCATACCTCCAGGGTGGTGCGTGGCTCTCACGTGCCATCACAGTCGCTGTTTTTGTATTGTATTTTCTTCCAATGTTGAAATTGCGGATCTATATCTTTCCAAAATGTAATCCGTTATTTTCCTGTGTTTGTTTAATTTCTGTAAAGTCTTTTGTTTTAGAAAAATAAAAATAAAAAAAACACAGTCTCTAGGACTTTCGTCCACAGAGTGTGTCCTCTACTCTGTCTTAGACGGAGTATGGGGCCGGTTTGGTTAACTCTGTCTTGGACAAAGGTGTGCTATCTCTCAGCCTTTAGGTCTATAGTGGTTTGCAATTAGGGCTAGACCATGTCATTCACGGTTGTGTCCTGAGGAGCTATCAATATTATAGTTGGCTTGTAACTTTTGTTTTAGGTCAAGTTTATAATGTCCATTATGAATGAATGCAATATTCTTTTCTCAAAAAAAAAAAAAATTGCACCATGGCCGAATCACGCTTTTCAGTACTACAATCTCTTAGAAAGAAGCTCCCTCCCATGTAGAAGACAAGTTATAGATTTATGATATAAGAAAAAGTAAAACATATCATGTGGTACGTATGAAATGGTCATTTGTGACTAGTTATAAAATTGTACTTAAAAATGAATATTTCTTACGAGAATGACTATTTAAAGCAAGAATAAACTCATTTTTCTAGCTTGTAGCAGGTTTATCTTGATGGTCTTTTATTTCAATTTTAGTGAGAATTGATAATTAGTCCTTAATAATTTTGTATTTAATAAATTTACTATTACTACTTTTATTTGCAAAAATAAGATGGGCCGAATCAAAATGATTTTTGGTTAATTTTTACATTTGATGTGATACCTCATATGATAAGAATAAAGGTATGTGGTGTATGAGATCCCACATTGTTTGGGAAGGAGAAGTTCTTGCTCTTTATAAGGTTCCAATGGGGCTCCAATTGTATCATTGACTAGTCTTTTTGGAGTATAGGTCATGTGGTTGGGGCCTTCCATTAGGACGTTACAAATGGTATCATGGTCTATTCCAACCAGAAATGTGGGACTTGAGCCATGCCATCTACGACGGACTGGCCCGAAGAGGACGTCGGGATTTTAAGGGGGTTAGATTGTGATACTCCATATGATAAGGATAAGGGTAGGTAGTGTACAAGATCTCGCATTGCTTAGGAATAAGAAGTTCTTGCTCTTTATAAGGTTTCAATAGGGCTCTAATTTTATTATTGACTAATTTTTTTGAAGTATAAACCATATAGTTTGGGCCTTCCATTGAGGCGTTATATTTGAGTCAAAGGAAATGTTAACTAGCTAGAATGTTATAAGTATATACTAGCTGCTAAATGTTCGAAGTGATGGAAAGATTTTGAATAAAAGGGAAAAATGACTGTATAGACTTTAACTACTCTTCTTTTTCTATGTCGGTAAGCTACTTCTCCAAACATGCATCTCTCTATTCTCTCTAATTTCCTACTGCTTCTCTCTCCCTCTTGGTTTTACTCTCCTCGTAGCCTCTCCCTCTCATCTCACTAATTGTCTCGCAGCCGTCATGTGTCGTTGTAGTACCAACCCCGAGTTTACCCTCTGGTTCTGTCGGTATGCCGCACCTCACCTTGCTGGTAAGCCTATCTTGTATGTCTCTGTCTTTGATTGCTTTCTCTATTTACTAGCTCACTCCATCTCTCTGTCTCCATTTTTGTTTTGACACCATCTCACAATGTGCTCCTCCCCCTACACTTTGCCGCAACCTCCACCTCACCCTACTTGGAGTATGTCGCATCACACACTGGGTTCAACCATCACCTTATAGTCCGTCTCTTGAGGTAAGATGTGTGGCCAGTTGAAAGACCTTGTTGCCGTTATGGCACTTGTTTAAGTCAGAAGATTGCAATTTGTTGGATGTTAAGGTTAGGGTGGAATTGGTAATTTAGTTTGAATTTGAAAATGGGTTTATGGTATATTTGTAGTGTTTGGTCGTATAGGGTCTTATTTGTGGTTCTGGGTGTATTAATGATTTGGTATTGGTAATAGCTTGGTTCTAGCAATGCTTCAATGAGATTTGGATGGAATATGGTTGTTGACTTGGAGATGGAAGTAAATGGGTTGCGATGAAGTATTAGTGAAACCAATTGGAGTACTCGCGAGTCTATGGCTATAAAAACATGGTTAGTTGGTTGGATCATTATTTGTTAAATAATGGAGGGTTTGTTTGGAGTATCCATGCAATTTTTCAATTATAAATCAAAGTCTTTGGTGTAAACATATTTGGTAAGATGTGGTTAGATGTGCTCTAATCAAATGGGCTGTCTTGTTAAGTAGCAAGTGCTTACAGAATATTTGAACAGACGTATTCATAACTAGAGTAGTTCCAACTACTTATAAGAGAGTTTCATGAAGTTATTTTGGTTGGTTTCGAGTTGAGAAGTAACCGAGTTAGAAAAGCACGTCATTTATAGGGCTATTATTGTGGTGACGTGGCAGGGTGCCTCTTTTGCTCTGCTAGGGTTAGAGTCTTTCTTTTGAATGTGTATAGTAGCCGCCGGGGTCCTCCATGGTGCCTCGACGTCAACGGGACGACATAGATCTTTTGCAGATATGGTGAACCAAACCCCTCAGCCGATTCCAGCGATTGAGATATCACTGTGACCTTTGAAGGTACTCGACGGTGCGCCGTATGTGTTTTTCACAAAGGAAGAGATCGAGCAATTTGCACAACCTTTCCAGTTTTCCTTGGTGATGAAATTTCTGCGACAGAGACCATCACTTGATATTATTCAAACTTTTATTCAAGCGCGGTGGGGCGTGGACTTACAGCTGGTGGTGTCTGCCATGCTCAAGGTCAGGTATGTCTTTGTTTGATTTTCCAATGAATTTGATTTTATTAAAGGCTTTTCGAGAGAAATGTGTGATATTGAAGGAGTGTCGTATCAAATTTTCCAATGGTATCCGAATTTTGAAGAAGAAAATGAACCCTCTATAGTACTGGTTTGGATCACGCTACCAGGACTTCTGCCAAATTTTTATCATGAAAGCTTCCTATAGAATATCACGATGCCTCTTGGTCAATCTTGGTCAGTTTATTCGAATGGACAATAGTACAAGATGTGCAACTCAAATGGATGGAGCATAGGTCTGTATAAAAATGGACGCTTCTAAGACTCCTTTGGAGTCGTTCTGGATAGGTATGCCCCATTAAGCCACTAGCCGTTTATAGGAAGTGGTCTACGAAAACCTCCCTGCCTATTTCTATCATTGTCGAATGCAAGGCCACAATGTCATTACATGTAAATGGGATGGCGTTTTGAAGAAGGAAGATCAGCATCAGGGGGAAGGAGATAGAGAAAAGAAAATATGGGTAAGGAAAGAGGTAGGTAAACCAAGAGGGTATGGGGAGCAGTACAAGGCAGAGACGAGCAAAAGAATTGAGGTTGTAGAGCTAGAGGAAGACTCTTTGGAAAAAAATGATGATCTTGTGGAGGAAACAGAGGAAGAAAACTTAATAGAAAAAAATTAAAAGTAAGAGGATGGAACTGATGGTAAGGTAGAAGAAGTGAATTCAGAGGAAGACAATGGTGTTGCAAAAAAGAAGACACTGGTATGCGTTGACCCTTTTCAACTGGGTAGTATTATAGATGCTAAGGGCTTTGATGTAGGACACAATTACAAGAAAAATTGGTGAATCTGGAGAAGAAGGGGCAATGGCTAAAAAGGATGTATACGTGCCTCAAACGGTTTCAGAACTATTTGGCTCTTTAGAAGTGGTGGGAGAGACTCAATTCGTAAGAGAGATGGTGACTGTAGAGGAAGCAGAAGATTCTGAGGAGGTGTGTGAGGATGACTCAATATTTTTCTTAGACTCGGAGATTGCGAAAGGAGTAAAGAATTTGGGCAAAGGCAAGGAATATATGTTTGACTCTGAAAGTTTGGCCTTACATAAAGGAGGGAAATAGTTTGAGTTCCAAAAGGGCTAAGAGCAAGCCCTTGTATAATGCAGTCTATACTTTTTTGGAACATACGGGGGATGGGTACTTCTAAGAATAGGTTGAATAAATTGGTGAGAAATCATAATCCTGGGATTGTTGATGAGGCAGAGCCATTTTTATCACAAAGGCACATGGAGAGCTTTAAAAAAAATGCAGTTTGAGGATGGTTTATCAAATGAAGTGAAAGGGGAAAAATTATGGATCCTATGGAACTAGGGGGTTCAATTGATTTGGTGGAGATGAAGAATCAATTAATCACTCTGACTACTGAGATGCATAATAAGAAAGTTTTTATCTACTTCATCTATGCTAAATGCACTCAAGTGGAACGTAGGAAGTTATGGCTTTCTTTAGCTAATGGGGTGAGGGAGTCTACCCAGTGGATTGTTTTGGGAGACTTTAACATCATTAGAAATAATTTGGAGCGACAGGTTGGTTGACCTAGATATTTCTCGGCAATGGAGGAAATTAACTCTTGTATCGACTCGGCTGGATTAACGAAAATAAGATATTTTGGCAATCGTTTATCACGGTGTAATGGTCAAAAAGGAAGGGCATGGAGTTGGGCGTGCCTAGACAGGGCGCTAATTAGCGCTGAGGTGCTTACGGTCTTTCTAAAGGCGCGCTTGAAATATTTGTCCAGGAGTACTTCTGTTCATGCTCCACTGGTGATTAATATTAAAAACTCATTAGCACCATATGGTTATCTGCCTTTTAAATTTCAGCAAATGTGGGTCACCCAAGAGTCCTTTATGGCATGTGGGAGGAGGAGATAGAAGATAGAGGGATGGCTCGATTAGCCAAAAAGATGAAGAAACTAAAAAGTACTTTGCGTGTCTCGAATAGAGAGGTTTTTGGGTTTACGGACCTACAGATTAGACAATGGAGGATAAAATTGTGAAGCTATAAGAGAAAATGCCGGATGGCTTTAATGAGGAAGATGAGCATGAGTATTTGATAGCAAAAAGTGAACTGGACATTTGGCTGGTTCAAGAAGAAACTAGATATCGGCAACAAGCCAAACAATCTTGGCTTGAGAAAGGCGAAGCCAGTGCAAAATTCTTCTGGGCTCTTAATTCTAGGGCCAAGATGTAGGTTCAGGAAATGAGGTTACAAGATGGTAGATGGCTGAAGACGGCAGAAGAAATTCATGATGGGGGAGTCCAACATTTCAACCAATTTTTGGCTCATAAGCAAGTGGGGACACTTTCGGATCTATCAAGATTGATACAACTAGTTATTACAGAGGAAGATAACAAGAGGTTGTGTCAGCTCCCTTCAATCCAAGACATGAAAGATGCAGTTTTTTCCATTCCAGTTGACAGTAGTCCAGGGCCAGATGGGTTTTGGTCCGGTTTCTTCCAAGTTTGTTGGCACATGGTATGTATTGATGTGGTGGGGGCGGTGCATAAATTTTTCTTAGGGGCTGATCTCCCATTGAATTTTGCAGCATCTTACTTGACTCTTATTCCTAAGGTGGAGGCACCAAAAAGCTTCGATAAGTTTAGACCGATTAGCCTATGCTCGGGTTTTTATAAAATTTGCTCTAAAATCTTGGTTACTCGTTTGGCTCCGATACTCTCACGAATCATATCTCCAGAATAAGGAGCTTTCATCCAAGGTCGAATCATTTTTGATAATATATGCCTCATACAAGAATCGGTCCATAACATCAAAAAACCTGTTCCCGGAAGGGGGGGGGGGGTAATATCATCCTTAAGCTTGATATGACAAAAGTATATGATAGTGTTGATTAGAAATTTCTTCTACATGTGATGGCTCAATTTGGTTTTTCTAGCCAAGTGTGTGGTTTGATTAAGCAGTGCATTTCCAGCTCTTGGTTTTCTGTTGTCATGAATATGGTCCCAAAGGGTTTCTTTAAAAGTGGTCGAGGACTAAGACAAGGAGATCCAATATCATCTTACCTATTTATAATTGTTGAATAGATCCTTTCAAGATTGCTTAAGGCAAAAATTGAAGAAAAGAAAATTGGCACTTTTTCGCAACCTAGAGGCACTCCGTTGATATCACATATGCTATATGCCGATGACATAGTTATTTTTGCTAATGGATGCAAAGCATCCATGAGAGCCTTAGTGGATATTTTGTCTATCTATGAGGAATGGTCGGGCCAGAAGGTGAGTAAAGAAAAATCTTCTATATTATTTTCTAAACATGTCACGAATGCTAGACGGAGATCTATTCTACGAATAACTGGTTTTGTGGAAGGGAAAATGCCTTTCAAATATTTGGGAGTTCCAATAATTTCTGGGAGGATGAAAGCAGTATATTTAGAGCAGCTTGTTGGAAAATTTAAGGCACGGATGGAAGGGTGGAAAAATAAACTATTAGCAAATGGGGCCCATGTGCTTCTGTTAAAACATGTTCTAATGAGCCTTCCCACATACTTACTCTTTACTGTGTATGTACCTGCCCCAGTGCTGAAAAATATAAATAGATGCTTGAGCAATTTTTTCTCGGGTGTCCGTCCATGAAGGAAAGCCAAAAAAGCATTGGAAGACATGGGAAAAATTATGTTTACCAACGGAAGAAGGTGGAATGGGGTTTAGAAATTTTAAAGATGTTCAAAAGTCTTTATTCATGAAATTTGCGTGGAAGATTATGGTGGAAGACTCTTTGTGGACAAAATTTTTTAAAGCCAAGTATGTGAGAAACAATCATATTTCACTTCTGGATCAAGGAAAAGGCACCAGATTTTGGAGGAGGGTATCCTCGTGTATTCCAAAAGTTCTAAATCTGTCCAAATGGAAGATAAGAGATGGAAATGTATCATTTTGGTTTGATAAATGGCTGGATGATGCTCCTCTTCGTAATACAGTTACCATGGGTGCCTACACAAGATTGCAAATTAAAGATTGCAAAATTGAGAATGGATGGGATATGGATATGTTACATCGGATGCTGGGGGGAGAAATGGCTGAAAAAGTTTTGGATGTTATTAGTAAAAGCAAATCTGGGCCAAATTTACTGGTATGGACAACAAATAATGATGAAAAATTCTCTACTAAGAGTGCATGGAACTGTGTTCGCGTAAGAGCTCCAAAGGTAAGATGGGCTGATTGGATATGGCATTATTGCCTTCCAAAAAATATTTCTATTATTATGTGGAAAGTATTCAACAATTTTCTAAGTGTGGATGAAAAACTTAGAAAGATTGGCATTCCCATAGTTTCAAAATGTGACTGTTGTTTGAATGGTGGATATGAAGATATAAACCATGTGCTAGCAATTGGTGATATAGCATAAGTAATTTGGAGACGAGCATATGCATAAGTGGGACTAGGTAGAGTTGTAGGCAACTCATGGAATTAGTTAGTAGAAGGCTGGTTTTCCAAAGCAACAAAGTCTTCTCAAATGGGGCAACTATTGGGTATTATTCCATCTATCGTTACTTGGTGTCTTTGGCTGAGAAGGTGTAATGCACGGATGGAAGGAGTAAAAGAGTCGGCTGAAACGGTGTGGTGCAAGATTAAGACATGGATTACAAAAGTGGGAGAAAAACTCAAAGCAGGAAAATTGTTGTCAAGACAAGACGAGATAATTCTAATGGAGCTTAATATCCCAATTAAATCCCCAAAAAGATCAACTCCAAAATTGGTTCGATGGACAAAGTCGGCATTGGGACGGCTAAAGTTGAATATTGATGGAAGCTCAAATGGTAATCTTGGTGATGCAGGGGCGGGTGGCATGATTAGAGATGCAAATGGTGATTTGCGCATGGCATTCTCGGTACATCTCGGAAAAGGTACAAATAATTATGCAGAATTGATGGGTCTTCTACATGGAATGCGTTTAATTAAAAGGATGGGAGTGGTGAATAATGATTTGGAATTAGATTCTAGTTTGGTGGTCAAATGGTTGAATGCATCAAGCTGTGCAATATGGTATTTAGAAGATTATTGGGATGAAATAATAGATCTCTTGAAAGGACTAGATACTCAAGTTACGCATATATATCGGGAAGAGAATGCCTTGGCTGACTATTTAGCACGATTAGGAGCAAGGGGGCTGTACTCAGCAATGGCTCCCTCAAGATATTCCTTCCAATCTTAGAGGGATATTACATATGGGCAAGATTGGTTTATCCTATGTGAGGCGTGTTTAAGATGTGTTAGGCTTGTTAAATGTTATTTTCTGGAGTGTATTTCTTTTCTTAATATGTTGTTTTTTTCTGGTTGTATGGCGTTTAGACTTGTCCTTATGTATAACGGTTTTCCTCCACCGTAAGTGAGGTTTACTAATAAATATGGAGATTTCATCCCGCTTATTATAAAAAAAAAAAAAGGTGACCGAGTTAGAAGAAATGAAACCATGGGATTATAATGTGGAGTTACTTAGTGGTGTCGTCTTATTTCTCGATGTGCTAGTTTAATTCTATTAATTTATAGTTTGCATTCATTATGTTTAGATAACAATCAATATTTGCTTGGCATTGTTGTGAAGAAATTCGAATAAATTGAAAGGTTCAGGTAAGCGGTACTCCTATACTAGAGTTTGCCTAAAAATGGAGTAAGGTCGATTTTATGAAAAACTTGCATATTTTTGTTATGGAACATTGTAAACAATCTCAGTTGTTTTGTTCTACATTACTCATTGTATCTGAATAAGGAAATAAAATTATTTTAGTCATGATTGGTGTAGACATGAGCAAATTTTTTGCATTTTGTTCTCAACTATGTAAAAGAGCAAATTTTTTGCATTTTGTTCTCAACTATGTAAAAAAAGCGAATATGAAATATGAAATTTATAAATAATTATTTGATTTGTATTTGTTCAGCACTTTGTTTCTGATATGAAATGTTGCATCTGAGAACCTTTGGCATAACATTCTGTTTTTGTTTCCATTCTGACCTTACCATGGGTATAAAACTGTGACATCTGTAATTGTGTTGGTATCAACATCTCTGTTTTTGAGGCACCCACTTTGGAAATAAAGTAGCTTTTTGCGTGGTCTTTCCTGTGTGCACACTCGAGGCTCCAAGAATGATAAGGAGAAAATTTTACTTCTATTTCTACCCGGCTTGGCCACAAAGGATAACACAACCCTACCACGAGGTTTAAACATGAAATATGTTTTGATATGATGATGCTCAGTTTTGCTATGCTAGAGGACTTTTGTATATGAATATTTTTGAACTGTCGCTCTGATTTTTTGGTAATACCTTTTGTTTTGCATTCTGTAACTGGCTCATATTTACACACTAGTATATGTTCATTACTTAATTGTGAGATCTCAAAATTTGTGTGTTTTTATTTTTATTTGTTATTATTATTATTGTGGTTTATTCTATTTTATTTTTTTATATTTTTTTTGTTTGGGCCTTTTGTGTATTGGGTTAGTTTTGAGGTTTGTGTGTTGTGTTATGTTTTTTTGTGCTGAAAAGGGGTATGGAGTTGGGCCCAGCCCGTATGCCTAAGCGAGCCCAGTCCCTTAAGTGTCGTTTCGGGTTGTAGAAGAAAAACCCTGGAGCCCCCTATTTCCCCAGTGCCGCACAAGCCCCCCCCCCCCCCCCAGCCTCTCTCTTCTTCTTCATCTCGCTGTAGTGAGCCATGCATGCTGTCCTCCACCTCGCGCCGTGGGTGGCCAGTCTAGTCCTTCCACCGTTGGACCTCCTCAGCTCCGCCTCCATGCGACTCTCTCTCTCTCCCTTTCTCTCTCAATTTCACTCCATCTCAACCCAGCGCCACCGCAGCTAGCCCATGCCGACGGCGTCACCAGCTGTAACACCCCACTCCTCTTCTCCCATGAGTTATGCAAATTCCGAGGACGGAATTTATTATAAGGAGGGGAGAATGCAACAATCCGCTCATCTCTCTCTCCATTAGTGTTTTAAATATAACAGTTGATTTTTAAAGTATGCCCAGTGTTTTAAAGCCCTTGAATATTTTAAATACCCTAGAAATATTTATATGGGGTATTTCCAGTGTTATTGAAGAAGCTTGATTTTAAGTAAGACCATTATAATATTTTTGAAGAGCTCCAAATATTATAATTGTAGAAAATTATTTTATCAACATGATTTTAGTTATTTAAAATATTATGAGATTTAAAATATGTTGAAAACTCTAATTAATTAGATGGGTTTTATTCTCTTAAAAATATTTAGCAAAACTTCATCATTTATTTAATTATGAAAGAATATTATTTTAAGCTAAAGTTCCTTTAAATTATAGTCTATCTTAATTTCTCTCAGTGTTTTCAGTTAAGTTAGTATTTATGCATTTTTAAATCAGTATTTAAAGTTCACAATTAGATCGTTTTAAAGATCTCAAGATAAAGAGTCAGGATTAAAACCCTAGCTCCCTCCATTTTTCCCTCACTCTTCCCTTCCCTTCCATTCCCTCTCTCTCTCCTCTCTCCCTCAGTTGCACACGAGCCCTCTCTCTCCTCTCGGTTATCTCCCTATATCTCCTCCTAGCACTGCCGTCGTCAGCCTCCAGCCCCACCTAGTACCACCACAAGTCTTCCCTAGCCACCGTCTACCAAACCCAGCCGCCGTCGAGCCCCATGCGCAGCCCTTCTCTTAACCCGAAATGGGTCTCAATGCACGAGTTTCTCCTCGTAACCCGCTGCACGCCTCCTCCCACACCACCACCAAGAGCTTGCTCTCTCATCGGCGAGCTCCCCTAGCCACCCTCATGCCCAGCCTCCTCCCACCCTCCCCCATGCTCTCTCACTCTGTCATGGGTCTCAACGCGTGTTGTTGGATTTGTTAAACTGTGCACTTTGTGAATGTTGTGATGATGTATATTGTCTGATGTGTGTTATGTCATGTCATCCAATATACTTTCTATCATGCATCTGCATATTTACCTTTATTAATATCTGTCTTGATTATTTAACTGTGTTGTGTTTTGCCATGTGGCGTGATTTCAAAATTAGGTTTTCATGTCTTGGTAATATTTTGTGGGTGCGTGCGTATCACGACCCCAAATCGAGATGGGTTATTATCTCAACGGAGCTCTTCTAGTCACTCGGGAGCATAATAAAACTGAGTGATGTCCTTTGGGTTGTCACCGAGCAACAACGAGCTTAGATGAGATGGTAACGCTCTCGTGCCGATTATGTGCCCCTTCCTGGTGGGGGCTAGAGGATGCCTAGTCACGTACACGCCAAGCACGGAGTTGGACACCATTCGTTAGGAAGTCACATATAAGGTCGTTACTCGTGGTGTGACGAAGCGAGCCAGGGTGTGCGCATGGTCCCTATGGGATACCATGGTGCATGCGTAAATAAAATGATTGTATGGACTTTATGAGGATCATTATCCCAAGCCGAGATGAGACATTATCTCGGTGGAGCACTTCTGGTTACTCGGGATTGTGTAAAACTGGTTGACGTCCCATGGGTTGTCGCCGGGCGACAACGGGCTCAGATGAGATGGTAACGCTTTCGTGCCGACTTTGTGGCCCCTCGCTGGTGGGGACTAGAGGATGCCTGGTCACGTACGCACCGGGCGTGGAGCTGGACATCGCTCATTACGAAATTGCATGCACTGTCGTTATCCGTGATGTGAGAAATGGAGCCAGGGTGTGCGCATAGTCCGTAGGGGAGATTATGCTGCATGTGTAATAAATGGTTGTGTTTTGGGCCAAAGGGGTTTTAGGTGTAAGTGTTCTGTTTAAATGTGTTATTTTGGAAAAGGGTGGAAAAATGGATATTGTGGTCTTATACTTGTATGTCTGTCATACTTTGTTGGTTGTATAGATCATGACTTAATCTCTTAATTGTTGCATGTTGATTACTTATTGAGATTTCGAAATCTCATTGTGATATTCCTACCTACGGATCCGTAGGCTTTGATGCAGAGAATGAGTATGAGCAAGAGGGACCAACCCCACATGAGGAGCGGAGGCTCGGGACTGTACTCGTATTTGTTGTTGGACCTTGTTTCTTTTCCTTTATTTCAACTGGATGGCTATATAATCCATTGGTGGTTTTTATTTTTGGTTGTAAAGTTTAAATTTTTCTGGTACTTAGTTTTGACTGCCTTATATCTTTTTTCTGCGCTATTTTTACTGCACACTTTTACACGTGTGCACACACTTGCACATGTCGCTGGGGGTGTAAAGCCCAGGCCCGTGGCCCAGACCAGATGAAGTTTAGCCCCACGACCCGGGAAACGGTGTCATTCCAGGTAAGGCCTAAGCCTTTCAGTTTCATCTTCTTCCCTGTTGGTTCTTCCTCCCGAAATTTTCTCCCCCTGATTCCACCGTCACACCCCAACGGTTACACTTTTTCTCACCTCAGATTCTCTCCTCTTGGAATTTTCTCCCCCGATCCCACTTCGGTTTCTTTCAGCCAAAATCCCCTCATCCCCATTCCCTACCTTCCCACGTCTCCACGGTTAGCCCCATTCGGTCCCGCTAGTTTATTCCTCTCAAACCGACTTTCCCCTCAAGTTCTCTCTCTCACTCTCCTGTGATTTTGGTGTGATTCGGTGCTACGATTTTGGGTGAATTTCCAGACTGAGTCACCGAGGCTGCTCACGCTAGTAATCATCTCTCTCTCTCTCTCTCTCTCTCTCTCTCCGAGGCCCACATTTCTCACGAATCTGCTAAGTTGCAGGTTTTTCTTTCTCAACTTGGCTCCACTGTCATGCCACCCCATCGCTGTGGAAGCCGTCGCTGATTTTTCTCTCCACGCAGGTAACTCGTGCACTTTAACCCTCTAATTGTACACAATGCCCTCACCCACGAAATTTCAAATTTTCCCTCTTTCTTTCCCTCTTTGGGCACACATTTTTCCCTAAGAGTTTTGGGTATAATTATGTTTTTATTTTTTAGTTTTGAAATTCCAGCACTTGATTCCAAAATTCAGATTTGTAGTCGTGCGTGGTATAGCGCGACCTTGGTTCTAAGTGCCGCAAGGTAAAGTCCTCATTCAACATTAGACACATTTTGGCATTTTTATGCGTTTGATAAAATGGTTGGAAGTTGCTGAAATTTTAATTTGGGTTATGTTTGAATGGTAGGATCTTTGAATAGTATTTTTTTATTGTTTGTTGCTGGCCAGGTGAAATTGTCGACCGTGTGAGTCATTTAGGGGCTGGTCTGTTGAGATGCTGTATTTTGGGTTGATAGGTGGCAGTTTTGATTCATAGGTATGATTTGTTGAAACCGTTTGTGACTGTTCGGATTTGTTTTTATTTGGCCATTGTCGGGTTTGAAAGTTAATCGATAGATTAATAATGGTTGTTGCGGATTGAGTTGGATATGGAGTTGATTGAGATGGTTGATGTGGTGTTTCAGTGGATTGTAGCTTTTGGGCTGATTGTGTTGGATTGGTCTTGAGGTTGAATTAAGGATATGGGATGTGCAATACGTTAAATGGATACTCAAGTTTGAGGAGTGATTGTTTTGATTGTTGTTGTGTTATATGTTGTCTATAAGAGTCGATGAAAAACAGCTTTGGAGTTGCTATGTTGCTGTTAGTTTACAAGTAACTTGTGGAGAGTGGCTAAAATAGTGTTGAGTTATTTTATGTTCTTAACTAGATAAGAGCTTGTTCTATTCTATTCTTATGAAGGTGGAATGTTTCCTTTTATATGATAAGCTAAGTACTAGTGTGAGTTTTAACTTGTGAATAAATATTTGGTAATATAGGTTATCTTGACACGACTAGATTACAGTTCCGAAACTTAGAGAATACATTACAAGAGTCAGATAAGCAAGGTTTCAATGCTAAACTTTGCATAAAAAGAAAATAAACTGAGGTTGATTTATGAAAATGTACATAATATGTTTTGAAAAGAAATGTGAAAAGCAACTTCAGTTATGTGTTCTGCATTACGCATAAAATCTGTATAAAAGAGAAAATGTTTCTGACATGACTAATGTAAACATGAGTAATATTTTGACATGTTCTTTTCTGAAATGTGCAAAAGAGTGAATATGAAATCTGGAACTTTTGTACATGTTATACAAAGATGTTCTAAATCTGTTTCTGACTATGTGAAAATGATATGAATATGTTCAACACTTTGTTTGATATGATATGTATCTGAAAAACCTTTGACGTGACTTTTTGATTATGATTCTGTTATATGATTGGTACCAACATCTCTGATATGAGTGCACCCACTTTGGAAACAAAGTGATTTTTCTGCGTGTTCTTTCATGTTTGCACACTTTTGGTTCCGAGAATGAATAAGAAAAAGTTTCACAATATGATATTGCTTGGTTTTGCCATCGGGGATAGCACAATCCTACCACGAGAGTTAAAGATGGTATATGACATGATTACGATACGATACGATACGATATGATAAGAAGAAGAAGTTCAGTTATGTTATGCCAAAGCATTTTCTTAATATGAACAGTTGGTTTTTGAATATGGAGAGTTTGAAATGTCGCTCTGATGTTTTGATAACATGTTTTTGGGATATATATTAATAAGATGAAATGTTTTGTTTCCGCATACCGAACTCTCTGAAAAGGCTCATGCTTACTGAGTTGTTAATAACTCACTCCCTTATTTTCAAAATATTTTTCAGATGATGTGGAGGGTTCAACTGAGGACTGGGAATTGAAAATAAAGCAAGGCTAAACTGAGGATAGGGTGTCGAGTACGTTATGGTACTATTGTAAACATAAGCATTTCTGACGTCTATTAGATATATTTATGTATTTGGTTTAGTAAGCCTTAAAAATTTATCAGTTTATTTTGTTGAGACTATTGAGAGATTGCGGATCCATTGGTTTATGTTGTTATTGTGCTGATGACTAGGGGTGTAATGGGTCCGGTTTGGTCCGGTTTTGGACAAATTTTGGAACCGAACCAATTTGTACCAGTTTCACATTTCAAGAACCGATTCTGCACCGGTTACTCTCTTAAACTAGTACTTCCGATTTTACTGGTTCCGGTCCTGTTTTAATATACAATATATTATATTATATAATATATATAATAGTATATTATAGTATATAATACTATAATGATAATATATTGTAGTATCTAATAATATATATTATAATTGTATTATAGATTATAATGACATATTATAATATGTAGTGATATAGTATTAGTATAACTATTAATACAATAAACTATAGTGATATAAGATTTTAAAATTTAATATTATATTAATTAGTAATTTATCATATAATACAAAACTATTTTATAGATAATTATATATTATATATAAAAATTATATACAATATAAAAAATTATAATGTATATATATGAACCGGTCTGGTTCGGTTTTAGAAAAAGAAAATCTGGAACCAGACCGATTTTGACTGGTTTTAAGAAAAATAAAATCGGTACCGGACCAAACCCACCTGTTCGGTCCGGTTTGGTTTACCAGTTCACCGGTTTTTTTTACAACCCTACTGATGCCCTTGTGGAGATTATTATGTGTCTAATTGGAAAATATGTGATTGCTTATTGTTTTCAAAATCTTTGGAGTTTTAGATTTGTTGGGAGACAGGTTTATAAGTGACAGGTGGTAATTCTCCGACCCATTTGGGATCGGGACGTTACAAGGGGTGTGTGATCTGTGTTGTAACACCTTGGCCCAACACGACACTCGTGTTCGAATTTTTTTACTTATATGGAGGAAAAGCCCATTTGACTTTTAGTGAGTATTTTTGGAAATAGGTTACGGGCCCGATATTTATATTGATGGAATATGGACTTTTATTAGGTTTGATATTTAGGGTTTAATTTAGTTAATATTTTATGGAACAAGTTGGATTTTTTTATTACAAATAGTATCAGAGCCAACCCCAACTAGAAATGTGGGACTTAAGTCGTGCCACCTACAACATATAGGCTTGACTAGGCCATCTGGAATTTAAGGGAGGATGTAACACTCAGGCCCAACACGAAACCATTGTGATATCCCCATATGATAAGGATAAGGGTAAGTGGTGAATAGGATCACACATTGCTTGTGAAGGAAAAGTTATTGCTTTTTATAAGGTTCCAATGGAGTTCTAATTGTATCATTGATTAGTCTTTTTGGAGTATAGGTCATGTGATTTGGGCCTTCTATTGGGTTGTTACACGTATGGTCATCATCCTGGTGTCACAACTTCTATCAAATCACACGTGGGGGTCGAGGGCGCCACATTAATGTGCTGTTGAGAACTCACCTAATTACTTTCAATATTTTCAGATGATTTTGAGGGTTCAACTGTGAATCAAGAGATTATTGAGTAGGGTGAGATTAGTTGAGCATAGTGGAATAAGTACCAACAAGTACAAGAGATTATTGGAGTATTACTAAAAAATGTGTCATTTTCTTTGATTGGTATTATGGAATGTTGATGACTTTATTGAGACTTTGTTGAATCCTTTTTTGGTTAAAGCTGAAAGATTATTAATGTTGATTTTGGAAGAACGTATATTTTTTTTTACTAAAGGAGTTTTGTGATTTAAAGTTTATTGCTTGTGTTATTTGGAGTCTATGGATATACTGTTTGGATGTGATTTTAGATGATAAGAATTAACTCTCTGACCCTCCGGATACGGGTGTTACATGACTACTACTAGCTAGTTTGAATAAGTTAATGAAAAGAACATTGAGTATTTACTGAGGAGTATTTCCATAACTTGTTCCAT
Organism: Juglans mandshurica; assembly: GCA_022457165.1. Taxonomy (NCBI): domain Eukaryota; kingdom Viridiplantae; phylum Streptophyta; class Magnoliopsida; order Fagales; family Juglandaceae; genus Juglans; species Juglans mandshurica. The sequence goes on along the minus strand of CM039624.1, from coordinate 27,749,595 downwards.
TCTCTGGAAAGTGGGCATGCACATGCATTATGCGTTGTGAAAAGTTTTGGAGGACAAAATACAAGATTAATGATGGGAAAAGACATAAAAACATATATACAATGATCAGCAAATAATGATGATCTCTGCATTGTGTCAAACAGTTTTACACGCAAACAAGTTCTTAGTTTCCTAATGCTACGCATACATACCATGCATTCAGAATCCAAACAAACGGAAACTCCATCACAGCAATTCCAGTGGGTGTATACATATTTTCAAACGCATCTTAAGACGAAGACCTCCGAAACGTCATACAATTAATTAAGCAGTCTTGAAACACCGACTTGGCTTTTTTTATTTTCTTTTCGTTTTTTCAGAAAAGCGCCCCAAGCTAGCTGCTTGTATGATCAAAGCTGCTTCTGTGGTACTAGAAGGCGGTTTGGTCTTCCGATTGGAAAGTAGAGTCTTCAAGTCTTTGGCCATTAGACCGAAGGCTTCAACTTTTGTACGAGTCTTGAGAGTTTCGTTGGAGATTGAGAGCTTGGATAGGCTGAGTGAGGTGGAGGCTTCGAGACCCCATTCGCTACAAGAAAAACAGTTTGTTTGGGCGCCAATAATCGCCAGAAATAACTCATAATATCATCGCATTTAATCTTTCCCAGCAATTTCTATTGTGCTGAACATTCATCACAATTGTTTATTCAATTATAAGTTGAACCATTGAACTATAAAAATCATCGCAATAAGTGATCATTTTCAGCGATTTTTTTCACTGCAACAGGGAAAATTCGCCACAACTGTACTGCACTGTTCAGCATTAAATCGCTGGGAAAAAATTATTTGCAGCGGTTCATAACCGTTGCAAATACAGTTAAAATCGCCGCAAATAGCATTGTTATTATTCACAGCGTTTTGAGAAATCACTGTAGTTAATATTTTCCCAACATTTAAAATCGTTGCAACGGATTTTAGTAGTGACTTTTGTTTGCCGCAATTAACTCAACCACCTTTATTGCATTTTTCACGGTGAACTAAATTCACCGAAAGAGTATTTGTAGTGAATACGTGTTCGCAAGTAAAACTATTTTGGCCTACTATTTATTTTTTCGCGCCCAACTATATTCGCAGCAAAAGAGTTTACCAATCTAAAACTTATTCTCGGCGAATTAAAAATGCCGCAAATGGCAAAAAATTCCTTGTGCCCAATACGCAATATACATCCGCTTTTTGGGTACCTAATTTCGTGGGTACTTAATTTCCTACTCTAACTCACTTACAATATTCCCAAATACTACAATACATCATATGATAAACCAAATAATACTTTAATCCAAAAACTAAATAGCATATAAATTCAATCATCCAATACGGCAATTTCAGATTCTTTACGTAATCTATACACTGGCATATGGTGCATTAATGGAAGGCAATTAAGCACTACAAATCGGAGTATTGGTGGGTGGAACACACATAGTTTACAAGCATAAAGTAGGATATTTGAGCTTTAAATTCTCTCAATAAGCACACATATAGTTATGGTTCAGATGCTAGGGAACCCAGTTAATATTGTGATGAAACATTGGTGGGTGGAACATCCACAACTCGCTAGCTTCAACCATGCGCACATCGTCCAAGTGGATAACCTGGTTTGTTGAGTGGCAAAAATCCAGTTGTCCGGAACAGAAAACTCATATGAGTACATGAAACAATTGTTAATATAGAAAAAGCACATTATCCTAGATAAGTTGGTTCAGTACGGCCTCTGCATATTATATATATTTTTTGGTCAGGACTCAGGGGTATGTAAATATACACCAACAGCAACTCACCAAGTAAAAGATAATTTACTTCACATGATTTCTCTACTTGTCATTCTGTAATACTTATACACCAATGATAAAACTTAGTCTTTATTAAAAAACCCAGCAAATGCCAACTATACCGATTTGAACTCTATCAGGCTCTGGTTCTCCCCGTGGGGAGGGTTCTCTAATGTTTTAAAGAAAATAAAACGTTTTATATAAAGTATATATGTGAATGATGATGCATGAATGAAAATTGTGTTTTTATATTTTCACGGTATGAAATAATACTTATTGAGTATTCGACTCATTTTATTTTTATGTGTGCCCCACTCAGGCATGAAATGAGGACGAAGCGTCAGGACATACTTTTTTTTACATGGAGCTTAATTGAAAATAAAAGTCTTGATGGTGAGCCAAAAGATTCCAAAAAAAAAACTATAAACCAAGAAAAGTTTAATAAAGTTGAGTTTTTAGAAGAAAATAGAAATATGATAATTTAGAGAGATAACTAATTACATAACATATATTTCATACTTTTGATATTTTCGAAGTTATTCAATTTTTCTAATGAAGACTTTTTTTTAGAAGATTCTACTTGGGATTTATTTGGGGGCCTTCTTCGGTTCTTCAACTAGCTAGGGGTATTACGCAACTGCTTAAGTCGTTTAATGGAAGAGTCGGGCCGCTGCATGTAGATCTTATATTTATCTATTTTTTTTTAAAGAGTACATGTGATTTACATACTATAAAATTACAAATATCATACCATCTCCCCTTCCTCTTATCCCTATCATTTATTTTTCGAAACAACTTCATAGCTCCTATATATCTACTTCACAATAACACAATAAAAATACATCTCTGAATTGTTTTTTAAAAAAGCTCTAAAAAGTTTTTTAAAAAAATGTGCTTGAGCTAGCCACGTCCTTCGACATGCATGCTTGGTGCCATTAAAACAAGAGGCTGCAAGCCTAAGGCTCCGTTTGGATTTAGAAAGTGTTTCATCTCATTTAATTTTATCTTATCTCATCATTATAATTTTTCTAAATTCACACTCAAAATATAATAAACAGTTCAACTTTTTTAAATCTCAGTTCAACTTTTTCAAATCTCTAAAATAATAATAATATTAAAAAATAATATTCTAATAATATTTTTTTTAATTTTTATCTTTCATCTAAAATCATCTCATCTCATCTAATCTCATCTCTAATCCAAACCAGCCCAAAGCTTAAACATGAAGTGTCCAAAATGAAGGACCACATGAGCTTCACATGATGATGAGTAGGTCGCACATGAATCTCATTTGCCATTGAGTCCCCGCACCCCATTATCGATACGAGAAATGATACTTGCTGTCGTGATCAGTGTGCAAACGCCGTACAGTCATTTTGAAAAAAGTGAATAAATATGAGACTCACATAAAAAAAAATTAATTTTTTAATAGTGGACCCCACTCTTTTTCAAAACGACTGCACGACGCTTGCACATTCCATGACTGTACGTAGCATTACTCGACGCAATACAATATTACATTGGCCGCTATTGTTTAGTTAAGGAATGTGGTACCTTTTGAGTAATTTCAATCACCAATCATAATAATCCCTCCTAGAGCACTCTCAATAACTTTTGTATTATACAAAAAATATAAATTATTTAAAGAATTACTCTAAAGAGGAGTTCAATCCGATTATGTAAAAAGAATTATAAAATACAATTAGCTACAGTAACCTGCTACATGTAGCTGCTACTATTTATCATGTAATTTTTTTTATTTATATTTCATTTACTCCCTCATTTTTTTTTTACTTGGATTCTTATCATGTAAGTAAATTCTTGTTATTGTTCATCATTTAAAACACATATTTCATTTTTTAAAAAAAATCTTGGAAATATTTTTAAATTTTTTTTTTCATATTTTGATTTTTTTTTAATTTCTATTTAGCTTATATATTTTTGTTTAAAGTGTATAGGACTAAATTATCATTGTATATAAAACCAAATTACAAATATAAAAAAATATATGGATATTATAAATTTATCAGTAGAAATGAAATATTTAAAAGAATAAAAAAATATTTAAATATTATAAATAAAAAAAATAGATAAACTAATAGATAATATATTGTAAAAATTAATATAAATAGAAAAAGTACGTTTTAATAATATATTTTAAAAAATAGAATAAAGAATCTGGTAGCACTAATGGCGTAAAGATCATTGGGTCTGACTTTAGCACTCAATTTCTAAGATAATTTTTATATAGTTTTGTTGAATTTACTAAAAAAAAAGGTCAGAAGATCAGAAACTATGTCTTAATTGTTTTCTTCCCAGCTTGCTGTTTGTTGGATATATAAGTGTTAATTAACTTCGACTCTTGGACACTTCCGGATTGAATTTGAGTTTATACAAATCTGGACTGGTGCTTTGGTTTGATCTTCGTCGCAAAGGCTACCCATTAACAAAAAAAAAAAAAATCACTTTCCCTTCCATGCTCCGAACCGACAAAACACTTTGACCAAAACCCAATCGGTCAGTTCACACAGCTCAGAGAGAAACCAAGAAAAACAAACACACAAATCTCTTTCGTTTCCACCTCCAATTCTCCCGCCCTCTGCATTTCCAGCCCTTGATCGCTTTTCTTTCTTTGATGCCATGGGAGTGAGCAACAACATAACGGCGGTCCTAAACTTCATAGCCCTCATGGCCTCCATCCCCATAATTGCTGCCGGCATCTGGCTTGCCTCGAAGCCCGACAACGAGTGCACCCACTACTTCCGGTGGCCGGTTGTCATCCTCGGTGCGCTCATCCTCCTCGTCTCCTTGGCCGGTTTCGTCGGCGCTTACTGGAACCGCCAGGGACTCCTCGCTTTGTACCTCTTGTGCATGGCCGTCCTCATCGCCCTACTACTCATCCTCCTCGTCTTCGCCTTCATCGTCACGCGCTCCAACGGCGGCTACTCCGTCCCCGGTCGAGGGTACAAGGAGTACCGACTCGACGGCTTTTCGGTCTGGCTCAGGGACCACGTCACAAACTCCGGCAGCTGGGAGAAGATAAGGACCTGTTTGGCCGATTCCAACGTTTGTGCTAAGCTGACCCAGAATTACATCACCCCTGATCAGTTTTACGCCGCTCATATCTCTCCTCTTCAGGCAAGTTTTGTGTTGATTGCTTTGTATTGTAGGGAAAACAATTTTCTTTTTCCAATTTAATTATAAAATTTATAGAGAATGAAAGATACCCTTTTTCCATTTATTTTGTTTCGAGGTTCAGGATTATATTTAAAGAGAAGCCATTAATGAATTTAGAGATGAGGAATTCTTTTGCCGTTCATTAGATGAACAACATAGCAGAATTAATTCCTGTGTGTACTAGTTTATTCAATGTCCATTTGGTTCATCTAAAATGGCTCTTAGCTTTTCGCTTTACTAATTGCCGTGAGGACTTTCTAGTCCCGTGACATGTGTTTCTGTCTCTGTGTCTCACCGCGGTTACCTTTCAACACAAACTCACTTCAATTCATCTTAGGTTGCGTAGTGAGTTATTATGAGGTTTTTTTTATAAACGATAGGGAAAAAAGTAACAATAAAATATTAAATAGTAATTCATAATAGTAAAAAGTAGTTAAAAGATAATAAATAATACTGGGGTATTCTTAAGAAATCTGAGTATCCATGCGATCTATTATTTATTTAATTTTTTATAAAAAAGTTAAACTCATTTTAATATTTTATTTCATACATTTGGGTGTATTCTTAGAATACATTACTACTAATTATTATTATTTTTTACTTACTTTTCACAACTGCTTAATATTTTATTATTATTTTTTCACTATTATTAACAGAATACTTAATACCTAAGTACCTAAACATAACTTAAACACATATCTTAACATATTTACATTCAAACACATCATAAAATTCTCATGCAAAATATAAGGCCTTGTTTGAATACAAAAACAATTTCAATCCATCTTATCTCTTCATTACAATTTTTTCAAATTCTCATATAAAATATAATAAATAATTCAACTTTTTCAAATCATAAAATAATAATAATATTCTAATAATATTTTATTCAACTCATCTAAAACTATCTCATCTCATCTCATCTCACCATCCAAAGAGCTCCGCTAATTTATAAATCAGCACATATTCTCAAGAATCTTATGCTCTATTAATGGAGGGAACTGAACTTGTAGTTGCCGTTAGTGTACTTGCCAATAGACTTATAGACAGAGGCATCTTTCAACACGATGGTTATGAGAAATTATGAAATATAGACCACATTAAAGTCATAATCAACCTAGAATAATTTAGGCATGGTTTGATCTTGTCTTTATTTCAGAAGATCGAAAAGAGAAGTTGTGATGGTTGCCAGCTTTCCCTTACAATTAAAGTGACCTAGTTAGGTGGTGATACTGTTATATCTTTTTTCTGTACTTTTGTTGTAACTTTATTGTTCACTAAAGTCTTGATTAATTTGCTGCCCTATATATGTTACAGTCAGGATGTTGTAAACCTCCAACAGCTTGTGGGTACAGTTATGGGAACCCAACATTGTGGTTAAACCCGGTGAACCCAATGGGTGACCCGGACTGCCTCTTGTGGAACAATGACCAGAGCATACTGTGTTACAATTGCAACTCATGCAAGGCTGGGCTTTTGGGGAACCTCAGAAAAGAATGGAGGAAAGCCAATGTTATTCTTATTGTGGCTGTGGTGGTGCTTATATGGGTTTATCTTATCGCCTGCAGTGCCTTCAAGAATGCCCAAACAGAGGACCTCTTCCGCCGCTACAAGCAGGGTTGGGCTTGATCTTAAACAAGGATATTAATAGATATTACTTCTCATAGATGCTCAGTGGTGCATGGTATTATCTATCCTTTTGAGGGTTGTCTTTGTCATTGGTGTAGATAAATATATTCCTGTGTTGCTTTCCATCCAGAATAAACGGACATTGAAAGCGAGTTGGGAATTAAAAGAGTTTTCTGAACTCCTCCGATTTCGAAGATAAGAATAGAATCCCAGAAAAATTAAAAGCTTTTCCATGAGTGCGGGATCATTCGATGCTTCTGTTTCAGCGGTGGTTAATTTGATGCTTATTGGAAGATTCCCTTTCTAAAAAAAATTATTTTTTTTGTCACTATTTCATAATAAAAATATTTTATATTTTATGAAAAGAGTGGCGTTAGAGCCACCGCTCCTACCTACCGCTGGAGCTACCGTTAATGATATTGTGAGATTTATTTTTTTTTATGTATTTTTTTAATACATTTAAATATTTAAAAAAAAATAAAAAAATTCATAATATTATTAAAAAGTACTTACTTAATCATTAAGTAAAAAAAATAATAATAAAAAAATAAAAAAAAGTAGAGCGGTAAAAACTATTGGTAAAACTCATTGGTAAGAGTAGTATTATTCTTGTGAAAAAATTATAAATGTGAAGATTAGAAGTGAATAGTAACTGATAAATATAATTTTTTATTTTTTTATTTTATTTATTGCAGATATCCTCACATGCATGAACGCGCTCAATCGCTCGCATCCATAAAGGCTTAATTAATTATTTTTTTTTTTTTTATTTTATTCATTTTAACAAAGGGTGTAGTAAAAGCCACCGACAATAACGGCTGGGAAGAAGGCGGTTTTTTCTAACGGGTAATTTAGTGCACAGTTTAAAGGAGAAACGCTTCAGTCAAAGAGATTTTATAAAAGTTAACGTATAAATTAATGTATTTTAATATGTTATATTATATTATAGATTCTTTTTATTATACAATAGATCTAATTTATCATATAAAATTACGTCAATTTATTAATTTAATTTTGTAAAATTTTTTTTAGCTGTATCATTTCTCTCTTAGGATGTATAAGTGTATATTACTTTTGAAGAAAAGTGGGGATTAACATTAAAAAGTATATTTTTTTTATGTGACTTTTTTATTTATTTGGTTCTTTTAAAAGAGAAAGCATGAGTTTTCACCATAAACTATACACGTCATCGTCATTTCCTTTTTCTAAGATTTCAAAAGTATCCCATGACAATTTTTTAATGCATGAATATAAAACTCTAAACATTTACAAGCAAAGTTGCGTAAATGTATACCGCCCCTTCCAAAAGGTAGATGCACCTTAAATAGGTTATGAATAGTATATGTGATATGTATAGGAGTGACAATGTGCCATGACACGACCAGTTAACTATTACGAACGTGACACGATAAAAGCGGGATTGGATTTGGATTTAATAGGTTTGGGTCAAAACTTGACCCGTTAAGATATGATTACTTAATAGGTCACTAACTGGTCAATTCGTTATAATTCGTTATGACCTGTTAAAAAAGTTAAATTTACATTTATATCATATTTAAGATTTTAACATCAATATTTTACAATTTGTGTTTATCATATTTGAGTTTGTAACTTTAATATTATTACAATGTATATTTATCATATTTGTATAATTGTGTGTTTATCATATTTGGTACTGTTGGGATTTTAATGTCAATATTTTTATTGTTTGGATTGTAATTTTGGACTTGTAGTTAGTTTTTTTATTTTTTATAGATATTGTTTATATTTATATAAAATCAATCAAGTCAAATAGATGGAAACGGGTCTGTTCAACCCATTAATGTAAACAGATTGAAATGGATCGGGTGAGGTCGTGTCGTGTCGTGTCAATCTATTTCGTATTCAATAGCGGATTGTGTTGTGTCAACCCATTATCTTAATGAGTCGTATTACGATTTGAGATTTTGATACAAAATCCTTAACGGATCGTGTTCGTCTTGACCCATTTAGCATAATGTACATGTCTTGACACGATACGAACACGACCCGTTAACACGATTTGACACCCCTAGGATATGGAGGAGTTGTATTTGATTAAGTAGAAAGTGTCTTTGATTGCGGCGCCTCTGGCCCTTAGTAGCCTCTTCCCGGTTAGGAATCGTGGTGCCCAGGATGCGAGCAGGTTAGCTGTATACTTTATGTTCGGATGAGGGCTATACACCTACATGTCGAGCACACATGGATAGTAAAGATCATAGCGAAAATGGTAAAGAGGATTAGTCGGAGACTTTAGTAGTACCAGAGAAGTGTACCGATACTTATCAATAATAGTAATATCCAAATGTCACTATCACTTCATCCCACTAATTACACACCATCATAAGTAGGGGTGTGCAGAATTCTGAGAATTCCGACTCCGTCCGACCTCCGCTCCGATGCCGACTCCGACGGAGTCGGAGTTGTTGGAATTCGGAGTCGGAATTCGGAGTAGCTCCGAATAATTATTCGGAGTCGGAGTCGGAGTCGGAGTTCGGAGCTCGAAGGAGCTCCGAACTCCGACTCCGAATTTTTTTTTTAAACCCAGCTCCAAAACGACGTCGTTTTGGAACTGGGTTTAAAAAAAAATTATTGAACGACACCGTTCCACTTAATATGGAACGGTGTCGTTCGGAAGTTCCTTCTTGAAGGGGCTTCTTCTTCACTAAAGAACGACTTCTTCTTCTCCTTCCTTCTTCACTTCTTCTTCCTTTTCACTTCTTCTTCTTCATTCTTCACTTCTTCAGTTCTTCTTCCTCCTTCACTTCTCTCTCGCGTCTCCCGTCCCAGTGCATGAACCAGTGAACCCTCCGTCTCGCGTTCTTCAGAACACCGTTCGTCGTTGCTCCTCCCTGCCGCCGTCCCTCTGTTCAGCTTCCACCTACGGTGAGCCCTAAATTTATGAGCCCTAAATTTAATTCAAGCACGTCTCTTATGAATTGGAGCCAGCAGTTGTGATTCTTGTGTATTGAATATTCAATATAGTCCCCAACACGGCGCTCAAAAACATGAATTTTACACTGTTTTGAAGACTTGCGCTCGAGCGAGGTGTCGAGCGCAAGTCGAGCGCACGTTGTATTGAACATTGCTCGAGCGATATGTCGAGCGGAAGTCAAGCGAACCTCTCTAGAAGAGTTCTACTCGAGCGCTACGTCGAGCACTCATCGAGCGAACCTCTCTGGAAGAGTTCTGCTCGAGCGCTACGTCGAGCGCTCATCGAGCGAAACTCTCTGTATGGATTCTGCTCGAGCGCGACGTCGAGCGTAGGTCGAGCGATCCTCTATGTATGGATTATGCTCGAGCGCCACGTCGAGTGCACGTCGAGCGCACGTCGAGCGAACCTCTCTGGATGGATTCTGCTTGAGCTCCACGTCGAGCGCACATCGAGCGAACCTCTCTATATGAGTTCTGCTCGAGCGCCACTTCGAGCGCACATCGAGCGAACCTTTCTGGATGGGTTCTGCTCGAGCGCTACGTCGAGCGCACGTCGAGCGAACCTCTCTGTATGGCTTCTGCTCGAGCGCACGACGAGCGCACGTCGAGCGAACTCATTTGGATGGGTTCGTCTGAGTCAAGCGCACATCAACCGAACCTCAATGTAATAATACATCGATATATGTATTATTATGATACAATAATACATGTCCTATTGTATAATACAATAGCCTAGTTTATTTTTAAACTAATTTTTTGCTTCTAATTTAATTTTTTCAGCTTCATTGATTGTGATATGGATCGTAGATATAGTGGAGATGATCGTCCACAAAGGGATGTGGCGGATGCCAATGCTACAACTCCTACACCGGTGGGTACTTCCACCCCTAGAGCCACATCTAGGGCAGCCACATCTAGGGCAGCCACATCTAGAGCAGCTACATCTTGTGCGAGTAGTCGACTCCCACTCCCAGTTGATATAGAGGATGGAGATATGTTCAACGAGAAGGAGGAGATGCCCATTGAGCAAGATCAACCACCACGACCTTCTAAAAATAGGTCGTGGACATGGGAGCATTTCATCAAAATTCCTGGTGAAATTGCGAACCCAGTGGCAAGATGCCATTACTGTGGATCACTTTGTGGATGCCATTCGAAGAAGCAAGGTACCAGTGTGTTAATAGCACATCTAAATGGTTGCCAACGATATAAGATAGCGAAGGGATTGCAAGCCACTGATCAGACCAACCTCAGTTACCAAACTTCTATAGCCACTGATGGTACACAGACTAAGAAATTGGTCATCCCTCAATACAGTGAGAAGATGTTGAGGAACATGCTTGCAGAGATGATAATTACTGATGAGATGCCATTTACCACAGTCGAGAAAAGAGGCTTTCGAAAGTTTCTAAATTTTGTTGAGCCACGATTTCCCATTCCATCACGGTATACAGTGATGCGAGATTGTATGAAGAGGCATGCGAAAGACAAGGAGGAGATGAGGAAGATGTTTATTACCACTGGCCAGAGAGTGTCTTTTACGACTGACACATGGACTTCCATACAGAACGTCTGCTACATGTGTATCACAGCACACTACATTGTCAGTGAGTGGATTTTGCATAAAAAAATTATTGATTTTAAAGAAATTGTGGATCATAAAGGTGCATCCATTGGGGTGAAGATGGATGATTGTTTAAAGCACTGGGGAATTCGAAAAGTGCTGTGTATTACAGTTGACAATGCCAGTGCGAATGAAACAGCAATTGATTGGTTTAAGCGGAACACGACGGTGAGAGATGATGTCATTCGGGCCCATGAGTTTATTCACGTTCGATGTTGTGCTCATATCATTAACCTCATAGTTGTTGAGGGATTAAAAGAGGTTCATGATTCCATAACCCGAGTCCGCAACATTGTACGATATGTGAGGGGTTCCCCTCAAAGGCTTGCCAAGTTTAAGGCAATAGCAGAAGATTTGAAGATTGAATGTTCTAGTATGCTGTGCTTGGACGTTCCGACTCGATGGAATTCTACATACATGATGTTGGATGTGGCACAGAAGTACCAAAAAGCATTCGAACGGATGGAGGTCGAGGATGGGGGCCTGAGGTATGCTTTGTTGGAGCCAGCAGGACAGGGGCTCGATGCGCCAGACGCACATGATTGGACCAGTGTGAGTTATTTTGTTGAATTTTTAAGAACTTTTTATGAGATAACCATGCGACTATCTGGATCCAAATATACGACTGCGAACTCATTTTTCAGTGAGCTCTCGGAGCTTCACTTCCAGTTGGAAAATAGTTGTACTGACTCTGCTGGATTGTTATCTGATATGGCTACGAGGATGAAGATCAAATATGATAAATATTGGGGGAATATTGAGAAGATAAATAGATTGATATTTGTAGCTGTGATCCTTGACCCCCGAGTTAAGTTGGCCGTTCTAGAATTTTGGATAAATTCCGTCCTCGGGGCAGTGAAGGCTGGAGAGTTTATTAGATTGCTAAAAAATGATGTTGATGACTTATATCATCACTACAGTACTAGTGCTCAGCCTTCATCCGCAGTTGGTAGCTCCTCACATTCGAGGCCGACAGGATCGACAGTTCCCTCAGGTGATACTGAGCCATCTGTAGGGGTTAGAGGCAATCGTGTTATACGGCAGTATCATCAACTCATGTCAACAAGGAATATTATGCATTGTACATCTGAGGTTGAACGATATTTTATGGAAGCTGTCGAGGCACCTAGTGATGTATTTCAGTTATTAACTTGGTGGAAAGTTAATTCCACCAAGTATCCAGTCCTTTCCCGTGTGGCCCGAGATGTGCTAGCCATTCCTGTCACTACGGTTGCCTCAGAGTCAGCATTTAGCACTGGAGGTCGCGTGTTGGATGCTTATCGGAGTTCATTGTCACCGTCAACCGTGGAGGCCCTCGTTTGCACACAGAATTGGATAAGTGAAATGCCCCTTGGACTAGATACCGTTGGCATTGATGCCGAGAGCTATAGGCTTGAATCGGGTAAGTTTATATGCTTTTAAATGATGATTTAATTATTTTTAATGTTTCTAACTTCTACTTTTTATGATTTTATAGATCTAATTGTGAACCCTAACATAATTACCGATGATTGAGAGTTTGGAACGGACGCTACTTGAGAGTTGGGATGGAGTTGAGAGAACCACATTTCTTGGTAAGAATCAAATTATTCTTTTACCGTATATAATTTTTTATTATCAATTTTTTTCATCTATTGATTGCTACTTTCTATCTTCATTTCAGGCGTGACCACTGGAACATTGGGGTTTGAGTGAAACCCGTGTTTAATTTTTATGTAGTTATATTTCAAGACTGAGTCATATTGTTATTACGTTAACTGTTATAACTTATGGCTGCATCATACATGTTATTTACTTTTTAAACTATTTATATAGTTATATTTATGTACTTATATCCCGAGCAAAGACGTGGGATAAGTACTCTTTATTCTATAATTTCTATTAGTACTTATCCATCCTCTCTCAAAAGTTTATAATTTATTATCCAACTGAAATTAATCAGGTGATACAAATTCGTATGATCATTCTTTTCTATAAAATTTTAAATTTGTGTAATTTTCAACTCATGAGTCATGAGCACTTTTAATGCTAAATTTCAGGCGGACATAAAACAAATTAAATATATAATCAAAATTCAGTAACAAAATCAGAACGAATATTTAAATTATTGAAAACTCTTGAATAAACCAAATATTTGTAGATGGTTCACTTTTAAAAATATATATATATGTTGCCCACTATCTGAAACGAAATTGAACAACAAAATTTAAATAATAATAATAATAAAAAAATCTGAAATTGAGTTCGGAACTCCGAACGGAGGTCGGAGCTCCGACCTCCGTTCGGAACTCCCTATGAACTCCAGTCGGAGTTCCGATCAGAGGTCGGAGCTCCGACCTCCGATCGGAACTTCCGATCGGAATCGGACTCCGACTACGTTCGGAGTCGGAGTGGGAGGGGAACTTTGGCTCCGACTTTTGTCGGAGTCGGAGGTCGGAAATGACAACTCCGACTCCGTCGGAGTCGGAGCCCACCCCTAATCATAAGTACATCACTTTCATCAAAATATAGTGAACCGTAAAGTGTTCATCGCATAATTATAATAAACATCTTAAATTATAAAATATAAAACTAAACGGAGACAAGTTTCTGTGGCTACACTTCAGATTGGGCTGATATTTCTTCCTCGGGGCAATTATCTTGGTCTACATCTGCATCAAGGTCTACAATTCCAAAAAATAAAATCGTAGATAGGGTCACCACAGTGAGATTTCGATGAGATCTCAATAAGTAAAAGCCCATGTCAGTTCTAAAAATGAAAAATAATGACAAATATGCATGTACCAATTCATGTAAATAAGGCTAAAAGCACACATTTTACACATGGCGATGAATCATCCTCTGAGCCCAAACACATGTATTCCAAAGCATAGTGATGAATCACTTTCTTGAGCAAAAATATATATTCATAAACATGGTTAGGAATCACACTCTGAGCAAAATACATATATTCATAAGTATGGCAAGGAAGCACCATCAGAGAAAAACACGAATACATTCATAAGGATCACAAAGTGCAGGAATCACTCCACCTATTTGGCATGGGGAATCTCTCTACCCGGCCAACACGTAGAAAAATTCAGCAAAACCAATACGGAATCACTCCACCCATCTGACACGGGGAATTTCTCTACCCAGTCAACACGTGGAACATCTTTACCAAATCATCACAAAGGAACTCGACCTTATCAATGTGGAGACTCTCTCTACCTATGATATAATGTGAAGCCCATACGGAAATTCCCCACCCTGATCATCACTTGGAATCCCTCTACCCTATGAAACTCGTGGTAATGTGCCGCTCTGGAATTTTCGTATTGGCTTCACATGAGTGCAAAACACATTGAAAGCACATCACTTTAAATCATATTGAAAGCACATCACTTCAAATCACTTCATCAAAGTAGTCAATAAATATAGTGAGAAAAGTATGTACTTTCATGAGAGAAAGAGATAAGAAGTAGAATATGCAAATCCTGAACATATCTAGAAGCATTTACCCCACATTTCTAGTTTGTCAGAGGGATGAACCTAGATAGTATTCTAAATACTAATGGTCACGCTAGAGCGATGATCCTTGGATTGACAAAGACTCTGATCTCTTGGCATCCTTGAAGCCTTCAAATAGAAAAGAAGAAAAGTCTTGAAGTCCTTTATGATCTCTAAAGTGGGATGTTGACTATCGTCTATTGCCTTTTATATGACAGGACTGCTAGTTATAGTCCTGATGGAACTTGACGTTTTCTTTTACCTCTATCTTGCTTGAATGAGACACCTTCAATCTTGGCCGTCTATTTATCCCTAGGACTTGAAAAATGATAGAGACCGAATGACTAATGGGACAAGGCGCACATCTCTGCATCTTGCATTGGGACCAAACCAACAGTCATTCTCCTCATGAGAGTCTCGCACATGGTGTTAGGCCATATTTATGAGGTCAGATGATATGGTCTTTTGGTTTGTGTTCCATTTCCACAAGTGTACTCCCGTTTTGACTCCTGATGGAGCATGGGCCTTGGGTTTAACACTTGCTGCCCTTTGAGCCCTTCCATGTTATCTTGGAGTACTCCCAACTTTGCACCAGACTTGTTCTTGCCCATTGCTCGCCTCCTGTAGGGTTAGCACATCCTTTGCTTGCCTGGTGTTGGAATAACCTTCCTTCATCACCTTGTGTTTCCCTACATCTACCTAGCTCAGTATAACATGTTGCTCACCTTACTATCACCTCGGTTGTACGTTGCCTGCCCAGCTGCCTTTATATCGCCAACATTTTGCCCACGTGAGAGGATTCCTTCCCCTATTTTGGCACAACCTTCATATTGATGATGCATTAGATTGTTGAGAAGATGAATTTAGCTGATCTATCTATCGTGTGCTTACTCTAACACCCCTTGCAAGTTGATGGGGGAGAAGCAACCTTCAACTTGTCCTTAAAAAGAAGGATATGAATGGTTGTGTGTCCTTTGGTAAATAGATCAGCAAGTTAGAAGAGGAAATATATTTGATGGAGATATTATGCTTGACAACTTTACCGCACGAAGTGATAATCAACTTCTATGCGATTGTTGTGATTGTGAAAAACAAGCTGTTTGTTTGCAACAAGAGCTAAGGTGCTAATGTTATCACACTAGAGCATAGGTGGTGAGGATAGAGGGATATGGAGTCTTTTTAGAAGCATGCAAAGCCAGTAGAGCTCTACAGTGGTAAGGGTCATGGCTCGTTATTTGGCCTTTGTGCTAGAACAAGACACAATCGAATGTTTCTAAACACCCCATAGCACAAGGCAATTTGAGTGAAGAAAAATGTGCTAAGGATGAAGATCCCTTGCCTTAATATAAGGCTTTCCTATTTACAGACTTCATTGACCCGTGATTAGTGTAGTCTAATTCTTTCCGTTTATTCTCTTGATTCCTTTCATTTATTTGTAATCAATCTGTATGTCATATCCATACATAGATGTGTAAATACAATTATATAATGCAATAGACTCACCAACGCAATGTGTGGTGGTTTTTCAAATATTCTCATGGTATCAGAAGAACTTACAAATTAATCTCCAACGATCCTCCTCTTCAAAGGCTGTCGAGTCCACTCTTCTCCACTTCAATACCCTCATTCACATGGTCACAATAAAACTTTCCTCTTCCAACTATCTTTTGTGGAAAAGCCAGTTGATTCCTCTCTTAGAAAGCCAAGAACTAATCGGTTATGTGGACGGCACACTTGAGCCTCCACCCCGTTGTGCCCCTGCAGATTCTCAGATGCCAAACGTCAAACATGTGGCGTGGAAGAACACAAACCAATGGCTTCTAAGCCTCTCCTTTCCTCTCTCACCTTGGAGGCTATGGCTGAAGTGGTGGGTCTCTCCACCTTTCGCGACATCTGGGTTGCTTTGGAGAATACTTTCAGCCACCGTTCCAAGGCCCGTGAGATTAGACTCAATGATGATTTACAATTGATGAAACGCGGCACCAAGTCTGTCACTGAGTATGCCCGAGCCTTCAAAGCCCTTTGTGCTCAACTTCACGCAATCGGTCGACCCATCGATGGCACCAACAAGGTGCACTGGTTTCTTTGAGGTCTTGGCTCTGAATTTTCGAGCTTCTCTATGGCACAAAATGACACTTACTCCCCTCCCCTGTTTTACCGACTTGGTGCCTAAGGCAGAGAGTTTTGAACTCTTCCAAAAATCACTGGAACCTGCTGCTCCCACTCCAGCGGCATTTATTGGCTTTAATCGCACCTCTGCTAAGCCGAATCACATGACCCCTTCTTCTCGCAATCAACACAGCCGTGGTGGTGGCTATGGTAGAGGTCAAGGGCGTTCTTTTTTTGGCAGAAGACCACCCCGTTGCCAAATCTGTTGCGAGGAGGGGCATTTCGCAGACTGCTGTCGGCAACGTTATGAATGCCATCGTTCAAACTCGGAAGCTCAGCTAGCTGAAGCCTTCACTTCCTCTTGCTCAATCTCAGGGAACGACGCCTCAGACTGGTATTTAGACACAGGGGCTTCGACCCACATGACTCTAGCCCAATCCACTTTGGACCAATTCACTTCATACGCGGGTAAGGATTGTGTTATTGTCGGGAATGGTGCGTCCCTTCCCATCACTCATTTTGGTAAAACTTCACATTGTCTTGATTTTCAATTACTAGATGTTTTGGTTGTCCAGCGCATCACTAAAAAGCTTTTGTCTGTGAGTAAATTAACGACTGGTTTTCCATTGTCTGTTACATTTACTAATAATTTTTTCACTGTTCAGAATGGTCAAACGGGAAACGTGGTGGCAACCGGTAAACGTGATGGCGGCTTATATGTGCTAGAACGCGGCAATTCTTCTTTTGTTTCTATCCTAAAAAATAAATCTCTTTCTGCTTCGTATGATCTATGGCATGCTCGTTTAGGATATGTGAATCATTCTGTTATTTCTTTTTTGAATAAAAAAGGACAGCACTATTTTACCTCTTTATTGCCATCACTTGTGTTATGTGGAACATGTCAACTTGCAAAAAATCATCATTTGCCTTATTCTCGCAATGAACGTCGTACGTCCAAAGTATTAGATCTAATTCATTGCGATCTATGAGGCCCCACACCTATCAAGTCAAATTTGGGTTTTACCTATTATATTTATTCATTGATGATTTTTCTCGCTTCACTTGGCTTTATCCATTGAAATTGAAATCCGATTTCTAAAACTTTCATTCAATTTCAAAAATTTATGGAAAATCAACTCTGCACGTATCAAAATTTTTCAAAGTCATGGCGGTGCAGAATTCACTAGCAATTGCTTTCAAGCTCACCTTCGTAATTCTGGTGCCCCTACACACCTGCTCAAAACGGTTGTGTTGAAAGGAAACATCGTCACGTGACTGAAACGGGTCTCACTCTCCTTTTTCATTCTCACATGCCCACTCGTTTCTGGGTTGACACTTTTAGCACTGTGGCTTACATCATCAACCATTTGCCCACACCGCTTCTCGAAGGTATGTCCCCCTTTGAGCTCCTTTATGGTTCCTCTCCCAATTATGAAAATTTCCATCCATTTGATTGTTGTGTTTATCCATGTTTACGTGATTACATGACTAACAAATTTTCTCCGTGCAGTATTCCCTGCATCTTAATGGGTTATAGTTCCTCTTACAAAGGATTGCGTTGTCTTGATCCCACCACCTCCAAACTTTATATTACCCGTCATGCCCAATTTGATGAAAACCACTTTCCCTCTCATCATACCTCTCAGGCTCAACCCATCTCATCCCTTCAAATTTCAAATTTTCTAGAACCTAGTCTTTCCCATCCAGAGCTACCCGTGTCTTCCCCTACACCACATTCCCGGTCAATTTCCCAATCTAGATGCACCTCGTGTATTATTTGTACTGATCCTATGGATGAGTCTTTGCAGGTCGCTCATTCGAATGCAGGTTCATCTTTGCCGCTTTCTGTAGAGGACTCTTCACCGGCTCCTCCCGAGCCCACTACTGAGTCACCTATCATTGCTCGGACTCCCATTGCTCTCATCCCATGTTTACATGAGCCAAAGCTGGTATTTTCAAGACTCGCCACCTAGCACATCTTAGTTTTGTGGGTTCCTCTAGACTTCTTACTGCTTTTCTCACATCCACTAAACCCAAAGGATTCAAATCCGCTGCTAAGAATCCTACTTGGGTTGCTGCTATGGATGAAGAAGTTCACGCCTTGCAAAACAATCACACTTGAATTTTGGTTCCTCGGCCTTCAAACACCAACATTGTGGGCTCTAAATGGGTGTATCGGACCAAATATCTCCCTGATGGTTCCATTGAGCGTCTCAAAGCCTGTCTTGTTGCCAAGAGCTACACTCAGGTACCTGGTCTTGACTACACTGACACTTTCAGCCCTGTCGTTAAGGCTACTACTGTTCGTGTTGTACTTTCTCTCGCTATGACCCACAAATGGCCCCTTCGTCAACTTGATGTCAAAAATGCATTTCTCAATGGTCATCTCATTGAAAATGTTTATATGGAGCAACTCCCAGGGTACATTAACCCTTGCTTTCCTAATCATGTTTGTCAGCTGAAGAATGCTCTCTATGGTCTCAAGCAAGCTCCTCGCGCTTGGTTTCAATGCTTCAGTTCCTTTCTCATTCAACTTGGTTTTTCTTGCAGTCGTGCCGACACATCACTTTTTGTCTTCCACAAGCATAATGATCTGATCTATTTGTTTCTCTATGTTGATGGCATTATTCTCACAGGCAACAACTCCTCTCTTCTTGACAGCTTTACTCGCAAGCTCAATTCTGAGTTCGCTACTAAGGATCTGGGCTCTCTTAACTACTTCCTTGGTCTTGAAGCTACATCCACATCTAATGGTCTCTTTATCAGTCAGCTCAAATATGCACGGGACATTCTCACCCGAGCTCGGTTACTTGACAGCAAACTGATTCATACTCCCATGGTTGTTTCTCCACACCTGTCTGCTGATGGTCCTCTGTTCTCAGACCCTACACTTTACAGATCTCTTGTGGGTGCTCTACAATACTTGACAATTACACTTCCTGATATTGCTCATGTCGTAAATTCAGTCAGTCAATTTCTACACTCCAACTGAAGATCACTTTCAAGCTATCAAACACATTCTTTGCTACGTTAAGGGCACATTACACTTTGGACTTACCTTTCATCCATTTGCCACTCCTGGTGCTTTAGTTGCCTACTCGGATGCAGATTGGGCAGGCTGCCTTGATACTAGTCGTTCTACGTTGGGCTATTCCATTTATCTTGGTGACAATTTAGTCTCTTGGAGTGCCAAGAAACAACCCACTGTCTCTCGCTTCAGTTGTGAATCTGAGTACCGTGCCTTGGCTCTCACTGCCGCTGAAATTCTCTGGCTCACACACCTCCTTCGTGATCTCAAAGTTTCCCTTCCATAGCGGCCTCTATTACTATGCGACAATAAAAGTGCAATCTTCCTGAGCTCCAATCCAGTTTCTTACAAGCGCGCAAAGCATGTTGAGTTAGACTATCACTTTCTACATGAACTTGTTGTTGTCGGCAAACTTTGCACTCAGTATGTGCCCTCTCATCTGCAAGTTGCGGACATCTTCACCAAAAGTGTGTCCAAACCTCTCTTTGAATTTTTTCGAATCCAAGCTTCACGTCTGATCTAATCCGATGCTCAGCTTGCGGGAGGGTGTTAAGGATGAAGATCCCTTGCCTTAATATAAGGCTTTCCTATTTATAGACTTCATTGACCCGTGATTAGTGTAGTCTAATTCTTTCCGTTTATTCTCTTGATTCCTTTCATTTATTTGTAATCAATCTGTATGTCATATCCATACATAGATGTGTAAATAGAATTATATAATGCAATAGATTCACCAACGCAATGTGTGGTAGTTTTTCAAATATTCTCAAAATGCAGAAACCAATAGTTGATTTTCTGTCATCTTGGTTATCATCCCGATTAGCATCACAGAAAGCATGTAACTGAAGAGGGGCTACAGTGTAGTAAAGGCCATGCCAAAGTACCTTTGAGGTACCTAAGAACACGCTTGGCAGAACTCCAATGGACTGAGGTGGGAGCTTGCAGGTGTTGGCAAAGTTGATTTACAAAGTAGGCCAGCTCAAGTCGAGTAATGGTGCAGTATTGAAGTGCCCCAACGACATGACATTAGAATGAAGGATCATGAAGCAAGTCACCATGAATCTTCGAGAGCTTGGAGCTGGATGTGCATGGGCAGGGCCGGCTCTTCCACTCGGCTAGTTAGCTGTTACCTAAGGCCCATGGTGGAAGAATGCCCAAAATTATGTTAAAAAAAATTATTAAGAAAATGTAACAAAAAAATATAATATAGAAGAAAAAAATTAGTAAAAATGGTTCTAGTTATAAGAGACAATGATTTACAAAAATAAAATAAAATAATAATAATTATCTCAAATCCCACCGTAAAATAAGCCCAGAAAGGCGTTAACACTGCTAAAAAACGTAAATTATTTTTCTGTTAGAGACTATAAATTCACTTTGGAAAAGCGACAGACATAAGTAATGACCATAAATCCAGTCTATCATCTGACAAAGTCAATCTCAAACAGAAAATTTCTCACAAGTTTTCTTCTTGACAATCTCTATTTCCATTCTTCATTCTAATACTCTTGTAGTCCTGTCTCTGACTCTCTGGCATCCATTAAATCTTGCTTGTAATTTGGCAGCCATTGAAGATCACTGCTTACACTCCTATAGTAGAAGTAGTAGAAGTTGGTTGACTAAGGTAAAACATAAAGAAGTAAAGATAGATGAATCAACCGGCCATTTCATTTATATATGTAGTACAATTATTTTCCTCTCATGTGATAGTAAAAGAGGAATGCCATTTAGGCAGAGATTGAAAGGACAAGAAAGAAAGTTGGATTGTTTTTCCGCACCCTTTATTTTTATTTTTATTTTTTTTATCAGCTTATCATTTCTTCTATCAGCTTCCACATAGGCCATGTTGAGGAATAATCTCATATTAATTGTGGACAAGGTATTGGACATGTTTATAAGCAATTAGTAATCCTCTCTTATAGAACCGGTTTTATGAGATGAGTTAGGCTCATGAATTTCTTCATGGTATCAGAGTCTGCCACAGGACGAATGGGGGCCCACACTACTTACCCCGTGACAAGGACTAAAAAAATACTGGCCTGTACGTTAGGGAGGGTGTTGAGGAATAATCCCACATTGGCTGTGGATAAGGTCTTGGACATGTTTATAAGCAATGAGCAATCCTCTCTTGTAGAACCGGTTTTATGAGATGAGTTAAGCCCATGAATTTCTTCAGGCTACACGTATTCTACTTCTTGAATTTCTTTTTTAACTTTGTTTCTTTTTTATTTCAATTACTCTGGTTTATAATTTATTTCTTGATTATGAATATTAATATTAAGACAATTTTTCAGTGAAGATCAACAGTTTTATATCAACTTTATAAAGTGAAGCTGGTCATTTCTTAAATCAAATTCTATTGGTCTATGTTAATATTTATTTTATTCTAGAATATTCGTAGGTATAATAAGACTTTATATAATAGAAAATATTTTATTCTACAAGATTTAAAGTTTGAATGTTTTGTTGTTTCTTTAAAATATGTAGATTTGGACGTTAATTTATTACAGAATATTGAAAATCTTGTAGGATTGTAGAGGAAGTAGCAGATTAATGCAGACAGATCTTGTAAGGGACACGTATCCATATGCTATTGAATTTTAGAGACCCTATTTTCTTTGTTTTTTTAACTTTCGTGTTCTCTTTATGCCCAATTACAAGGATTCTGCATTATTAATACAGATTTTAAAGAAACATCAAAACATTCCAACTAAAAAAAAAAAAAAAAAAGGTATTGGGTTGTAGACCAGGGCATTCTGGATTTTGCAACATTGGTTCTCGGAACTGGAATCCGATTTTCCGGGTTCCAGACCGGGCCGGGTTTTTATAGTTCTAAAAATATTTATTGTTCTTTTCACTTATAAGCATTCTTATTAATTACAGATGTTCACTAGAAAATATGCATCGAGAGATGAGAAACTTAAGAAAGAGAAAAAAATAGAAAAATTGATTGAATGCCAAAAAGAATCTTAAAATAAATTTGTTACTAGCAGTAAACAAAATATAGCATAAAATTTAGGTTAAACACTTGTAGATGATAAAAAAAAAAATACATAAAAAAGGATCGAACATAATGAAACAAATCAAGAAATACAACAATAGGGATTGGAGGATAATGAAACAACACAACAAAATTATGACATTGAAAATGATTATGGTAGTGTACAAACATGTACTGTTATAGTTCTTGTTGGAGAATTTGGAAAAAGCATTAAACAAAAAATACTAATGAGAAATATTTATGACCCTGCTCAATGGAAACATGTTGATACAAAATTATGAGATTTATTAATTGAAAAAGGTCCAATTAGAGATAACGATATTAATTTTCCCAATGATGAGAACTCTAGAGTCCTAGACATTTTTCTACTACATATATATTATATACAAAACTTATCAAATGGGGAGAACATGATAGAAAATAGCTAGTTTATTCAAAAGACTTGAATAGAGTATTTTGTTTTTGTTCAACTAGCAAATGAAGGAACCAATTAACAAAGATGTGTTGTTATTTCCACAAGCCCAATAAAAATAGAAGAACATTTTCTAGAATTTATTAAAGTAGATGATACTAGTGGAAAAGGTCTTCTCAATGAATTATTAGATGCCATAAAAAGTCTTGCACTTGATATTAATAATGTTCGTGGACAAACTTATGATAATGGGTCTAATTTGAAAGGAAAATAGCAATGGATGCAAAGAAGACTACTTGATATAAATCCTAAAGCATTTTACACACAATGTGGTTGTCATAAACGACTTAATCTTGTTGTATGCGATATGACTAATTCCAATCCTAAAGTTATACCATTTTTTTGGAAGAGTACAATGTATTTATTCTTTATTTTCTTCATCAACAAAATGATGGAAAGTTTTGCAAGATAATGTGTCAAATTTAACTCTTAAACCACTCTCACAAACACGTTGGGAAAGTTGAATTGAAATTATCAAAGCAAATTCTAAACTCTACAATAAGAGAAGTTTTATTGCAATTAACAAAAACAACCGAAGATCTTAAAACAAAAAGTGAAGCTAATTGTTTAGTGGCATATGAAACTGAGAATTTTGAATTCATATTAGGCATGACCATATGGTAAGATTTATTATTTACGATCAATATTGTTAGTAATAGTCAGCAATCCAAAGATATGCATTTAAATGTTGCCATTGATAAGTTAAAATGTCTTATTTATGTTTTTCAAGATTATAGAGAATGAATTTAAATATGCAATGATTTCATTGAGAGAGATTACAATTAGTATGGAACATATATTTAGAGAAAAGCGAATAATTCATAGAAAAAAAGTTTGCTGAAGAATCTTTTAATGTTAATTATTTCTATTTATAGTTTATCAAGCAATTTCTTCAATTCAAAGCAGATTTGAACAATTTCAAATATATGAAAATATTTTTGGTCTTCAATTTAATTGCAAGAAATTGAAATCATGGTAGTTTGGAAAACATTGTCTTAGTAATGAAAATTGTTTGAAATATGATTTTGATGGTTTAGACTTATTTTCAAAACTAGAAATTTTAAAAGAAATTTTACCAATAGAAGAAAGCACTCTGATTAATATATTAAATTATATAAAAAAAACTCGATTCTTTCGTAATTGCATGTATCGCTTATAGAAACTTATTGAAAATACCTATTACAATTGCTTCTGCAAGATGAAATTTCTCAAAATTAAACTTGATAAAATCTTACCTAAGATTAACAGAGTCGCAGGAAAGATTAAATGTACTAGCCATATTATGAATTGAAAATGAGATATTAGAAAAACTTGAATATAAAACTTTAGTTAGAAATTGTGCATCTAAAAAAGCTAGAAGAATAATTTTTAAATAAAAATATATTTTAAATATAAGCTAATTAATTTGACACAAAAAATGCCCTGTTTTAAGTTATTGCCTTAGGCTTCAAAATCTATTGAGCCGGCCCTGTGCATGGGGCAGCATAGGGCACAACACCAACCATTTTAACACGGTGCAAGAGGTCCAAAATATACTTGGACAGATAGAGGTGTAGACCTTTGATGGTGCGGTGGCCTAAATGCCAAGGAACTAGCCGAGTGTTCCAAGATCTTTGACTAAAACAAATTTGCAGCAATTGATAAATAAATGATTCAAAGAGGTTGGCATTGTTTCCTATTATCAAGATATCATCAACATAGAAAGGACATAAGTATGAACATAATCATCATGATAAGTGGCAAGGAAAGAGTCCACAAGGGAAGCCGTGAAGCCAAGGTCCAAGAGAACACCCAAGAATTGTTGAAATAAGGCACAAGATGCCTGCTTGAGGCCATAAATGGCCTTGTGTAATTTGCAAACATGGGTGATCAGAGGGATGTTCTAAGTTGATGAAATCTTGTGGCTACTCCATCAAAACAACTTCAGACAAGGTGCCATGCAAGAAGGCATTATAGATGTCTAGTTATCGAATAGGCTAATGAAAGAAGGTGTCAATTAGGTGGATGGCTTGACCACTCGAGTTTTTTTGTTCAAATCCTTTAGCTACTAATCAGGTCTTGTAACAATCAACGGAACCATCAGAGCATTCTTCGATCTTGAAGACCCAATTGGTGTGAATGATATTGCAAGGAGAGGGTGGTCGGGGATACAAGGACCAGGTTCCATTTTGAGGAAGGGCATCAAGCTTTTATTGCATAGCATATACTGCCTGCGAGGGTTAGTAGTTGCTTGAGAGTAAGAGGAAGGTGCAAGGGTCTGCAAGATGAAGGAGAAGTCAGTGATTGGATGTAGAGTAGAGTATAACGAGGTGTAGTCAAGAAATTGTTTACAACAGAGAGAATCGGTACGAGAGTGAGTGGTCATAGGGTGTTGAGGCAAGAGAGGGGGAGGGATAAGTGGAGGAGACATTGGTGACAATGGAGGGGCTGTGGAGACCACAGAAGTAGCGTACACAATTAGAGTTGGAGAGGGAGTGGTTCTAGTAGGGATGGTGAGCAAGAGTGAAGATGGGAGGGGAGAGGTAGGTGTTGTAGAGGCAGATTGCTCAAGTGCCGGAGAAAGGGAAAGTGAAGAACTAGTAGACACTAAGGAACAGACAAAAAGGAGGGAATATTTAGCTGTGAAGAAGTTAAAACCACGCTGGAAGAAGGAAATGGAGACTTGTCTATCCCAAGGAAATGTCCTTATCAAAAATCACATGCCGAGAGATATATACAAGTGAAGAGAAGGATCAAGGCAACTATATCCTTTATGACAAGAACTGTATCCAAGGAATATGCAAGACTTGGATTGGAAGTTAAGCTTGTGAGGGAAATAAGACCTAATAAGTGGATAACAGCGACACCCAAAGACCCTAAGCCGTGAGTAATTTGGATCAGAATTATACAACTTGGAAAATGGATTGAGATTGTTAAGGATAGGTGTAGGCAATCAATTGATAAGATAGATTGCTGTGACAAATGCATCAACCCAAAAGGTGGAAGGTAATCATGATTGAGCAAGCAAGGTTAGACCAACTTCGAGGAGATGACACAACTTTCTTTCAACCATACCATCCTATTATGATGTGCGTGAACAAGTCTTTTTATGGAGAATGCCATGCTGAGTAAGAAAGTGTGAAACTTGGTTTGAATTGTACTCTCCTCCTCCATTAGTTTGGAGTTGTTGAATTTTGGTTAAGAATGCATTTTCTACCAGACACTTGGATCTAACAAAGCTTTGAAACACATCTGATTTGCAGTGTAGAGGGTAAGTCCAAGAGAAATAGGAAAAATCATTGATGAAAATAACCTAATAGTGGTAGCTGTTGGTGGAACTAACAGGTGCGGTCCAAATATCAGAGTGTAAAGTGCCAATGGATGATGTGAAATATGGGCAGAGTGAGGAAAGGGTTGCTTTTTGTTTTTACCAAGTTGGCAAGATTCACAAAGAGAGACTTTATTATCATTAGAGACAAAACAAACTCAAAAGAAGAGAAAGAATAGAAGAACCAATATTAGAGATTGAGAGGCCTTCTCCATTACTAGAAGCTATAAAATCAGCACCATGGAAGGGATCCCAATAAGTTAAGGGATCGATGTCAGATCAGATGTAACCAAAACAATACAAGAAAAATATAACACACAAGGAAAGTCAAGTCTGCATATGTGATCTGGAGGAGCTGTATTTGATTCGTTAGAAAGTGCATGTGATGATGCATGAGATTATTGAGATGATGGATTTAGTTCATCTGCTTGTTGTGTTCTTTCCCTAACAGATTATAATAAAGGAATAAACTAAACAATTCATTTGCCACAATAGAAAACTAAGGAGTTGGAACATACTTGTACCCACAGGCAGGGGGTTGTCATGCATCTTTAAAAATCCTAGTTCACTTGTTCAAAGGAAGGACTATACTAGAGTATCGAGCTTTTTGTAATCAAGCCATCAATATCAAACGCCTTTCTGAATTTCTGGATTGTAACAAAGAATATCACTCGGCAGTATTACAAAACGTGGAACTAACACCATCGAAATTACAACTTTAAATGCATAGCGGTGTGTATCAACTTTCAGAATTAGGTCACTAATTGGAAAGAAAAAAGAACCATAACTCTTCAAATCTTGTTCGCTTCACTTAAGCTGTAGATAACTTTTTCGAGTATACGATGTACATAGGATCTGAGCGTCCCGGGTTGGGAGAGATATCGACAGCCTAGAAAAAAATAAATGCAATATAGTTAGCAACCCTCCACTGGTGGTTTACACAAGCACGTTCATGTGTGTGTGTGTGCATGCGCATAAATTTGTTATGATTTACAAGGCCCATGATAGGACCGATTTTAAGTATTGCAGGGTGCTAGCATTATGTGCATAGAGAATTCATAAATGTCACTGAATCTAAACGAAATATTGATTATGTAAAAGGGCACAGACTTGAAGTTTCTAACAAATGTCATTAAAAAGTAATTCCAAACCTATGGCATATGTATTACATGAATGTAAAGTCCAAAGACATCTACTGCTGTGTGGTTTCTCACCGAGATTGCATTAGACCACTTCTAGTTAAGGTTCAGAGTAGAGGCAAAATTAAATATGGAGGAAGAAGTTAGGAAAAAGACTAATCTGAATCATGGTTATTGCCAAACAACTAGAAGTCCTCAGGATTAACTGATATACAGGTAAGAACTATGATGTAGGAAAAAGAATAATCTGAGCCATGGTTACTGCCAAGCAATAGAAGTCCTCAACATTTAGTGATCAACAGGTTAGCAATATAATGCAAATACCCAAGAAAACTCTTTTGGCTATTCTCCACTTGCTACTTGCTTTAGAGGGGGGAAAATGACCTATGATCTTAATTACCTGAGGAGGTTCAAATCCTCCGGCATAATGAAAATATGACCCAACAATCAATGCATGATCAGCATCGCCAGTTGATGTCCATATAGAAATGGCTTTTGTAAAAAAGCATCGGTTGGAAAAGCTGATTTATAACCAATATCACAAAGTTAGAAATAGTTAAGTAGAATGCATCGTGCAAGATAAGAAAAGAATGATGGACTTTGAACAGTGAGCAGATTGTAAAGAAAGAGCTTTGTTTATTCTGGCGCAAAATAAAATGAAGAAAATGTTTCTGTTCTTGCAGATATACATACCATACATCATCAAGATCATAAATTATGCCTTGTTATATGGTTAAAAGTCCTAAGAACTTCATGAAACAGTTGTTCTATTATATTATGTCAAAACTAATCACCTCATTATAGCCAGTCCACCTGGCTTAAGAGTCCGGCACATTTCCTTGAAAACATCTAAAGGCTTTGTTAGATAATCAACACTGACCTGCAGATGCAAATAATTCAGACGCCAAAATATGTTAAAACAGTAATTATTTAACATCTAAATTACTGAGGTGTTATTTGAATATATTTCTCAATTAAAAAATTCAATAACAGAAATCTAGCACAGATTGAACAGGGAACAAATTTGAAAGTTGAACTATCAAAGTACAAAATCCCCATTACTAGGTTGATGGAAACAAAAACATAAAAACATGAAATACCAGTACCTCAACCACCACTGCGCACAACCCCCCCGCAAAAAAAAAAAAGACGTTTTTTTGGAACTTGTGTCATCTCTATGCTTCAAAATAATAAAGAGCTTAAGTGGTCATTCAGATGAAGGAAATCACTAACATCAGCTGGCTGCTTTCAGAATTCTACAAATGGTATTGTGAATATACTTCCTTTCTAAGTTAATTGAAGGACTTTACAGTTAAGAAGTTGTCTTCAGGTCAATAACAGAGCTTTTGGTCAGCTGATTGACAAATTGGGGGGGGGGGGGGGGGGGGGGGGGGAGAGAGAGAGAGAGAGAGAGAGAGATTTAATCAATACACTCACATGAAGGAATTACAGCAAGCCAATTCTTTAGTTTAAAAAAATGTGCACATAAAGATATCTATTTTTTAATCTATGGGAAGCAAAAATCATCACACGATGAAATCAATGTCATCTATAATTCTGGCAGAAGTACAGTAAGCATTTTTAAAGTAAAAAGCCCCCAACATATTAGATCTAGCGAGGCCAAACACCTTTAAGACCCAAACCAATGGAATCCTAAGTATTAATGAGAACTCATTTAAAGAAAAAAGAAATGTTTAACGTGCAGTGCTTGTGCTTGTTACAGCAGACAATCATAGTTTGATAAATAATGTGTGAGATGGGAAAATGTCACACATACCACATTAGTAATAATGTCAAAGGAATTATCTTCAAAAGGGATTTTAGGGTTCAGATTTAAGTCTTGCACAGCATACTCCGTCAGAACCTGCAGAGTCCATAGTTAGAATTACCATGGGTCTATATGTTAGTGCAATGCAAGATCATAACTACCAGTTCCACATAAGCATATATGGTATGCAAATGAATCAGAATCTGATCTGTAACACCTATCACTATGACCCCATAAATAGCCCCAAGCAGTAGCATAGTGATCCTGGGGCAAGCCATATAAACTGGATGTCCTGAGTTCGAAACTCTGTATTGACTCTTGGGGCTATTGGACTGGGGAATTTCTCCTTGAATTACCTGATGCATACTTGCAGAAAACTTACAGCCGAGGGCCTGTGCAACCCCAAGATTAGTTGGGACTTTGTCACGGACACTCAGTGCCAATAAAAAAAAAAAAAGGACTCCATGACTGCATGCCGTTAATTGATTTTCTATAGACAATAACTATCACACAGGAGCCTATAGAGAGTGCTAGGTGTAATGGTCCAAGGAAACCCTATGCCATATCTGAGCTTATACTTCAAAATGACTAGTTAAGTTTACAATTGAAGCCTTTTGGAAGTAACATAATACGTCATATTGTAAAACTCTTTTCATTGTAAAGTGGATCTAACATACCGCATTAAGTCAGATCAATTTGTAATTATCTCCATATGCTGTACCCTCACATTATAAAGGCTAGTTTTACCTATTAGGAGTCACTAATTTGGCTATGATACCATCATAACAACCCAAGGATATGCCAAACTACATCGAAGCTTATACTCCACAAGGAAAAGTTAATGTTACAATTGAAGTCCCTTGAATTGCAATAAAGCCCCTCAGTGTGGGACTCGGCACTCAATGCACTTTTATGATATTCATTCACCTCTACCATACTTCCCCTACTCCCTTGTGAATAACTCTACTGGACTCCGATTCAATTGTAATGAATCTCACCAACATTTGAGGAATAGGACCCCTAATCGAGAGTAAATATGTATATTCAACAGCAATAGTCAAATTCTGTCTTCAGGGGCACCCAGTTCAAATTTTCAAATTTTTAATTATTTGTGAGTCATTAAAAAACTTACACCAATTTTAAGCAGAAGGATATAACAAACTAAAGCATGATCTCACCGGATTTCGCTTCAGCTCTTCTTCATTCATACCTAATCCAACAATCCGATCTTGCTTGTATCCTGCTGGAAAATGGCTGACCTAAATATAAGGTTGATAATGAGTTATAGAACACAAGTATGCAACATAGAAAGAGGGTGATTAAAATTAAGAAATTCCATACCCAACTGCTACACATATCCAAGATGCTTACTCCTGGAGTGTTACTAGGAGGAAAAACCTTTGAGTAATACTTTGTCAGTGCAGCAATGGCAGGATCATCAATGTGAGTCACAAAGCGTGGGCTTTCATAGAACGATGAATCTGGTGACCTGCAACAATTAATTAATGATGTTCCAGATATACAAACTTAGCTTGAGCAACATGGTTGGGAAAATTTGATTAGGTTGCAGTTGCTTTAGAAACAGAAAACAATCCTAGCAGTCCCAATAATTCTACCGTCTTATCAAATGACTTCTTCAACAAAACAAATAAAACAAAATGTAGAATACTATTCACTGCACTGGGACTAAATCTGGGAATGAAAAATATCCCAAGTTTGTTCTCCCAATGTATAGTGATTGACTATAACTCATGAAAATATGAGTTTTCATAGATGGTAAAGTAAATGAAGTCACTTCTGGTATTGAAAAACACCACCAAAAGGAATAAAGAAAATCAGAACCGCAAGAAATAAACAGGGACGAGAACAGAAATTACTGAAAGAAAAGAAAAAAAAAAAATTAGAGCCTTTACTCATCAAAGCGCTGGAAATCCTCCTCCTTGAAGGGGAATTGCTCTGGCCATTCCGCATTCTTCAATATCTTTGAGAGGGAAATAAAATAAATAAATAAATATTGGGAAACGTGAATAAGAATGAAAAGTATCCAAGAGTCGACAAGTGAAGCACTTTAGAATTTTAGTCGCATGGCGCAAGTGCAATTCTCATATTAGGATCTGAGTAGCTGCGGAACCTTTATAAATTCGGTTGTTAAAACAAATATTGGGCATCTCTTCTGCCGAATGATTTTAAGAAAAAAATTGATTTTCCAATTTATGATCATGGCTGCAATTTTCTGGATGTGTTTATCCCATTTATTCAGAATGAATCCATCACAGTAATTCTAAACAGGAACATAAAATAAAATAACAAAGAAATATGCAATTACCCAAATTCATCCACATCTCCACCCACTGAATCACGGAGTTTCTGTATCTGGACATCCATCCATTCTTAAACTAACGATATATACCAGCACAGAAACTAAACAAACACAATTAATTAATCCCATTACCAAGAACCCTAACGGAAAACGTGGACAAATCTTATTATACAACTGAATTTCATCAATATAGCACCAACCAATCTTCAAAACTCAACAAGGCAGAAAACCCAGAAACTGAATAAAAATTTTAAAAGAAAACAGCATAACTGTAAGTGTATGACTTCAAGTTAAAAAATGATTGGAACTAGAAGACTACCTCCTCAACATTAGACTTTTGCCTAGCAGAGGCAATGAAAGAATTCCTTCCAACTGTATCAGCCATGCTCACGAACTGCGCCAAAACCGACACCCCCAGGCCTAATACCAGGCGGCGAGGAGCTCGACCCCCAATTTTCCACTTCTTCAGTGATTCTGATGGACTGGGAACGGAACCAACAGCGCAAGTGAGTGAATAACAGGATGAACAAGGATGTACCCCAGCTAAAACTGGCAACCTCTGATGTATTCTGAGTCCTAGACAATGATTGGCCATCGTGAACCTCCAACGGGACACGTTACAGCCTCTGCGAAGTGTGGGTAATCTGAATATGATATTGGAACATGGTCACATGAACAGAATTGGATAAGCAGGCACCGTACGATGAGTACAACATTTGGACATGGCCTTGAAACTTTTATCACATTCCGGTGATTCACATTCAAGTTACGTGGCCATGCTCAATCTCAATTGTTTTAGGTGGTCTCCGTGTTTAGAGAATCTACATTATTTCTATGTCAACGTTTCTCAAAGGGAAGTGTTCAAGTTTAACAAAATTAAATTAATTTTGAATTTTATAAAAATTAAATTGACGTAGTATTTGTTAATTCAAAAATTTTAATTTTATATAATCTCTTTTTGAAATCTCAGTCACAAAATGCTTGAAACAATCTAATACTTCAAAAGGATGGGAGATCAGATAGACATAACTGAAACGTGAGTAGTCGTCTATAAATGTAAGAAAATAAGAGGTGTCATTGCGTGTCTTCATATTCATAGGTCCACAAATATCAGAATGGATTAGCTCTAAAGAATAAGATGTCACAGGAGTCTTTTCAAAAGGTTTCATACAGACCTTACAAGCTAAACAAGTCTTACACACAGGTAGGCTTACATTAGCTAGAGACCCCAATAGGCATTTTCTAGCTAGTCTAGCTATTTTATTTTTCTATATGGCCTAGTTTAGCATGTCATTTCAATGAATTAGAACAACATCATCATCGTTTGAAGCCATAAAAGAAAATGAAGAATCATCTAAATCCAACATAAACTGTGGAAGGCGTTTGGCTTGCTGTAAAGACATGGCTGAGAGGTATTTCGGATAGAATGAAGACAAGTGAACCAGTAACTAGTGTAGATTTGGAAATATTTGAAGCAGTAAATGTTTGAACCAGTAACCAGTAACTGGATGTTGGCTGTACTTGGGTTGTTGCACGTAACTGTCAGTTGTTAAAATGGAGGAGACCTGCAGCTGGAAAAGTGAAGTTGAACGTAGATGGCAACTGTAGAGGGAATCCGGGGGGGGGGGGGGGGGATAGGTGGAGGGGGAGTAATACGTGATTGTGAGGGTGTGGTGCCCCCGACCCCCATGTACGGGAATACGGGAATCGAGACGCCAGGATAATGATAACACGGTCACGCATCCTAACAAAAGTGTCAAGTGTGTGTACATGCAACGGTGTACAAAAACAACGCAGTGGATTAGTCAACTAAGTACCAGAATTTAAATATCAGTAAAGGTTTAAAAAGTAGTTATACAGTCATCCAAAATTAAAATACAATACAGTAAAATACAAGTCTCAAAAAAGAGAGTGATCCCATATCACTTCTCGGGTAGAGCCGACTCCTCAGGCTCACCCTCATCCTCCTCTGCATCAAAATCTGCATTACCATAAAACGGTACCGCAGGTAAGTATAAACCAAAACTCTCAGGAATAAAAATACATTAATGCAACCAACATGCATGCATATGATGACATATGCATTATTCTCAAAACATCATTTTCCCCGAAAATGAATATTTTCCAACACACCCCAAAATCCCATTTTGCCTAAAAATATCCGTAAAACATTTTCGTAGAAAATGGTTTACACAAAAATCCAACACACACTATTTTCTCATAAAATAGTCCATTAATCCATTATTACCATATGCACCATGGTCTCTCCTAGGGACCATCCGCACGTCCTGGTTTCGTAGCGATGCTCAGTTCCACGCTTAGCGCGTTCGTGGCCAAGCATCTACACTACGCAATGAGCGATGCCCCAGTTCCGCACCCAGCGCGTATGTGGCCAAGCATCCTCTAGTCCCTGCCAGCAGAAGGACCACGGAGTCGGCACGAGACCATCTCATCCGATCCCACTGTCGTCCGGCGACAATCCAGGGGACGTCACTCAGTATATTACGCTCCCGAGTGACCAGAGGAGCTCCATCGAGATAATGCCCCATCTCAGCTTGGGGTCGTGATACACACACACCCAAAATCATTCTCATATGAAAACCCGGTTTCCATTAAACACATGAATATGAATGCAATACACGAAAACCCAGTTTTCCTTTACAAACATGATTATCATGCAATTATGCAATGTACATGTGCCGACACAAATCTCAACCAACAATTACCAACCCAATCAAACCACACAAA
Source organism: Juglans mandshurica (assembly GCA_022457165.1). NCBI lineage: Eukaryota > Viridiplantae > Streptophyta > Magnoliopsida > Fagales > Juglandaceae > Juglans > Juglans mandshurica. The sequence goes on along the minus strand of CM039624.1, from coordinate 27,715,030 downwards.
CAACTCCATTCACCAATCCATCCGACCCCTGTACTCTTCGGATTCAGTCCGGCAAAACCAACCAACAGTCCAATACATTGTAATGAGTTAGTGCAAAAATACATTTAATTCACAAGAATTCTTTGGAAAATACTTACAGTGCTATATAGTAATTTCCGTAGGATCATGGAGGTACAAGAAGTGACAATGCAGCTATAGAACAATGCCAAATGCACTGTGGCTGTGAGTCTCAAAGACCCACTTTTGAACGGGTGCAAACGAAGACTCGAGATTAATAGGGTAGGGTCTAGGGATGTCGGTGAAGCTAGTGGTGGTGGCGGTTGGCCGTGGGTGGTGGCGCAAATGGTGGTTGAAGACCAAAAATACCCAAAACGGAAATGTTGATGACTGTGCTTCACCGGTGACGGATCGGAGGTGGGGCTGGGTCCAATGGGTTGCAAGGAGATCGAGGATGAAGTGGTGAAGAAATTGTGGCCGGTGGTGGTGCGACAACGGCGCAAGGAATGTCGCGGCTTGGTGTGGCGCGTGGGAGCAAAAGGCGGCGTTGGAGGAGCTGAGATCAGAGGGGAAGTGTCGCTGGCAGGTGGGGAAGAAGGTGGGCTGGGCGATGTCGGTCACTGGCGACTCATGATGGCGGGTTGGGTGGAAGAGAAACGACGCACGGGAGAGAAGGGAGAGGGGTGTCGCGCAGGAGAAGGAGAAGAAAGAAAAAGAAAAAGAAGAGAGAAGAAAAAGAAAGAAAAGAAAAAGTGGAAAAGAAAAAGTGAGGGAAGGAAATGAGGTCCAATCCTCACATCTTGGGTCACAAAAATGATCAAACGGAAATGATTTTAAAACAACAAGTGAAATAAATAATTCAAACGTAGTGATTAAAATGAAAATAAATAATTAAACCTAACTACAAGTTAATCTAATTTGAGAAGAAATTTAAACGCATAACAATAATTAATTAGAGAATGCACTTCAAAAATAATTTTCGTAAACTAAAAATCATAAAAATAACCCAACTAAAAATCCAACAATTTAAAACAAGAGAATAAATGTTTGAATTAACAAAAATAATTCATTCATTAAAAATACACTAAAATACGTGGTGTTACATCCTCCCCCCTTAAAATAAAATTTCGTCCTCGAAATTGCCAAGGTCAAACATTAAACTAAGATAAGAACAAGATTCGACTGAGAAGACATAAGGAACATACTGCCATAGTCAATCAAACAAATACGGATATTGCTCCCTCTTGTCGGCTTCTCTCTTCCAAGAGAAATCTTGTGCCAACGGATCGCCCCATGACTCTTTCACCAAAAGTATAGTCTTGGACCTTAACCTTTGCTCTTTCCAATCCATAATCTACGTCGGAGTAACTTCATAAGTAAGGTTAGGTTGAAGTTGAATGAGTCCAGGGTCAACAAAATGTGGCTCTTGCTGTCCAAAACTCTTCTTCAACGATGACACATGGAACACATCATGAACATCCCCAAAATAGTCCGGCAAGGCAACTCTATAAGCAACAAGCCCAACCTTCTCTATGATCTGAAAAAGGGCCAATATACCTTGGACTAAGCTTTCCTTTCTTACCAAAGCTTAACGCCTTTCATAAGAGAGACTTTGAGATAAACCCAATCACCTACTTCAAATGATAAGTCTCTTCTTCTTGTATCTACATAACTCTTCTGGCGACTTTGCGCTTCCGCCATTTTCGTCCTTATAAACTGAACTTGATCCTTCCTTTCTTGAATTATCTCAGGCCCAATTACTTTACTCTCACCAACTTCATCCCAACACAAAGGTGATCTACACTTCCTTCCATACAAAACTTCATACGGAGCCATCTGGATGGAGGAATGGAAGCTATTATTATAAGCAAACTCGATTAACGGCAGATGATTCTCCCAACTTCCTTGAAATTTCATGACATAAGACCGCAACATATCCTCAAGAGTCTGAATAGTGCGCTCTGATTGACAATCCGTTTGAGGGTGATATGCAGTACTAAATTTCAACTTAGTGCCTAAAATTGCCTGCAAACTTTTCCAAAAATGGGACGTAAACCGTGGGTCCCGATCCGATACAATACTCCTGGGTACTCCGTGCAAACGCACTATCTCTTTGACATACAACCAAGTTAACTTACCCAAAGAGTCAGTATTAATGATAGGCAAGAAATGGGCACTCTTGGTCAACCGATCAACAATCACCCAAACTGAGTTCTTTCCACTAGGTGTCCTCGGCAAGCCCACAACAAAGTCCATAGAAATATCATCCCATTTCCACTCGGGAATAGGGAGAGGTTGCAATCTACTAGCAAGTCTTTGATGCTCAGCCTTCACTTGACGGCACGTGTCATATTTCTTAATAAACAAGGTGATATCCATTTTCATCCCTTCCCACCAGAAATTTCTCTTTAAATCTCGATACATCTTTGTGCTACCAGGATGAACTGAATAGGGAGCCACATGAGCTTCTGCCAAAATTTGCTCTTTAAATTCTGAGTCTCAGGGAATCACTCTACGATCCCGAAACCGAAGAATACCATCCTTATCCAAGCTATAATGCAAGGGTCCTCTAGACTTCCTTACTCTTTTTCTGATAGCTAACAACTTAGGATTATTTCTTTGGAGAGTCTTCAATTCTTCAAAATCAACTACTCGGACATCCAAAACTGAAAATAACAATTCCTCTTGCTGCGAGCTCTCAATAAGAAGTCTTCTCATTCCACAAAGGAGAGAGTCCAAATCTGATGACTCTGCCTCGTCCACTTGTTGAGACTTTCTACTCAAAGCATCAACGACTAGATTCGCCTTTCCTGGATGATACTTGATCTCGCATTAGTAGTCGCTAATCAGTTCTAATCACCGCCTCTGCCTCATATTGAGATTCTTCTGGGTAAACAAGTGCTTCAAGCTCTTATGGTTAGTGTAAACTTCACAGATTTCACCATACATATAATGCCGCCAAATCTTAAAAGCAAAAACTATAGCCGCCAATTCCAAATCGTGCGTGGGATAATTTCTCTCATGAATTTTCAACTAACGAGATGCATAAGCAACAACTCGTCCCTCTTGCATAAGAACACATCCCGACCCGAACTTGGAAGCATCACAAAAAATCACAAAGGGCTTGTGTGGCTCCGGGAGTGCCAAAACAGGTGCCATTGTCAACCTCTTCTTCAACTCTAAGAAACTCCTCGCATCTGTCCAACCATATAAACTCCATATTTTTCCTAGTCAAGGCAGTGAGAGGTCTGAATAGCCGAGAAAATCCCTCCACAAATCTTCGATAATAACTGGCAAGTCCCAGAAAACTCTGTATCTCATGTACTATTGACGGGCGAGGCCATGACAACACCGCTTCCACTTTACTAGGATCCACAGCCACTCCTTCTTGGGAAATTACATGCCCAAGAAACTTAACTTCTTCAAACCAAAATTCACAGTTACTCAGTTTGGCATATAACTGATGCTCTCTTAATTTTCCAAGTGCCAAACGAAGATGACAAGCATGCTCTTCATAGTCTCAAGAATAGATAAGAATGTCATTAAGAAACACCACCACAAAAGAATCCAAAAAGGGACGAAACACCCGATTCATCAGATCCATAAAAGCGGCAGGGGCATTAGCTAACCCAAAAGACATCACTTTAAATTCATAATGCCCATACCTCATTCTGAAAGCAGTCTTGGGTACATCCTTGTCTCTTATCCTCAACTGATGGTATCCTGATCTCAAGTTAATCTTTGAGAAGATAGCTGCTCCTTGAAGCTGATCAAATAAGTCATCAATTCTAGGAAGTGGGTACTTGTTCTTGATGGTCACCTTGTTAAGTTCACGATAGTCTATACACATTCTGAGAGTACCATCCTTCTTCTTGACAAATAAAACAAGTGCTCCCCACGGCGAAGTACTAGGCCGAATAAACCCCTTATCAACCAATTCTTGCAATTGAGTCTTCAACTCCTTTAACTCAGCCGGTGCCATGAGATAAGGAGCCTTATGCATAGGAGCCGCCCCAGGTTCCAGATCAATAGTAAATTCCATCTTGTGAATTGGAGGCAACCCGGGCAACTCGTCCATGAACACCTCAGGGAATTCTTCTACAATTGGAATATCCGCTAAAGACTTCTTCTCAGACGGTGTAGACACCACTTGAACCAAATAAGCATCTGTACCACAAGCTATGTCCTTCCTTGCTTGAATGGCCGATATAACCGCCAGTCTTGCTTTCAACTTGCTCCCTGCGAATTCCAAATAGTCTCATTTCGGAAGTTGAAAGCCGATTACCCGACTCCTACAATTTATGTTAGCACAATAACGATGCAGCCAATCCATACCCAGGATTATATCAAACCCCAACAACTTGAATACAATTAAATATGCCTCAAGTGTCATCTCACAAAAAACCAAAGGATAACCTAAAGCAACCTTGGAGCAACACACAATCTCGCCATTAGGAAGAGCCACAACCAAGGATTGTGATAAAGGTTCTGTGACTAGATTGCACATCCGTACAAACGTAACGGACACAAAAGATTGAGACGCCCTAGAATCAAACAAGGTACATGCATAAAAATCAAATAGACGAACTCTACCTGAAGCAAACACATATACCAGTGAAATTCAACAAGCAACTCACACCAAACAATAAATCCCAAAAATTAAACTAAAAGCATATCAGTAATCACCCCTGCATCATGGGTCTCTGGAGCCTCATGGCCCACATCACCTGGGGTCACAGCATAGACTCGTGCTTGAACCAACTGCCTCTGGCTGTCCCTGCCACCATGCCGTCCTCCTCTACTTCCTTGAGCTTGGTTGGGGCACTCACGAGCAAAGTGACCCGACTGGCCACATCTAAAATACTGAATCCCCCTCTGACCACATTCACCCTCATGAGCTCTATTGCATCTATGGCACACTGGAGTTCAGGCTCCTACACAAACACCGGAGGTTGTCTGTGAATGGGCCCCGGTCCTCTGAACAAACTTTTGTGGAGATCCAGAACTGCTTCCCTTGCCAACAAAACTCCGCCTTTTCTGACCCGGAGGGGAGCCCACTGCAAAACTATTTTCCCGCTCTGCGATACTAGCCAAGTCCACCAACTTCTAAAATTCCATAATCTGAAGACAAGCTACTTGTCTGCGTATTTCGTGGAGCAGACCCTCCTGGAAATGCTCAACCCGCAACTCTTCAGTGGTAATGAGGTGAGGAGTGAACCACCCAAGCTCCATAAATTTCCTTGCATATTATTCGACAGTCATGCCACCTTGAACCAAATTATTGAACTCTCTAACCTTTTGCTGTCTCACTGAAACAGGGAAGAAACTGTCATCAAATTCCTTCTTAAAATGATGCCAAGACACAGCAGCAAAAGATCCCAACTCCATTTCTAGGAGTTGTCACTTCGTTTGCCACCAATTAGCTGCTTCACCTTGCAGCAGATAACTTCCATACAATACCATCTGGGCTTTAGTGCACCCATAGACTTCAAACGTTCTCTCAAGGTCTTCAATCTACCTTCTGGCTCTTAATGGATCCTCATCCCCAGTAAAGGCAGGGGTCCTATGTGCCAAGAAGCGCTCATAGGTGCATTCAGCTTGCACCGCCCTACTCTGATCACCCTGCTGTAGTTGAAAATTCTGCTGGAGGAACTCTGTCATCCTATTTAATGCCCTGGCCATGGTGTAGTTCCCATCACCCCTTGGTAATTCATCCTCGGGCACATCAGCTAGCCTCCTTGGTCTCACCATTTTCCTGTCAAGAGCAATCCTCAACCCCGCTTAAATCTCCAGACAAATCAAACACAGCCCAAAAGCAACATAAAAAAATACAATAAGATAAAATAAAATAAATAAGATCATTTAACATAAAATAAAAATAACCATAAACTCATAATATAGCATATTTTTTAAAATAAATAATTTAACTTACAACCCCCTTTAAAAAAATAAAAATTATTTTAAAATAAGAAAATAATATTTGGTACTACACCTAAGGGACATGTGGTTTTACCCAGAGCCGAACTGCTCTGATACCACCTGTGGCGCCCCGACCCTCATGTACGGGAACACGAGAATCGAGACACCAGGATGATGACAACACGATGACGCATCCCAACGAAAGTGCCAAGTGTGTGTACATGCAACAGTGTACAAAAACAACGCAGCGGATTAGTCAACTAAGGACCAGAATTTAAATACAATCTAAACATCAGTAAAGCTTTCAAAAGTAGTTATACAGTCATCCAAAATTAAAATACAATACAGTAAAATACAAGTCCCAAAAAAGAGAGTGATCCCAGATCACTCCTCGGGCGGAGCCGACTCCTCAGGCTCACCCTCATCCTCCTCTACATCAAAATCTGCGTCACCATAAAACGGTACCGCAGGTAAGTATAAACCAAGCAACTCTCAGGAACAAAAATGCATTAATGCAACCAACATGTATGCATATGAAGAAATATGCATTATTATCAAAACATCATTTTTCCCCAGAAAATGAATATTTTCCAACACACGCCAAAATCTCATTTGACCCAAAAATATCGGTAAAACATTTTCCTAGAAAATGGTTTACACAAAAATTCAACACATACTATTTTTCCAGAAAATAGTCCATTAATCCATTATTACCATATGCATCATGATCTCTCCAAGGGACCATCCGCACGTGCTGGCTTCGTAGCGATGCTTAGTTCCACGCCCAGTGCGTTCGTGACCAAGCATCCACACTATGCAATGAGCGATGCCCAGTTCTGCGTCCAGCGCGTACGTGGCCAAGCATCCTCTAGTCCCCGCAAACAGAAGGACCACGGAGTCGGCACGAGACCATCTCGTCCGATCCCATTGTCGCCCGGCGACAATCCAGGGGACGTCACTCAGTATATTACGCTCCCGAGTGACCAGAAGAACTCCACCGAGATAATGCCACATCTCGGCTTAGGGTCGTGATACACACACACCCAAAATCATTCTCATATGAAAACCCGGTTTCCATTAAACACATGAACATGAATGCAATACACGAAAACCTAGTTTTCCTTTACAAACATGATCATGCGCGCAATTATGCAATGTACATATACCGACACAAATCTCAACCAACAACTACCAACTCAATCAAACCACACAAACAACTCCATTCACCAATCCATCCGACCCCCATACTCCTCGGACTCAGTCCGGCAAAACCAACCACCAGTCCAATACAGTGTAATGAGTTAGTACGAAAATACATTTAATTCACAAGAATTCTTTGAAAAATACTTACAGCGCTATATAGTAATTTTCGGAGGATCACTGAGGTGCAAGAAGTGACAATGCAGCTACAGAACAGTGCCAAATGCACTGTGGCTGTGGGTCTCAAAGACCCACTTTTAAGCGGGTGCAAACGAAAACCCGAGATTAATAGGGTAGGGCCTAGGGATGTCGGTGAAGCTAGTGGTGGTGGTGGTTGGCCGTGGGTGGTGGCGCAAATGGTGGTTGAAGACCAAAAAATACCCAAAACAGAAATGTTAATGAATGTGCTTCACCGATGACGGATCGGAGGTAGGGTTGGGTCCAATGGGTTGCTTGGAGGTCGAGGATGAAGTGGTGAAAAAATGGTGGCCGGTGGTGGTGCGACGGCGGCGCAAGGAATGCCGCGGCTTGGTGTGGCGCGTGGGAGCAAAAGGCGGCGCCGTAGGAGCTGTGATCGGAGGGGAAGCGTCACAGGCTGGTGGGGAAGAAGGTGGGTTGGGCGGTGTCGGTCACCGGTGGCGGGTTGGGTGGAAGAGAAACGGGGCACGGGAGAGTAGGGAGAGGGTTGTCGCGCGGGAGAAGGAGAAGAAAGAAAAAGAAAAAGAAGAGAAAAGAAAAAGGAAGAAAACAGAAAGAGGAAAAGAAAAAGTGAGGGAAAGAAATGAGGTCCAATCCTTACATCTTGGGTCACAAAAATGATCCAACGGAAACGATTTTAAAACAGCAAGTAAAATAAAATAATTCAAACGTAGTGATTAAAATAAAAATAAATAATTAAACCCAACAATAAGTTAATTTAATTTGAGAATAAATTTAAACGCATAACAATAATTAATTAGAGAAAGCACTTCAAAATAAATTTTCGTAAACTAAAAATCATAAAAATAACCCTAGTAAAAATCCAACAATTTAAAACAGGAGAATAAATTTTTGAATCAACAAAAATAATTCCTTCATTAAAAATACACTAAAGTACGGGGTGTTATAGAGGGTAAGTTTTTAGCTGCTTATTCAAAGCAGTTCGGTCGTGGAACTAATTCTGAAGCCGAGTTGTGGGCATTGACGGTAGGAGTAAAACTACGCACAGCGTTGGGTTTGACGCACGTTGAGATTGAATGTGACTCAAAAACTGTGGTCAAGTGGGTACGAGCCAAACGTTGTACACTTTGGTATTTGTGGGATTTTTGGGAGGAATTTATTGATGCAGCTAATGGCATCTCTTTTTCTATCTCTCATCAATTTAGAGAAGGTAATATGGTTGCCGATTTTTTGGCAAGGTGTGGTGAGGCAGGGGACAGTCGTAGGTATGAGGTCTTTGATTTGCTTCCTAAGTAGCTGAAGGGATTTATACGGTTGGAGAGGTTTGGTCTGCCTTACATTCGCATATAGGCTGGGAGGCTCCTTGGTTTTGTTTGGTTTTCGTTGGTTTTTATGGGGATTGGTTTGTAAGATTCTTTTTATTTGTTTATACTGTTTTTCCTCTGCCATAAGTGAGGTTTTTAAAGAAATTGTGAGGGAGTCGCTATTGTACAGGTAACTGCTCGCTCTTTTTTTTTTTTTATAAAAAAAGATATATATATATATATCCAAATAAAAGTACATCTGAGGGCCATCAAAGTGAAAAGTAAAACCAAATTCCAACATACAAATAAATAAAAATATATGATATTGACCACCAGGTGCATATGGCACATCATGAAGAAGTAACAAGCACCCCAGACGTATCTTGAGTTGGTAGGTGCCAACTCCATGCACTTCCTCCTGAGTTCTGTTACCCAATATAACGCACTGTCTGCCAATTGATATTCTTCTATAATCTATGAACTCAACTCGATCTCGAGCTACATGTTTGGTTGCTCATGTGTCTACAATCCATTAAGGGATTGAGTGAGCAATAAAAATATGTGAACAAACATAAGTAATGGGAGGATTGTGTTTAGTGGATACCTTATTTGTCTGAGTGCACGCGCAAGCAAAGTGTCTCACTTTTTCACAGTTATAGTACTTCAATTTGGACTTATCATTTCCAGCACACTTGAGTGCACTCGTGAGCAAAGTGTCTCACCATATAAGATTTATTTGTAGAAAATAAGATTTGTTTGGCTAAAAGATGGAGATAGAAATACCATATTTTTTCACTCGTGTGCAAACTGATGAGGATAAAATAATGTATAATTAAGCATGTTAATTGAGCAAATAAATAGATAGAATACCTGCTACATGCTTATTTATACATTAATTTGAAGAAAAGGTTACTGAAGTCATGGTATACCTGTGTGATAGAAATAGAACCCTAGAGGATTCAATTCTAAGTCTAACCAATTTCCTCTCTTCTGCCGTACACCCTCTATACCATCATAGACCATAGTGGAGTGAGGAAGCAGCGAACAACAACAACAAACACAAGGGAAGGAATGGAATACTCGGTAGTCCAAGCAGTGGGGTCAGTTGCACACACAACAGAGGATGCGGGGAACAAGCATAAAAGGAGGAGAGGAAGAAGGGGCATATCATATATTTTTGGGGCCAAAAATTGGAGAATCAAAAGGAGATTTTTAGTGTTCATCTATTTCGTTTCAGTTTCTATGTTTCAATAGTAAAATGCTTTCACTACATTATGCTCAAGTATTCTTTCATACCTAAGCTCGGAAATACTTTGATTGGGCTGAATTTCGATGGCATTTTCTGTTTCGTTCGAATTGTTGTATCTATGGGTTTGCAAATAGTCTTTACATGAGTTTAAATTAGGTTTTTTGAGTTGATCTCTGATTCATTATTGACACAAAGGCACAATGAATGCTTAGATTGTACAAAAAACCTACTTCGATAAAGTCCATTTCAATTAGATTGTTTATTAATTTAGTAGAGGCTTTAGCATGACCTGAGGCGTGCATGATATTTACAAATCATCCGAGCACATGTTTCTCGACTGAAACTGTGTTTGAAGTAATTGGGGGAATTGGAGCCTATTTCGAAACCAGTCCAAGAAAAAAGAATTCATAGTTTAGGTGTTCGATTAATTGTTTCTTAGATATAAAATTTTGCATATAGATTGATTTACATACATAGTTGCTCATTTGAAGCCTACATATCCTTATAAATTTGAGTGAACAGTTTGAAATTGGCAAAATAATTTTCTGTCGAGATAAATCACCTCCTTGCATACATATACATCTATGAGTTCTTTTTAAAATTAGGTGTAGTTCCATGGTTGATTCTTACTCTTTTCTGAAAAGAAGCATCCTCATATTGTTTGCTTTGGAATCATTTTCTTTGATCACCATAGTCCCTGTGAAATTGACCTTGGGACTCTCCCTTGAAAAACAACTAGACACCTCTTGCACTTGGGAGGTAGATTAAAATGGAGAGATACAAACCAAAGAAAGAAATCCAATACCATACATAGTATCTCTAATGAAGAAGGTGTTAATGCAAGTCAACAAGAGGAAGTTAGTAAACTATTTCAGGCTTTCTACTTGAACCTTTTTACTTCATCTCAGCCCCAAGGCATCTCAGACAACATAGCTCATCTTGGCAAAATAGTGACTACTGAGATGAATTCACAACTACTCAAAGAATTCACTACTGAAGAGATAAAAAAGGCTATCTTTGAGATGAACCCCCTTAGCTCCCCAGGATCTGATGGCTTCCCTACAGCCTTTTACCAAGACCACTGGAACACTATTTGTAACACCAGGGCCCAGCCAAACCCGCTTTATAAAATTTTTGTGTTTATAGGTAAGAAAAGCTCACTTTGGGTTAACAAGTATTTTATTTATTTATGGACCTCGAGCTCGGATTTTTTTTATCGACGGATTATGATTTTTCAATAGGTGGGATAATTATATTTTAAAACTTTTAGTAAACCAAGTAGATTTTCACCCGAAAAATTTATGGGACAAGTGTAATTGTTTTAGGTTGAGTTGAGGTCCAAAACTTAGAAGCAGGCCTTGTGTTAACCCTTTCAAGATCCAAGTCATGGGCCAATTATTTTCGGGTTAAAGAGCCCTAGCCCGTGAAAAAAATTTCATACTCCACATTCTACACTTTCACGTCCATTTATGCACTACATGCACAGCTTCGATCACGTACGTTTTCCCTCGGATTGCACGATTCATGTCTGTTTCGATCACATCCCTCCTTCCTTCATCTCTAGGGTTTTGCTTTTAATTTTTTTTACCACCTATATATATATACATATATGCCTGTCCCTCATGCATGATGAAGCCAAGCTGCCGCTGCCCTCTATTCATGACCTCGGCCAGCCAAACTTCCTAGAGCATCTGCCCTCCTTTGTGAACCACGGTCATCACCCAAACTCCTCCTTGAAACCATTTCCAGCCACTGGGCATCGCAGTCGAGCCCAACCCGAGAAGCAATTGGTTGTTGTTCCGTGCATTGTTTCCTTAAAAACCAACACCTGTGCGACCTCGCCATTAGCATAAGCAACCTTGGTTGTCCACTGCGCATAACCAACTACCCAGACCACCACCACCGTACCTAGCATTGTAACCACCGTGTATGAAAGCCACCAAGTCACCTGCAGTCACATGGTGAGCCTCTGTTTTCATAACTAAAAACAGAGCAATCCACATACAACAACTCCTCCACGCCGGTTGCCTCAGCCTCAAATAACATCACTGCCCAGCCTCCGATCTCCACCATCGAGATCTCATAGAAACCACCGCAAAGGACTTTCTGACACCCCAGTTCGTTGTGCCTCGCTGTGAGTTTCATCCCTCTCCCTCACATTTTGCTCTCTCACTCCATATTTCTCTCTCGCTCATTAGTGGGTCTCTCTTTTTATCACTATATCTCTCTATACTCAGCCGCACAGCCGCCGTCGTAGCCGCCATCCACCTCCCAGCTCGTCGCACATCTCCTTGCCGCACGGTGAGCATGCTTCTACTGCATGGTTTAATAAAGAAACTTATAGTGTTTTAAGTTCTGTTGTGCCGTGCCGTGCCCACTGCCTTCCCATGATAGCCCATGCAATTTAAGTCGTTTTACTAAAACATCCTATCTTAGATGAGTGCTATATTAGGCTAGTTTTGTTGTACGTACTAGGACTTTGGTTTTTCGATTTTAATTTACAAAATAAACAAAGATTTTGAAGTATATTATTAAAGTATGAATTTCATATGGAATAGTAAGTACAAAATTTTATTTTATTTTTTTTCAAAACCCCTTTAAACAGATACCATTTAAGCTTTTTTTATTTATTTAAATGATATTTTTGCTTGATCCACTTTAATAGATTTTGATATAATTATGTTATCCAATTTTATATTGTATAGTAAATAAGTTAGAATTTAACGTTTTAATCGGAGTTATTAAGTGGAAAATGATGAATTTAGAAAGTCATAGTATTTTAGAGTTAAGAAAAATTTTAGGTTTTGAGGTATTAAAATAGGTATTTCAGATTTAGATATTGAAATATATGGGTTGGAAATTTATTGAAATTACATGATTATTTTATAGGTGGCGATAAATTTTTGTTCGGCATTTTTGTGAAAATTTCTGAAAAGCTAAGAAGTCCAAGTAAGCGGGGTTCCTATGCTAGACTTTGCATAAAATAAAAATGAACTGAGGCTGATTTATGAAAATGTGCATCATATGTTTTGAAAAGAAATGTGAAAATAACCTCAATTATTTATTCTTCATTACTCATTGAACTCTGATGAAAAAGAAAGCATTTTTGTCATGACTGGTGTAACATGAGCTTATTTTTTACATTCTATTTCTGACCTATGTAAAAAGAGCGAATATGAAAATTTGTGCATAATTATGTAAATATGCATTGGATCGGCTTTGATTACGAAGATGATATGATTTTGTTCAGTACTCTGTTTGGATAAGATGTTATTTCTGAAAACTTTTGGCATAACTCTGATTCTGAATTTGATTTTGTTTCCGCTCTATTCAGTTACGGCCCTGCCATGGATTATAATAGTGGATACGACCCAACCACGGGTAATAATAGTGGATATGGCACAACCACAGGTAATAATAGCAGATACGGCCCAACCACGGGTAATAATTGTGGATACAGCTCAATCATGGGTTACAATAGTGGATACGGCCCAACCACGGGTAATAATAGTGGATACAACCCAACCACAAGTTATAATAGTGGATACGGCCCTGCCACGAGTTGTAGTAGTGGTCTCTGTTTTGAGTGCACACCTTGGTGACAGAGTGATTTATGTTCTGCTTGGCTATCCGCAGATGCACAAGTCTACCACAGGGGTTATACATGGTCTATGTTCTGATATGATGTTCTGATGATGATGATGATCATTTATGCTATGCCAAAGGATATTTTTGAATGAAATTGTTTCTGAATCTTCGCTCTGATATTTTGATAACATGTTATGCTTTCGCACTCTGAAAATGAAAATGTTTTGTTCTGCATTATGATCTCTGTAAATGCTCATGTTTACACATTAGTATATGTTCTCTGCTTACTGAGTTGTTGATAACTCACCCCTTATCTCCAAATATTTTTCAGATAATTTTGATGGTTCTGCTGGAGAGCAAGAGTAGGCGGTATTAGATAGATTTGCTGTTCACAGAGGGATAAGTGCCCGAGGGTACAAGTTTGTTGGAGAGTCTTATTTAATAGGTTTATGATTTTATGTTATTTGATATTTGGAGTCCTAGATGTTTCTATATATTTATGGAGATTGTTTTTCAAATTATGTCATTGAGGTATTTTTTGGTGTCCTGGTAGAGGAACATATATTTTGGTTTGAATAAATAGATTTGTACTTTTTGGAAATATTGGAGTATTTTAAATATGTTATGAAAGTTAGATTTAGGTTACAAGAGCTACTTTCCGGACCTCCGAGAACGAGGCGTTACACTGTTGGCAATGATATAGTGGTAGTAGTTAAGGATTTTCTAAACTCTAGGAGTGGACTTGCAGTGTTGAATTAAACTTACATTACCCTTATTGCAAAGAAACAGAATCCAAAGCTAGTCTCTGATTATCCCCCTATTAGCCTTTGTAATGTGTCTTATAAAGTAATTGCAAAAGTCCTTGACAATAGACTAAAGCTGATTCTCCCTGTGATCATTTTTCCAACACAGAGTACCTTCATCCCAAGCAGACTCATCTCTGATAATATCATCATGGCATATGAGGCTTTACACACCATGAAGATTAGAATGCAAGGTAGGAAAGAAGGCTTAATGGCTGTGAAACTGCACACGAGTAAGGTATATGATTGAGTGGAGTGGAGTTTTTTGAAAGCTGTCATGCAACAGATGGGTTTTGACAGAAGGTGGATCTCACTTATCATGCAGTGTGTATCTATAGTTAGCTATGCTATCCTCATAAATGGGACCCCTCAAAGACAGTTCCAGCACTCTAGAGGAATTAGATGGTTCCAACACTTTAGAGGAATGCCATCCTCAAGGGATCCCCTCTCCCCTTACTTCTTTATTCTTTGTGCATAAGTTCTTAGTTCTATTTTGAACAATGCTGAATCTCTTGGCCATATATCAGGAATTCCAATGGCTCGAGGCTCCTTTAGCATTAATTATTTATTGTTTTGCATAAGATAGCCTCATTTTTTGCAAAGCTAACTCTTTGGAATGAAGCTGGCTCTACAAGCTCCTTGACATTTATGAACAGGACTCAGGTCAGAGACTAAATAGGGATAAAATCTCTATTTTCTTCATCAACAACGCCAGGCCAAAAGTGAAGGACATAATCTTAGCTACTACAGGTGTGAAGGCTTCAAAGTCGTATGAGAACTACTTGGGGTTACCCTCTTATGTGGGCATACATAAGTCAAAGGCTTTTAATTCCGTTTTGGATAAGATTAGGGGCAAAGCGAGAAACTGGAAAATGAAATTCCTGTCACAAGCATGAAAATAAATCATACTCAAGTCTGTCATCCAAGCAATTCCCACTTATAGCATGAGATTATTTAAAGTTCAAAAGGCATTAGTGAAGGAGATCAACAAAGTAATGCAGAAATTCTGGTGGGGACTTAGACATGACAGATCAAAGATTCATTGGCTTAAGTGGTAGCAACTGGGGAAAGCTAAGAATGCAGGTGGGCTGGAAAACGAAGGTTTATATATATATATATATATATATATTAAATTTGTATGATTAAGGCTTGTGATCCTATTGATCAATGGGAATTTTTACAAATTAGTCATGCTAAAATTAGCTAGGCTTTAATCAAAGATCTTTGACTATCCCTCGTATTAAGAGCATTGAAAGAAGGAGATTCCCAACAAAGAGATCTCTTGTTGGTTTGTTCTATGTGCAGAAGGATTATTTGTTCTACTACAGAGAGCAACAAGAAGTAAAAGGGTATTAGCTAGCAAGGGTGCCCCTAAAGTCCACCATCTTTTCTTTGTTGACATTACTATTTTATCCTGCCAAGCTACCTTGGATGAAAATGTGCAAATCCAACAGATCCTTTCAGTTTATGAAGAAGCCTTTGGTCGGAACCAATATGGAGAGGACAAATATGACATTTGGCAAGACTCAGGGCCGGCTCAATACGTTCCGGGGCCGAAGGCTAAAATTCTAAGTGGGGCATTTTTTTTAAAAAAAGGTAAAATTAAATAAATATTTTTTTATTTTTATATTATATTTTTATTTAAAAATAATTTCTATCATTTTGTAAAGTAAAATTATTGATTAAGATTTTATACCACATTTTCAATTAATAACTTACTTTAATCTTTATTAGGAAATTTTTGATTTAGAGAGAATTTTATCAAATCTAGTTTTACAATAACTTTAGACTCTTAGGCACAATTATAATCATTATTGTCAATAAAGTTCTATAAGCAACTTACACATTTGAAAAAAAATGGACCCTTGCCTCTTCAAATGATTATACAAAAACCTTTTATGAACACTGAAAAATTAAATTTTACTATTTATAATTTTCACATTAATTATATATTAAACTAATAATGACAAAAGAGAAGTATATTCCTAGAAGGAGAATAGGTAAAATAATTATTATATGTTATACCTTCAAAAAATAATAATGATATAATATCTATTTGACCTTATTTATATTATCATTCTCATTGAGTTAATTAAAATCTTTTATTGAAAAATTCTACTTTATATATTTTTTGGGACCTTATTCCATTAGGGGCCTTAGGCAATTGCCTAACTTGTCTAATGGAAGAGCCGGTCCTGGCAAGACTACAAGTAGAGCGGATCGGGAAAGAATCAAGGCTCTATGGGTTTGCAAGAAGCTAGCTAATTAAACAACATGCATGAAAAGTATTTTGCAGTACTCCCTTCTTTGATTGGTAGATCAAGAAAGCACGCATTCAAATATGCCAAGGATATATATATATAGAGTATACAAGGAACTTTCAATGCCGAAAAGGAAAAGCTTTTGTCGTAGGCAAGAAGGGAAATATGATATTTAAGGCTATTAATGCGCGCACAAGCTATATTGAAATAAACTAGCTAATATATAGTTGCTTCAAGCTCCCAATTATATGCCTTAAGTAAGAGCAAGAGCTAGATAATGATGGCTAAATCTTGATGGAGATGAAAGGAAGATTCAACTATATATGTAAGGGGTTTGGAGTTTGAAATCTAGAAGCCTTTAACCTTGCAATGTTGGTTAAATAGGAATCGAGATTACTCGAAAGTTCCAAAATTTTGTCAAAAGTTTTTAAAGCTAAATATTTCCCACGGGATAAATCCTTCATATGCATGGAGCATTACCATGGCAACAAATAATTGATCTATTACTTGAAGGTTACTATGTTAAGACATAAATTTGAATAATAAAATTTATCTATTTTTATAAGTTCAAATTTTTGAAACAAATGGTGATTTAACATAATATTAGAGTCGGTGTTATGAATTCGAACAATAGCTCTACACTAATTCACTCATTTAATTAAATATTCTACATATTAGGCCCACTTATTAAGAGTGATTTTGGCCCACATATAAGAGGAAGCACCAGGACATAAATATGATTAATAAAGTCTAGATTTTGGAGAGTGGGAGAATGTCAAAGTACTCAAATTTAGAATGACAGGTGGATAGCCTCAAATAACAACAAAAGGGAGGCGTATGCTTGTAAAGAGCTCTGCCAAGGCATGCAAAGGCTAATGCGTAATAATGGTATTTAATTTCCTACCTTCGAAGCTGAATTGATTCTAAAGATGCCCCTTAGCCATCTCACAAAAGAAAACAAGCTGATTTAGTAGCAGAATAAGGAAAGAATAAGGAAGAACTTTTTTTTATGTAAAATATAAAAATGCTTACTTGGTTGCTTTAAAGTATCCAAAAGTGGTGTCAGAGCAGAGCTCTCTAATTTGGAAGGAAAGAAAGAAAGTTTTGGTCCTCTTTTATAATCGTAAGTTGCCTAATAAAATAAAATTATTTATTTGGAGGGCATGTCAATCTCTACACCCAAGCAGTTTTGGAAATCTTTCCGGCCAAAGCACACATCCACACTAATGAGTTCAACAGTACTTGAACATGAGTACAATATGATGGAAGTATGTTTATCAAGAGAGAATCGATCTTCAATTCGCAATGAATCTCCTTAGAGTTTTCTTTCAAGAATACAATGAATTTGGTACCTCTGACCCCTTTCCACGATATAGAAGTTGTGCATATTATTCTATATATACTTAGGGCTTGAATAGATCATTTAGAGAGTCCAAAACCTAATGGAAAAGTGAATCTTAGAATTTTCGCTCGAGTGAATGTCGAGTGAACATTATGTCCAGTTTTTCGGTTGTAACATTGTCGAGCTCTTTTGATCCCATAAACATTGGAATTTGAAGATCCTTGTGAAATATGAATTATTAGATAGTTGCGTTAGCTTTCCAAAAAAATCAATATAACCTCAATCAGACAAGGGAATCAAGATTTATGACTTATTTACTCTGGCTAGGTCTATCAAATTAGATCTTGTGAATTTACAATCTTTGCACTTTTTGTTCTAATTACAACCTAGACTCTACTCAGCAGATTTACAACTCAATTGGATTTAGTTTTGTCACAAGAACATGCCAACATATGTTTTTACACTAACAATAATAACAGTGGTCTGCCTGACATTTGGTATAACTAAACCTGTACACAAAGTTGTCAAACTATTTATACCACTGCTTTGGAGCTTGTTTAAAGCCATAAAAGCTCTTCTTCAGTTTGCAAATGAAACTATTATTTCCTTGTACTTTGAGCCCCTCTGGCTGATGTATGTAGATGTATTCTTCTAAATCATTGTGAAGAAATGTTGTTTTCACATTTAATTGTTCAAGATGTAAATTTTTTGTAGCCACCATTCCCAATACTAACTTGATTCTTATAATTTTCATAACTAGAAAGAAAAATAAGAGTAATCAATGCCTCTCTTATGTCGAAACCAATTCACGATAAGTCTAGCTTTTTACCTCTTGCTGCCATTATGCTAAGTCTTTAACCAATATACCCACTTGTTATGCAAAGCCTTCTTCCTTGCTATATGTTTTGTTAGCTCTCATGTCTGATTTCCTAACAGAGAGTCGATCTCATATTTCATTGCTCGAATTTTCATCTCACAAGATTTCATCATAACTCTCTGGCTCACCACCATAAGTCGACTGAATATAATTCAAGGTGGGTAGAAAATGCTATGGAGTTCTAGTAGTCTTGGATGACCTATGAACAACAACTGTAGGCATACACAGCTCTACATCTGACTGTGGAACAATAGGAATGGGAGCACTAGGCTCACTCTTCGTGTCGCTCAGACTTCTTCTATGCCCTATTATCTCAAGAAGTTCATCCAAGCTTACAAACTCAAACTCATGAGGAGCTACATCTACTGTATCTACTACTGCACTAGACTTGTCCTTATTCATGACGTTTTCATTAAAAATCACATTCCTACTCCTGATTATTTTCCAATTCTGATCATCCAAAAAGCGTTAGCCAAACGACTCATCCCCATAGTTGATAAAGAAACACTTTCTCGACTTGGCATCAAGCTTGCAGTAAGCATCAAAATCAATTTGAACATAGGAAATACAAAAAAAATTCAAGTGAGAAAGTCTCACCTCCTTTCCACTCCAAACCTCCTCAAATAATATGTAAGGGACTGAATGTAAGGGGCTTATCACTTAGTTGTTTTCTTATCGGCCTGAAAGATGAAATCCACTTACCTGTTAGTATGCTGAACCCTATTAATCTGAGTCTTGCTTTTGGGTTAGCTAAGATACAAGAGGAATATTTAATGACCACTAGAAGACCTTTCTTTAAAACTGCTCCAAACAAGGGATTTTCCCCTTTTGGAAATGTTTCTAACACTACTGGTCAGTCAAGTGAGGTGGGTAGTAAAGGTGGTAAATACTTACCCCCTAATAGAAGAATATCCACCACTATTATGGATGAGAAGTGCATCAAAGGTCTTTGTTACCATTGTGGTGAAAAGTGGAATCCTGCACATCACTTCAAAACCCCAAAAATCTACTTACTACAAACACATGATGAGGTGGCTGATTTTGAGGATATTGCTGAAACTGAGGGGGAAGTGGACTAAAAGGAAGCACAATAACTTGTAGTAGAGCAACCTGAATTGGAGATCTCACTTAATGTAATAGCTGGAACCCCAATCTCTCACACTATGAGGCTTCGGGGAAATATACATGGAGAATAAGTAGTGGTGTTGGTTGACTTCGGGAGTACACATAATTTTATGGATCTGTGGATTGCACAAAAAAAAAAAAAAAACAAACAAACAAGGCTGACACTAGTAGACACAAGGCCCATCCCAGTTAAAATTGCAAATGGAGATGTCATAAATGGTGAAGGTCAATGCAATAATGTGGCCATTAAACTCCAAGCTACACATTCTAAATCCTCTTTCTATTTATTGAAGTTAGGTGGATGTAATATTGCTTCAGGGGTGAGTTGGTTACAAACCATAGGGCCCATTATGTGCAACTTTTTGAAGTTAACTATGGAGTTTGGTGACAGTGACAAGAGAATCATTTTGAAAGGATTGAATCCTGAAGGGTTGGCAATGGAGGGCAGTAGTAAATCTTTGCTCACATCTATTAACCGTGGGAAGGGGCTATTGTTACACCTACTTGAGAATGAACCTACTGAATTAACCATAAACACTCATCTTGAAATTTAAATCAAACTCACAACCTTTCAATAGATTCTTGACACACCCAAGGGGTCGCCTCCCCTTCACTCCCATGATCATAAAATTACCCTCGAGGAGGGCAACCAACCCATTTCCACACGACCTATTGTTACCCCCATTACATTAAAATTGAAATTAAAAAAATAGTAAATGAGTTACTGTAGTCAGGTGTCGTTCACCCTAGTTCCAGCTTTTTCTCATCCTTAGTGTTGTTGGTTCGCAAGGCGAATGGTAGTTGGAGATTATGTATCGACTACCGAGCACTAAACAAAGAAACATTGAAGGATAAGTTTCTCATCCTCTTGATTGATAAGTTGCTTGATGAATTACATGGGTCTACTGTATTTTCTAAGTTGGACTTGCAATCTGGCTATCACCAAATTCGAGTGGTTCCAAAAGATATAACAAAAATAGCCTTTAGGACACACGAGGGTCACTATGAATTCCTCGTGATGCCCTTTGGGCTCACCAATGCCCCTTCCAAGGGCTCATGAATGAGGTCTTTAGACCATATTTGAGGAAGTTTATACCCTTTTTTATTTTTTATGACATCTTGATTTACAACAAGTTGGGTTGACCACTTGATTCACATAAAAAACGTGTTGACTATTTTGCACGACCACATGCCATATGCCAAACTTTCCAAGTGTAGGTTTGGTGTACATGAAATTGATTATTTGGGGCATGTAATTATTGTTTAAGGGGTAAAGGGTGGCTCTTAACAGGATATTATCGAAAGTTTATGAGGCATTATGGTGCAATTACTTGCGGAAAAACTCTTTTGTGTGGATTCTGGATGCTGAAAAGGCATTTTAGGACCTTAAGGAAACTATGACATAGCCACCAGTACTGAGGCTGCCATATTTTTCGCTGCCATATTTTTCACAGCCTTTCACAGTGGAGTGTGATGCAAGTCGGAGAGGTGTATGGACTGTTTTGATGTAATTTAATAAGCCCATTGCATATATGAGCAAGGCACTGAAAGGAAGGGCCCTATTACTCTCTACATACGAAAAAGAATTACTGGCGTCATTGACAACAATTCAGAAATGGAGACCATATTTATTGGGTCGGTCTTTCACCATTAAAATAGACCAGCAAGCCCTTAAATTTCTATTGGAGCAGAGAGTGAGCATGGTGGCACAACAAAAGTGGTTAAGTAAACTCTTACGGTATGATTTCGTTTTTGTTTACAAGAAGGGGAAAGAAAATAAAGTCGTCGATGTTTTATCCAGAAATATGGAGGATGTTGTTTCACATGAGCCCTTGTTAGCTATGATTTCATTTCCTTCTCCGGAGTGGGTAGAAGAATTGAAGGCCAGCTATAGAGATTCAAATGAGGCCCAATAGCTCATTTCTAAGCTGGCAAGCAGTTCAGACCCACCTAAGGGGTACCAAGTGCAACGGGGTTTAATTCTTAAAAAAAGGAGGATTTTCATTGTGCCTGAAACAACCTTCAAATCCAAAATTTTACATTTTATCCATGAAGACTCGATGGCTAGCCATTCTAGTTACTTGAAGACATATCAAATGGCTAAGTGATACATCATTTAGAAGGGTATAAAGAGATACATTAAGTAGGTAGTCAGGGAATGTGAGCTCTGTCAGCAAGTTAAATATGAGACCACATTGCCAGCAGGGTGGTTGCAGCCCCTGCCTATCCCACAACAAGCTTGAACTGACTTGCCCATGGATTTTATCGAAAGCTTATCTAAATCTAAAGGGTTTGATGTTATCATGGTTGTGGTGGATCGTTTCACTAAGTTTGCCCACTTCATCTCTTTGTCACACCCCTACACTGGCTCTACGGTAGCAGAGTTATTTATGAACAACATTTTTAAGCTACATGGGTTGCCTAAGTCAATTGTCTCCGAGAAAGACCCGGTTTTTGTCAGCTCATTCTGGAAGACACTATTCACACTACAAGGCTCAACACTCCAATTCAATTCAGCCTATCAACCCCAAAGTGATGGCCAAACAAAAACTCTCAACAGGCCCCTCGAAAGTTACCTCATATGTTACGCAGGCACTAAACCAAACCAGTGGTTCCAATGGCTAGCCTAGATAAGTGGTGGTACAATACCTCATACCACATAGCACACAAACTCACATTCTTCCAAGCCCTTGATGGCTACCCATCACCACCACTAATTTCATATGTCCTAGGGACTTTAGCCAACCATTCAATTGATCAATTGCTCAGAGATAGACATCACATCATCAATTTACTCAAAGAGAATTTACAAGCTTCACAAAATAGGATGAAATCATATACTGACAAAAAAAAAAAAAAAGAAGTGACAGAGAATTTCAAGTTGGTGAATGGGTCTACTTATGTTTGCAGCCCTATTGGCAGAAGACATTGATGAGCCGCCGAAATCACAAGCTCTCCCCATGCTTTTACTTCTCCTTCAAGGTGTTACAAAGAATCGACAGTGTAGCCTACCGACTGGATCTACCCCAATTTGCAAGGCTCCACCTGATATTCCATGTTTCTACCCTTAAGAAAAAGATCACCTCCTAGATCCAACCACTTGCTACTATTCCCCTAGTGGACTCACAAGGCAAGCTAGTCCTTGAGCCTAAGAAGATAATGGACAGGCGCTTGAAACACCAGTGTGATAGAGCCCTCACTCAGGTCTTGAATAAGTGGTCTGGAGCGACCGCCGACGATAACAATTGGGAGCTATTATGGTAACTACAATAACTCTATCTGCACCTTGTGGGAAAGGTGTTATAATGGAGGGGAGGTTGTTAGGGTTCCTAGCGGCTGGAGTAAGAATAGAGAAGGAAACCCTAGCACGAAGGACTTATGCTATCGAGGGTGAACTGAAGTGTTTAATAGAAGTGAAGACTTGTCTTTTAGATATGAAACTTAAAATAGTGCGTTGAGACTAGAGATGGAAATAGTGCGTAGCGAGCTGGCGATGTGCAAGTATTGAAGCCTTAAACGATGCGTTTTGTTGCCTGCATGAAGCTGTCAAATGTTGCGTTTTAGTTAATGGAACATTGCATTTTTTGTACTGTGACAGAGGAGTCATTTCCTGCTATAATTTTAATTCTAGCTATCGTCTCTTATGAAGGTCTCAATGTCGGAGAGAATAAAACAAAGAATGGAGAGAAGAGAGGATCAATTTTTGGATATGTAATTTTGAGGTCTCTCATGGAGGTTGGATTTCCTCAAACAGTCCCAATTATTATCTATGACATTATGACAATATTTTCCACATTTTCACTTTGATATTCATTAGATTTGTCCTTCTTTATAATCTCCATCTTGCACCTGTGTATTTTAGCTCTGTTTGGTAGCTAACATTCTCCCTCCACCATAGGTTTCTCTACAAAACTCCGCGCCACGGTAACAACCCACACCAAGTCACCTCCTTCCACCCTTAGCATCGCACAACCCCTTTTCCCCTCCCTTCCCATGCACGACCACCCAACCCCTATTCCAAACAACCCCTTCCCAGCCGTGACCCACCATCGAAAACCAGCCAACCTGTGATGCCCCCGAGCCCTCGCGTGGGATGTAACAGAGACTTGGAGCATTAAGACATGCAACACAAGGTTAAATACCCTCGTTCATGACAGTTAATATGCAATGCATCCTAGTATACAATTAGCAGTATGCAATAATCGCAGCGGAATAAGGGTGATTAGTTATAACTCATGTCATAATGAACTAAACATCCCAATAGTATTAATAATCATCATAAGTTCAAACTTAAGGATAGCATTTTCTTAATACAAAATACTTAAATCCAAGTTCCATGGTTAGATAAACTATTTCATATGCTCTGAAGTATGAAGAGTCAATGCTTATGAGCATCAAAATGATATCAAGTCTTCGCTCAAGGCCCGACTCCTCTTCAACCATCTGTATCCAGTGATCCATGTTCATCCTCTACCGGTTCTGACACAACCTCTATCATTCCGAGTGGAATGATAGTGGGTCTACAAGGGGTGAGATTTACTTGAAATTTCAGTACGTCAAACAACCAACTTACACAGAGATAAGATATGCATGATATGATAAACATGAGATGCATACAATGATATGCAGAAAAAAATCCGTATTTGTCTAAACATTTTCAGAAAAAACTTTGGTACACTTTATCTTTCAGAAAACATTTTCATTTCAAAAAATGACATTTCGAAAGAAAGCATTTCATATCTCATTGCTTTCAAAAATCATAACATTTCATCTTTATTAAAGCCATAATTAACATACGTATGGTAGCAACACGGTTCCCCATATGCATCTTGAGCACCTGCCTATGATCGTAGAACAACTCATGTTGACACTACATCTTTGTCTGCAAACATCCTCAATGAATTGGTATCATAACATAACATCATCAAATATCATAACATATACACCCACCAACATTAGGTATCATAATATTTGATTTCGCTCTAGCTTTCTTTAAAAAGAACCCATTCGAAGCCAGTTGACTATTCTTCGTCAACCCAGGGTTACCACTCCATTTTTACTCACTCTAGAGTGAACAGAAGAGTTATACTAGGATAATTTCCTATCCTATCTTTTGGGGTCGTGACAAAAATTATTTTCATACAATGCTTGGACAAAAATTTATTTCATGACATTTGCATATGTAGTAAGCTTTCATGTGAAAATGACATTTAGATGCAGTATACTAAAAATGGTGAAAATCTCACACATCATGTAAGCAAGTAATCAAATGCTCAATGATGTATCATATGATGTTTCATGCTCAAAATGACATTTAATATGAATGTAGCGTTTACACAAGAATCATAAATAAATTATCTAAGATTAAGTTAGAAGCTAACCTACAAACTTCCCGAGTTTAGAAATATCGTAGTGGCTGAAATCAAATTCGTACTAAATTAGGATTTGTACTACTATGGAAGACATTCATAATCAAAAGGGCTAAAAAATGGGTATTTACAAAAATACTCCTAAACTTTCAAAAATTGCCACTAAGGCTCTAACTTTTTACTA
This sequence comes from Juglans mandshurica, assembly GCA_022457165.1. NCBI lineage: Eukaryota > Viridiplantae > Streptophyta > Magnoliopsida > Fagales > Juglandaceae > Juglans > Juglans mandshurica. Next base: position 27,689,653 of record CM039624.1, on the reverse strand, counting down.
TTTGCAAACAAACCTCAAATTCAACCAAACTTCATGGACCTCATATTTTTCATATTCTAAAACCATCCATAATCGATTTTAAAATTCAAAGTGGAACTAGCTCAAACACTCCCAATCCTTAGCATGCACTCTAGTTGATGCCTAAGTATGATTTCAACTATTGATCCCTATGAATGCATGCATATAAAATTCTCTTTAGTCACAAATAATCACTATAGTACTTAATGATAAGATAAATGCCAATTATTTGGTGAGCAAGTTCATCCCAACACTTAATCAAGGCTAAAAACCTTTATCTTCAATAATCCTCCAATAATCAAGCTTGATGTTCCTAGTGTAATTCTCAAAGGCATGCTTTCAAAACTTATCCAAAATATGCAAATTTCATTCTTATCCCAATCAGAAGGTTTCTATATGCTTAATCATCAAGCTTAGGTGGAACAATTCAAGCTTCAAGCCTTAATCACAACTTACTTAAAACCTATGCATATTTTGATGATCAAAACAAGATAGAGTCAAAACCTATCATGGCATGCTTCTAATAAAATTAAACCTTCCATGATCATTCTAAGATATTAATAAATCATATCAAAAGATAATTAAGACATGGCATAGTTAAATTTCCACTTAAAACAATTTAAACACTTAAATCATCCTTAATGAACCCGGTTTTGAATTAATTAATATGGTAACCTTATCTAAACTTAACCATAATTTATTCTAACACTAGAAAACAAGACTTGACATGCAAACTAAGATCTAGAAAAATAAAACTCACAATGTTTGTGGCCCCCTCAAGCTTCAAACACAAGAACACCAAGGACTTCAAGAACACTGAAACTCACACACATTTTTCGGTTTTTCTCAAGAACAAAGGGGGAGATGGCTCTCAAATTCTCAAGAGGAGCTGGAGTTGAGGTGTGGAGGAAATGAGGGGGTGAAGGGTCTTTTTATAGGTGGCTAAGAGGGTAAAGGCGTTGGCCTTGGTCCAAGGGGATTGGTTGAGGTGGGAGGTGGTGTAAGAAGCTGAAATTTCCAGATTTCAGTCCATCAGCTTGTGTCATCTTTGTGCAAATCAAAATAGTGCCCTAAACCACTATGATTTCACTTCTACAGTTGCTACATTGAGACTAAAGAAAACTGGTCTGGTCTTGATGCAGAAGAAAAGAAAGAAAAATACAAAATCATCATACACAAGCAAACAGGTTCAATGGTGGTTTCCTTGGGCAGATCTCAGTTTGTGCATTCTTTGGCTGAAAAGAATGAGTCCAAAGGTCATGATGACCATGATAACCTCTTGAGGATTGGGTGGTTAAAGAGGTGGCTTGGGGTGGTGGCTCAGCCAAGGGCCGATGGGTTGTTGAATCTCAACCAAAATAGTTTGCAACCAACTAGCTTCCTAGGTGCAATCGGTTTGGTGTTTTGGTTTGGTTCTTGAAACCAAACTCGTCCAAGGCTTGGTCTGGGTTATAAGAGATCATATGAGGTGTTAAACGACTATAGTGACCTTGAGAAAAAGGCACAAAAAGATTGGGCTTGGGCAAAACAGTCCATTCACACAAATGGCACACATGTGTGCCGATTGATGTAGTTTGAGGTTTGATACGTCATTTCTTCTAATGACATATGTGGAGGTTTATCTAGGGTCTTAAAATAATCTAAGAATGATGTAATTGAATAATCCAATAAGAAAATTTCAGATCAAAAGGTTAAAAAAGATTAAAAAGAAAATCAAGTTTCAAAACATGGTTTAAAGATCACTAATCTTGGGTAAGTTGATTAATAGTCTTAACCATTTTAAAACTTAATTTGGGTACTTAGGGTATGATATGGGTTTGAGGAAAGCCATGGTGTATTGGGCTTTCAAATTGAAAAGTGAAAAAGAATCAAACAAGGCATTGGGCCTTGTGGGCTTAAAAGGGCCATTTGTGTAAATCTCTTGGGTGTGGGCTTTTGGTGTGGGTTAGTGAGTGGACCTTATGCCCAGATTTGAGAGCTCATCTAATACTTCAAAGGCTTACCAAGTTTGGGTCCAAAAGACAAGTGTTTCTAAGGTTGGGCCAAAGGCCTTCACTCTCACCAAGTTAGGCCCAAAGGCTTTAAGCCATCTATACATTGGGCTTAACTTCTAAGGACAAGAAATGCCTATATTCTTATAACTCCCAAAAGGTCTAGGGCTTATGGTACCTATTCTTAGTCCATCACATCCTTAGTGAATTAGAGGCCTAAAGTCTTATGTCCGTCAAGTTGGGCCTAAGTCTTATGTCCATCAAGTTGGGCATAAGGCCTTAGTACTGTCTCTCCTAAGCCTTTATACCCAAAAAGCTTGGGCTCTTAATAAGCCACTCTTTGGGTCTTTTCCAAATTCATAAGAAAATATAACCCAAATTACTTAACCCAATAAGGTGACAAAATCTCCAATATGCCACTTGTTATTCTAACATTGGCCTCTTACAACTTTTCCTCAAAATTAATAAAGCACTAAAAAATTCTCCAAAATAATACTACTAAACCAATCAAGATCCAAAAATTTTCATCTTTCTCAAAATCAATATTGCACTAGAATCTTCTACAAATTCTTCTAAACTGAAAGTATATGGCCTTTTTACCAACTCAAGTATCCAAAATTGATCTTATTCTCAAATAGCCAAACTCCTAATTAACTAGGATTAAGGCTACTAAGGTCAAGGCCTAAGGAGCTTTTTAGGCGGGGTGTTACACAGCCCCTCTGCCAAGTCCTCCAACCATGTCTAAGATCTCCACCACCACATCCTCTGTTGTAAACACCACCGTGAGCCACCAAGTCTACCGAGAACCACCACATGGCATCCCTTCGATGTATGGTATATTTTCTATCCCTTTACATTTAGAAAATGTTATGTTGTGAAGCTGAAATGATGTTGTGTTGAATTGGATAGATTTTCTATATATATATATTGACTGTGTTGGTTGTGATAAATTGAGAAGATGTGGGTGGTGGGTTGTGACGTGGTTATATGTTGTGAAGTGTTGGGATTAAATGTGAAGTTTGTACTTGGGTTGTGTGAAGTGATGGGGTGATTGTGTAGTGGTGAAGTGGTTGGATGCCATGGGTAGTGTTGGGATGAACTATGTTGTTTGATGTGTCGAGTGTGTCAATGGACAGCAACGCTGCTCATTATTCTTTCCTTATTCAACTCTTTCCTTATTTCTCTAGTTAATATTTGACAGATTGTAACTTCCATGTATAGGGCTAGAATTAGGCACATAATGATTTATTTCCATGTATAGAATTGCTTTGTACAGAATATATAATATACAGAATCCTTAAGGCCATGAAACTCAACCATTCACACGATATTTTGACATGGTATCAAGAGCTAGTTGCTAAGGTTCTTCCCTCGCTTCAATTTTGTTTGTTTTCTCGATTTTGTGTTTTGGCGTGTGCTGTTCTCTGTGCCGACGTGAAAGCTTCCTTGTTTTCGATCTTCTCCTTCTGGGTTGGTGTTGTCGACACCTTCTATTTCTGGTTGAGCAGTTTCGGCACCCTCTATTTCTAGTTTGAGCAGTTTCGACACCTTCTGGTTTAAGCATTCTTAAACACAAGTCTCTCCTGTGTTTCGATGAGGTTTGTGCTGTTTCTTGGTGAACCCAACGTGAAAAATCACATTTTTTGGCACTTTCTTAGACTTTTGGCGCGTCTGGTTTTCTTAGGTCTAGTTTCTCTGTTGTCGCAGTAGAGACTTGTGGGATTTTTTTTTTTTTCTGGTTTTTATGTTGTTGCAGCAGCCTCTAATGGGTTTTTCGGCTTGGTCTGGGTGCTCTGTTGTTGCAGCAACCTCGTGGGTTTTTCAGCTTGGTCTATGTGTTTTGTGGCTCTCACCTTCTTTGTTGACTTCTGAAACTTTCATTGTATTTTTTGGTCTCTGTTGATTTCCGTTGTTGTTTGTTTTTTGCTTTGTCTTGGGATTCCTTTATTTGTGATGGACTCTGCACTTGTGTGTGTCAAGTTTACGGGCACAAATTGCTCTACTTGGGTATTTCAGTTTGAACTTTTCCTCAAGGGAAAAGATCTTTGGGGTCATATTGATGGCACGAATGTCGCTCAAACATCCACTACTGACAAATCCAAGGATTTCAGGGCTTCTCCTTCATGGGTTGTACTTGACGCTCGGATTATGTCTTGGCTTCTTGGATTGGTGGAGCCACATATTGTTACCAACTTGCAGGCTCATCGCTCTGCTCAATCCATGTGGAATTGCTTGAAGAAGGTTTATCATCAAGCTAATGATGCTCGTCGCTTTCAGTTAGAACATGCGATTGCCATGTTTCAACATGGTAGTCTTTCCATCTAAGACTACTACTTGGCATTTCTGACTCTTTGGCATGAGTATACTGATTTGGTTACAGCGGATGTTCCTGTTGCCGCTCTTTCGACTATTCAGTCTCTTCACGAGCCTAGCTGGTGTGATCAGTTTCTTTTGAAACTACACCCGGAATAAGAATCTGTTCGCTCCTCTCTACTGAACAGATCTCTTGTTTCCTCTCTTGATATTTGCTTTGGTGAGTTATTTCGCAAAGAATAACGTCTTAGTACTCAAGCTTTTCTGGAGCACTCTCATGGCAGTTAAGGGATGACAACTGTGGCTTATGTTACCCAAGGACGAGGACCACCTATGACTTCTAAAAACTTGCAGTGTTTCTGCTGCAAGGAATGTGAGCATCTTGCTTCCAATTGTCCTAAGAAATATTATTCTTATTGCAAGAAGAATGGTCATATTATCAAAGAATGTTGTATCCACCCCCAGAATCGTCAGGCCCAAGCATTTCAGACTTCCATTATTACCCCTCCAGTAGCAACTTCTGCAACACATGGCTTTTCTTCAGGTGTTTCCTCTGTTCCTGCACCTCCTGCAGCGAATTACTACACACCAAAAATGATGCAACATATGCTAATTTTGGCTTTATCAGCAATGGGGTTCCAAGGTAACAATTCTACTAAACTCTGGTATGTGGACTTGGGGGCCTCTAATCACATGACAAATAATCACATTACTATGTGTCATGTTCGGCCCTACACTAGTCAATCTGCTATTCAGGCTGCTAATGGTAGTTCTTTGCCCATAACTGCTGTCGGAGATGCCTCTTCTAAGTTCACTGATGTGTTTCTTGCTCCTTACCTTTCCACGAATCTTATTTCTGTTAGTCAATTAGTTGATAACATTTGTGCTATTTATTTTTCTAGTGATGGTTGTGTTGTGCAAGACCAGCTAACGGGTAACGGGGAAGCCGATCGCGAAGGGACCTAAAGTGGGGCGCTTGTTTCCACTATTGTTGCCTGTTCTAGCACTTTCTTCAGTTTCTTCTATTCAGTCTTTTTCTTGTAATAATGTTCCAACTCTTAGTATGGTATGACATCATCGTTTAGGCCATCCCAATACTCAGATCTTATCTCATGTATTGAATTCTGGTTTTCTTGGTAATAAAGAACATCTTTCTTTATCTCTTGAGTGTGATTCTTGCAAACTTGGTAAAAGCAAAACTCTTCACTTTCCTTTGCATGCTAATAGAGCTTCGCATTGCTTTGATCTTATTCATAGTGATGTTTGGAGACCCTCCCTGGTTTGTTCATGAAAAATTTAAATATTATGTGACTTTCATTGATGATCATAGCAGATTTACTTGGGTCTATTTTCTTCGCTCTAAATTTGAGGTTTTTCGTACTTTCAATGAGTTTTTAGCGTATGTTGACAATCAATTTTCTGCTTCTAGTAAGACATTACGCACAGATTCTGGTGGTGAATATTTGTCTACTGAGTTTCGGGCATTCTTGGCCTCTAAGAGTATTATTCATCAACGTTCATGTCCTGCTACTCCACAACATAATGGAGTAGCCGAATGTAAAAATCATCATCTCCTAGATGTGGTACATACTCTCTTGTTAGAATCATCTGTGCCATCCATGTTCAGGGTCGAGGCTCTGAAAACTGCTACTCACTTGATTAATCGTTTACCTTTTCAAGTCTTACACATGGAGTCTCCTAACTTCCACTTGTTTGCTAAGAAACCTAGTTAAGATAATCTCCGTACCTTTGGTTCTGTATGTTTTGTTCAAGTTACCTCCTCATGAGCGACATAAATTATCTACTCAATCTGTTAGATGTGCATTCTTGGGATATAATGTGTGTCAAAATGGATTTGTTTGCTATGATCCTACATTACATCGTACACAGATGGAGTGACAATCGTGTACGATGTTGATGATATCGTACATGCACTTCCTTGTATCGTGACAATCCCTTTACAATCTTCAAATCCTTCCTTGTTGTTCTTTTGGTTTATGTTGATGATACTGTGATTACTGGTTCCGATTATGTTTTACTTGGCCAGCTCAAGACTAATTTCTCTGGGTCCTTTCATATGAAAGACCTTGGGTCTCACATATTTTTTTGGTCTTGAGGTGCATCGTCGTCCATCTGGTATTTCCCTCAACCAACATAAGTATGCTAGTGATCTGGTGGCTACAACCGACCTGTAAGAGGCCACCTTTGTTGATACTCCCATGGAATTGAATGTCAAGCTTCGTAAAGAAGAGGGTGACTTACTTGTTGATCCCAATTTATACTCGAAGTTGGTGGGTAGCCTTGTCTATCTTACCATTATTAGACCAAACATTTCCTTTACATTACAGCAAGTTAGCCAGTTTCTTCAAACTCCTCGTCATCTTCATTTGGCTGTTGTCCGTAGGATCATACGCTATATTCAGGGCACTTCTGCCCATGGCTTATTCTTTCCTTCAAGCACTTCTCCTCGTCTTACTGCTTATAGTGATGCTGATTGGGCCGGTTGTGCGGATACACGTTGTTCCATCACTGTTTGGGGTGTGTTCTTAGGTGATGCATTGACCTCCTGGAAGAGTAAGAAGCAAGACAGAGTCTCTAAGTCATATACTGAATCTGAGTATCTGGCGATGTCTCTTGCTTGTTCCAAAATTATTTGGCTTCGAGGTTTGCTTGCTGAGCTAGATTTTTTTGAGACCGATCCTACACCTCTACATGCTGATAATACGAGTGCTATTCAGATCATGACCAATATTGTCTATCATGAGCCCACGAAGCATATTGAAGTCGATTGTCACTCCATCTGTGAAGCATTTGAAGCTCGTGTTATTACTCTTTCACATGTTTCCACCGAACTATAAATTGCTGATATCTTCACCAAAGCTCTCAATCGCCATCGACATTGCTTCTTAAGTAGCAAATTGATGTTTATTGATCAACCTGCATCAATTTGAGGGGGGCTGTCAATGGACAGCAACACTGCCCATTATTCTTTCCTTATTCAACTATTTCCTTATTTCTCTTGTTAATATTTGACAGATTGTAACTTCCATGTATAGGGCTAGGATTAGGCACATAATGATTTATTTCCATGTATAGAATTGCTTTGTACAAAATATATAATATACAGAATCCTCAAGGCCACGGTATTCGGCCATTCACACAATATTTTGACAGAGTGAAGTGAGGTTTGGTTCAGATTGTAATGGAGTTGTAAGTGAAGCATGAACATTGTGAAGTAGGGGGTTGTGTTGGTTTGTTTTATGTGGAGTTTAAATGGACTATAGATTTAGTATGTATATTTTGTGTTGAGTGTTGCATATTGATTTTAATTGGATGACAGATTGAATATGTGTGTTCTATGCATTTTTTATAGGCTTATTCGTTGTGAATAGTATTCGTGAAGTGATGGGGATTAATGAAAAATTTGTGATGTGATTGTGTTAGTTTGTCATTTGTTGAGCTAAGTGATAGTGATATATGGATTGAGTATGAGTAGGTGTGTGGATTTTAATTGAATTTTCAGATTTGTGTTTAAAGCGATCTTTCCTGCATTTTATGCTTGTGTGAAGTATATATGATGTATGGTTGTAAGATTTGATTGTGTTGGGTGTGCTATGCATGAACAATGGATAGTGTGATGGATTTAGGCTAGGCTCAAGTGATAAATGAATAGAGTGTGCATCTTGGTGTTTTTTGTATTTATTGGATAGATTTAACGGTTTTTAAATTCAATTGTATTTGATGATCGAGAATAGAAGTGGTTTGTAATTAAATGATATAGCTTGAGTTTGGATTATACTACATGATTGAACTTTATTGAGATGTTGGATATGAATGTATGGAGTTTGGATTGAGATGGCGTATCTTGAAGTGTTGGGAATAAATGATGGAGATGTAGTGAGTTTGAAAAGCATAATGATGATGTTGGTTTCTAAATGGACAGATTTGTACATATTAAATATATTGAGTATGGATGGAGCTTGATTGATTGCATATATTGGACATATTTGTATATTTTTGTTTTTTTTATAATAACGTAGCACATTCCATTCATTAAAGAGGACATTACGAAGTTGACTCGAAAACAAGCTAGTTACAATCGTTAATAGCTTCCTAGCACACTTTCATGACTGACATGGTCTAGTCCAAACGACAGATCTCTAAAGACCTAAGTCTAAGAGATAGCACAACTCTGTCCACAAGGTAATAGAACCCGGTGACAAAACTCATACCCCAACTAAGCAGAGTAGGGTGCACCAAACCCCATCAAAACACCGGCTAAGCAGAGGGGGGGACCACTCCATTTGGACTAAGGTCTGAAGGTACAATTTTTTGGATTTTTATTTTTCTAGAAAGTAAAGAAAAGATAGTGAAATAAATTACATTAGGAAAACACTGCAAAAACTGGCAAAAACAATACACAAAGAGGCTGATGTGGAGTACACGCGCCATTCTAGGAGTAAAACCGGCGGTCAATCTTGGAAGTCCAGGACTCATAGGCCCCAGAAATGCTGCGTGTGGTGTTGGCAGAGGGCTCTCTGATGGTGCATGAGAGCCACGTGCCGAACATCTCCAGGAACTTGAACTTGCACATGCGGGCTACTCGTTGCTCCGTTTGGTGCTGCATTTGGTGGTCTTGAAGATCGGCGGCTGGGCAACACCATGGAGGGGCGCGTGCTGGCCTATGATCGACAGAAAGACCCAGATCTACTATTCTCCCTTATTTGGCCTAAAAAAATACAAAACACAAAAAAAAAAAACACTACACAGAGGAGGAGGGAGGGCGGGAGGGGGAAGGATGACGAAGCTCCCACCCCCTTTAGCCGGATTTGTAGAGAAAGCTTAGAGAGAAGGGAGAAAGTTTTGGTCTAGAGAGAGAAAGGAGTCCTCCAACACCTTGAGTGTATTATGTATGGATGGCGTTTGTAAGAACAAGTGTATACTTAAATGGATTGTATGTTGATCTTAGAGGATAAAGAGATATGACACATGTATGTTTGGTGGATTGTATATATATGTATGGTTTGGATTGAGTAATATGTTTGTAGGTGAGGAAGTGAATGGGAACTTAAGTTGATGTTGGATTGGATTGTATGTGTATGGTGGATGGGTATTGTATTTGTAATTTGGATGTAATGGTAAAGTGGGACTAATTTTTGTTTTTTGTTTATTTTTAGAAGAGCCAGTAGCCACATCCCAAATTTATTAATATGCCCTCACTTATGGCGGAAGGATACCGTGGTTACAAGCGAAGCATTTGGGAGATTACAAATAAGCAAATAAAACCCTCACAAATACAAACCAACAAACATAAAGCAGGTAAACAAACTAAACAAGCCTATAATAAGAGCAAGACTAAATAGACCAATATAAGAAAACCAATAACCTCTAAACAAGCCTAAAAAACCACAGTCAAAGAACATAAACAATAAGAACAACCAACCAAGATAAAACTGACCAAAATTAATGTCTAATAGCCGGCAATCCCGACTTATCAATTCAAACAATACCCGGTAATAATCTCGGCAACTCTTGGAATTCTTCATACATAACATTACTACCACTTTCGCCTAGCTTAGCCAAGAAATCTACCGCTTGGTTCCCCTCACGAAACTGATGAACAATCTGAACATTCATCCCTTGTATCTCTTTAATACATTCATCCCAAAAATCTCCATAAATACCATAGAGTACATTTACCTGCTCGAAACCAGTCCACAACAATTTTGCAGTCACTCTCAATAATTACATTAAAGTAACATAACCTCTTGCATAGTCGAATTCCATCAAACAAAGCCTTTAATTATGCTCTATTGTTAGAGCCAACACCGAAGTGACTCATGAATGCTCCTTTGAAATTACCATTGGCATCGCTCAAAATACCACCACCCCCTGAAGAACCTGGATTATTGCGAGCACTCTCATCACAATTAATTTTAACCCATCCACAAGGAGGCTTAATCCACCCCACTAACATGCATTTCCAGATAGCAACGCTGGGCGGCTCCAAGTTAAGTTCATTCAACAGGTGAGTGTCCTGAGAAGTCAACTTTTAATGCACTTTCAATTTTGTTGCCAGAATTTTAAGCCACGTCTTAACCGACCTCCACACTTGCTTTGTATTAGCTTTCAACCCCTCCATTCTAGCTTTGCATCTGCGGTTCCATAAACACCAAGTAATGATGCACGGAAGCATACCAGTTAGATTACTAGATAAAGAAACCTTTTGAGCCGAAATCATCCATGCAGAGATTCTTGCCTTCCAAGTATCAAATATCAAACATGGCACATTCAATAACTTACTCGCACGTTCCCATATCTGAGTTGCAATATGACCCATGGCTAAGACATGATCAATGGACTCCTTGACTTGCGGACTACAGAAATCACATGCCGATGCAAGCAATATACCCTTATTTCGCACTCTCTCATCCACCGCAAGGCTATTGAACCAAGCTTTCCAATTACATATAGATATTGTTTTTGGCAAAATCCTATTCCAGAACTAGTCATGCCGCGACATTATATCCTGTTTTTGCAGAAAAACCTCCCAAGTGGAAGCTGTGGTGAAATTACCATCAGGAGATGGCTTCCATACACAAACGTCCGAACCACCACGCCCACTAATTATGGTCTGGATAATTTCTTCCATGACCTCATCCCCCACTAGATCCTTCAAAATCTCAATATTCCAGGCTTTATCCACCCAACAATCTTTAATACGAAGTTTCTTATTAGGAATATTAGTAATCCTACCTGAGAGCGGTCCTGACGCCAACCATCTATCATGCCAAAAGTATGAATTCCCACCCCTCAACAAAACCTGGACATTCTCCATGACTTCTGGAACACTAGCCACAACTTATCTCCAAAAACATGAATCAAAAGCCTTCATAGTACAAGACATAAGATTGCCATCTCTTAGATACTTGGATTTAAAGAAATCTGCCCACAAGCCTTCAGACGTCAAAAGCCTGTATGCAAATTTCATGTGGAGAGATTTTTGTACTTCTTGTAAATCTCTCAATCCCAAACCTCCTTCCTTAGTAGGCTTACAAATTTTCGACCAAGCTCTCCAATGCAATTTCCTCTTTCCCTTCCCTTCACCCCAGAAAACATTGGCTAGAATAGAGTTTATCCGATCTATAATGACCAGCGAGACATTAACCATAGAGAGAATGTGAATAGGCATACTAGATAAAACATGCCACAATAATATCATTTGAGCACCCTGGGAAAGCAAACTACATTTCCAGCCCGCCACATTTTTTCTAATCTTCTCAACAAGTGGCTCAACAATACGAGATAATAATCTGCCAGAAACCAAAGGTACACCCAAGTAAGTCACTGGAAATTTTCCTTCCTTAAAACCTGTACTTCTCAACAACTCACGTTTCCGAGACGGATTAATAAATTTAGAAGGAAATAAAGCCAATTTTTCCTTACTAATTTTCTGATCCGACCATCTTTCATACGTCGCAAGAGTGTCAACAAGTCTCTTCAGAGACTTTTTTCCAGCCATTAGCAAAAATCAAAAGATCATCAGCATATAGTAAATGAGACTAATTTGTAAAGCTTGTTAAGTGATGGTTTGGAGGTTAAAGTGAAGCATATGAGCTCACTTTATGAGTTAGAAAATGAAGTTAGACTTTTAGATTCATACTTTAGGCTTAGGATTTATGGAAATTGATTATATATCAAGGATATATATAATGGTGAATTGTATAAGTGTAATGAAAGGGAAGTTATGAACACCTAGGTGTAAGTTTCAATGTTTTGAATACCGTACCGGACGTCGTACCGGTCAAGGCACTAGAATGAAATAATTCGGTATCGGTACCAGTACCGTTTCGGGATAGTCGATATATGAATAAATTATATATATAAATATATATATATAAATTATATTCCAAAAATAATAGTCTATATATAAATGAACTTTACTTCGAGGCTTTGCTGACATGGAGAGAGAAGATTCCAAGCGATTCTCAATCTCTGCTTTCGGGGTTGGCCTAGGGTGAGCCCATGGTGGCGCCCTCTGCCCTTCCTTCATCGAAAGGGGCTACTGGAAGAGATGGAGGGACTCTGTCATATGTACATATTGTTTCAAAGGCGGTGATGCCTTCATCTTTCAAGGTACCAATGAGATATCCTGTGGATGTGGACGGGGAACCCGGTTTCGTCTTTACGGAACCAGAGATGTCAAAGGCTGCAGAGGATTTTTGTTATGCTATTGTCCTGAAGTTTGTGCGTATGAGGCCTACGATTGATGATATACGATTGGCTATTATTAAGTCGTGGGGTTTACTGGAGATTCCGACGGTAAGTGTTATGGATGACTATCATGTTCTGGTGAAGATGCAGACCGAACGGGATTTTGTGCATGGTTGGGCACGAGAGGGTCGGTTGATTGCTGGATCGGTTTTCTGCTTATTTCGATGGACAAAGGATTTTGATTTGCAGAAAGAATCAACGCTAGCACCCCAGTGGATTTTTCTGCCAGGCTTGCCTTTTCATATGTATCGCACGAATTTTCTACAAATTCTAGCAACAAGGTTTGGATGATTTTTGGGGATTGATAATGCTACACTGCATAGATCCAGAGCTTCAGGGGCTCGAATGTGTGTGGAAATAGACTTGACAGATGAGCCGGTTCAGAGCTTTCCAATTGTAATGGCAAACAAAAAAATTTGGCAGGAGGTTCGGTATGAAAGACCTAGATTCTATTGCAACAAGTGCTGCCGTCAGGGTCACACGTCGATTGTATGTCGAGCAAGTGAAGAGGTTTTGCGTAAGGGACGAGATGTGGCAGAAGGGGTGGTTAAAAAAATGTGGCAAGAGATTCCTAAACAGAAGAGTTCGCAGGAGGTCCCAGGAGATGGGTTGAAGGAAACCCAGAAGGAAAATGGGGTTGAAGTGGAAACCGTGCAAGGGAAAGAGGTAGCTGTTTCTAGGGAGGAAACAGAGACAGTTTCAAGAGGAGAGCCAGTGAATATTGAGATGAAAATGGTGGAGGAACCATGTGAGGAAGAGGAGGTGGACGAGCAACCTTCAATCCAAATAGAAACCACGGTGCCGCTGGTGGTTGAGGATGCATGGGGGGGGTGGTCCTGCTATGGACTTGATATTAGTTGATGCTTATAAATCTCCGCGTAGTGGGGGTCATGGTCAAGCTGAGATGGTCTCTACAGTGCTTGATCTGCAGTGTCAACTACAGTCGTTTACAATAGAAGAGCCACCAGATTCGTATGGCACTGATGTGGAAGAGGAGGAAAATGTTCTTGGCTTCGCCAAACATAAAGGATATGATTCTGATACTACTCCGAAATAGGGTGAAGGTATTAAACAAAACAATCTTGTGCTCCGTCAATCTCAGTGGGTGTCTACCCGTCTCAATAAACTTAATCTATGACAGAGTCCATCATTGCATGGAATATAAGGGGGTTGGGCAGTTCTCGACGTGTGTTGCGTAGTTTGGTTCAAAAAAATAATGGATCTATTGTTGCGCCATTTGAACCTTTTGCGAGAATAGATAAACTTCAGCGTTTAGTCAGCTCGTTGGGTTTCGATGGTTTTTATTCAAACGAGGGTGTAGGGGGGAAAATCTGGGTTTTGTGGAGAGCTCCATATGAATTTGAGGTTGTTAGTGTGTCAACGCAGATGATTATGGGATGGTTTTTGTTCGATGGGACACGGACGTTGGTTTCATTCATTTATGCTAAATGCAATTAGATGGGTCGAAGAGAATTATGGGAGAGTTTGGTTGGTTGTAGGTCTGCTGGTTCTCCGTGGACTGATATGGGGGATTTTAACATTATACGAGAGGACCGGGAACGTGTGGGGGGTTGTCCCCGAGCTGCTCAAGCTATGGATGATTTTAATATGTGTATTGATCACTGTGGTCTAGTGGAGCTGAATTATCATGGAAATCCTCTATCCTGGTGTAATGGGCAGGAGGGGGCTGCACAAAAGTGGGCGAGGCTTGACCGCATTCTTATGAATGTGGCCTTTTTGGACCATTTTAATTTGGCGCAGATGGAGTATATTAAACGAAAGACATTGGACCATTGTCCCATGGTGATTCGTTTATCCCATGTTAATACAAGGTACGGGCCTTCTCCTTTCCGGTTTCAAAAAATGTGGTGCTCTCATGTTTCATTTCAAAGGTTGGTAGAGGAGACATGGAAACAACCTACGTTGGGCTCGGGAATGGTTAAGCTGGCGGCAAAATTGAAGCGACTTAAGATGGAACTGAGGATAAATCTGTGTTTGGGAGAGTGGAAACGAATATACAGGAGCTAGAAGCGAGGATGGCAGTTTTGGAAGCCCAATTGCAGTCTGGATATTCAGAAGAAATTGAAGCCGATTATATTGTCACTAAATTGGAGATTGATATTTGGGAGAAGCGAGAGAAGAGTCGTCTAGCCCAATTAGCAAAGAATAAGTGGTTAAAAGAGGGTGATCAGAACTCCAAGTTTTTCCATGTGGTTGTATCACAACGTAGGCGTGGTTCGGTCATTTCTCAGATGCGGTTGGCGGATGGTACTTTGTTGGATTCACCAGAGAAGGTGCACTTGGGGGCGGTGGATTATTTCACTAATTTTCTTACAGAGATGCCGCAGATTGAACATGTAGATCTATCTTCTCTTTTGGGCTTGAAAATATCTGAGGAGGAGAATTCCATTTTGTGCCGCATGCCTTCAGAAGAGGAAGTGAAAGAGGCCGTTTTCTCGATTCCAAAGCATAGTAGCCCTGGTCCGGATGGGTATGGTTCCTCTTTTTATATTTCTTGCTGGCATATTGTGAAATAAGAGGTGGTGGAGGCCGCAAGGGATTGTTTTGCGGGTTCTCTGTTACCAAGGTACTATACATCGTCATATATTGTGTTAATTCCGAAAGTGTTGGATCCCAAGAGTTTTGAGAAATTCAGGCCAATAAGTCTATGTTCTGTGGCTTACAAGATTTTTTCGAAAATCTTGGTGAATCGTTTGACGGATTTTCTGCCTAGACTAATTTCGACTGAACAGGGGGCATTCATTTCGGGTCGTAGTATTTTTGAAAACATAACTCTTGCTCAGGAGATGGTTCATGCATTGAAGAGGAAGACAATTGGAGGAAATGTGATGGTAAAGTTGGATATGGCAAAGGCATATGATAGGATGCATTGGGATTTTTTATTAAATGTCCTGGCTAGCTTTGGTTTTTTGGAAAACTTTTGTAGCTTGGTGAAGGAATGTGTGACGTCCCCTTGGTATTCGGTGATGATGAATGGGTCTTATAAAGGTTTTTTCAAGTCCAAGAGAGGCCTACGGCAATGTGACCTTTTTTCGCCTTATTTATTTATTTTGATGCAAGAAGTGTTCTCAAGGCTTCCTCGGAAAGAATTTGAGGAAGGTCGTATTGGTAAGTATTATCATCCTAGAGGGGCACCGTTGGTGTCTCATCTGTTATATGCGGATGATATTCTAATTTTTTTGAATGGTGAAAAAAGATCTTTGAGACGATTGGGGTCTATTTTATCATGCTACGAGCGTTGGTCAGGCCATTGGGTTAGTAAAGAGAAGTCGGCAATTTTGTCCTCATCACAAATTAGTGCTGCCAGGCACTAATTTGTACCTAGTAACGGCGTTTGCCAGTCATGTATCTAATTAGTGCGTTTAACGGGGTTTGCACCTAGTAATTTCCCAGTCATGTATCTAGGGGTTTCGTTGATATGTGGGCGCTTAAAAGCCGTTCACCTAGATCATTTGGTTGCGAAAATTCGGGCTAAGGTGGCAAGGTGGAAGGCAAGGCTTCTGTCGCAAGGGGGGCGATTGGTTCTGCTCAAACACGTACTATCTAGTATGGCTTCCCATTGTTTGGCTGTGATGAATGTCCGTCAAGTTGTGATAAAAAAAAATTAATTCAATTCTAGCCACGTTTTTTTGGGGAGAGAAGAATGGGAAAGCAAAAATGAAGTGGTGTGCGTGGTCTCGGATCAATAAGCCAACAGAAGAGGGTGGTCTGGGTTTTAGGAATTTTCTGGAAATTCAAAAACCGATGCACATGAAATTGGCTTGGCGTATTTTGTCGGTGGACTCATTGTGGACTCGGTTCATGGCATCGAAGTACGGAAGAGGACAGCATGCTTCGTTACTAGTAGCTCGCAGCAACAGTTTGAGAATTTGGAGTTCTATAGTCTCAGTTATGCATGATGTCTGTGAGGCTTCCAAAGTTCGAGTGAGAGAGGGGAGTTCGTCTTTCTGGTATGACAGGTGGTTTTCGAATGTTCCTTTATGCAATTTGGTGTTAGTAGGCCTTCATTACAAATTAAAGACGTGTGGGTTGGGAATTCATGGGACTCTGACATGCTCCAGCAGTTAATTGGTGAGGAGTTGGCGGCTGAGGTGATGAGTTAAATTGGTGTAGGGCACCCTGGGCAAGATGTTTTAATCTGGAAACCTACTTTGGGGGGAGATTTTACAATAGCCAGTGCATGGGAGTTAATCTAAGTGAGAGGAGATTATCATGGTTGGATGGATTGGATATGGAGTAAATATTTGCCAAAGAAAATATCAGTTTGCATGTGGAGGGCCCGTTTTAAATTCTTAGCTACGGATACTAAGGTGCAGTCATGTGGAGTTGTTATGGCTTCACAGTGTAAGTGCTGTCAATCCCCATAGACCGAAACACTAGATCATGTGCTTGCTACTGGGGAGATTGCAGAACAGGTTTGGCGTTTTGCTTCATTGGCACTGGGCATTGGTGTACAAGCCAGAACCTGGTGGCATCGAGTGGAGGCTTGAATGGCGTGTGAGAAAAAAGGAACGCAGAAGGGCATTTTAGTTGGCCTATTACCAAGCATCATTACTTGGAAATTATGGCGTCGACGCTGTCAAGCCAGGATGAAGGGAGTACATACCAGCGCAATGGAGATTTGGAGAGCTATTCGGATATGGCTGGGTATTCTGGTAAATGATTTGCATGATAAGAAGGTCTCCAAGGTTGATGCACAAGTCTTGAAGGCTTTGGAAATGAATATTCCGGAACAGGTAGTACATAAACCTTTGCAAGTTGTATGGTTAAAACCACTTGTGGGATGGTGGAAATTGAATGTGGATGGCAGTTGTCGTGGCAATCTAGGGAATTATAGTGGGGTGGAGTTTTGCGAGACCTTAGGAGTCGGATGATGGCGGGTTTTTCTGCTCACTAAGGGTTCGGAACCAACAATGAGGCTGAATTAAGAGCTTTACTTCAAGGGGTTAGGCTATGTAAAGAGATGGATTGTCGAAATGTTATTTTGGAGTGCGATTCTAAGGTAGTGGTTGATTGGGTGAAGAAGCGAGGTTGTAACTTATGGTATCTTTGGGATTATTGGGACTCTCTCCTTCAGGAACTAGATGGAGTTCAATTCCTAGTGGTGCATCAATTTAGAGAAGGTAACAAAGCTGCGAATTATTTGGCAAGGAAAGGCAAGGAGGGTCTAAATAGGATTTTTCTTCCTGGTGATTGCATACCGAGGCTATTAAGGGGCATTATTAGGTTAAATGCCTTTGATTTCCTTCCTTAAGGAAGTAATGGTTTCTAAGTTCTCCTTGGTTTTTTTTCTTGGTTTTGGGTTTTGGGTTATATTTTGTTTGTTCCATGGTATTTCTCCGCCATAGTGAGGTTTTTCTTCAATAACATTGGGACGGGGCTGCTATGTGAGTGGCTTCCGACTCTATTAAAAAAAAAAGTCTATATATAAATAAATTATCTATAAATACATATATATAAATTATAAATAGCTTGGTTTGAATTGGGGGTCAAAAAATAAGCTTTTAGTTTACAAAAAATGAAAAAAAAATTAAGGGCCGAAATATCGGCTGGTACAGGCCAAAATACAGACCGGTATGACCGGCATTTGGACCGTTACGAAACATATATGGTACCTGTACTGGCCCAGTGGCCGATACGGCAAATACCGACCATACCAGCTGGTACGGTACAAATTTAAAAGCACTGAATAGAAGGCTCAAGCCACATGATGATCTATACTCCAAAATGTCTAGTCAATAAAACAATTAGAACCTAAATTACACATCTGTTGTACGCCTCCCCGCATAAAAGTTTCTTTGCGATGAATATTGTCTTAACTTCTAGAAACTCTCATAAGAGAGTATCACTCTGTAAAAAAAAAATAGAGATAAAAAACCATCCCCACCTCCAATGGAGGAAAGGGTATCCAAGCCCCCTCCTTCAAAAGAGGAGGGGTATCCAACCACCCATCCTCCAAAAGAGGAGGGGTTCCCCTGCTATGGACATAAGTCCAATAGCCTATTTCTTTTATTAAGAAACACAAATAGAGAAAAAAAATTACAAACACTAAGAAAACACTACAAAAACAAAGAAAATATTACACAAAGAGGCTGCAGGAGTGCATGCTGGACACATGCCAATCGAGGAAGAAATCGGGTAGACGATTGTGGAGGTGCCGGAGGCACTAGATCCAGGGGCGCCACGCATGGCGCTGGAAAAAACAAACTGCACGGAGGAGCATGGTGACCATGCGCGGACTTCAATCGGTGCATGTAGGAGACGAGCTGCTCCTTTGGACGCCGCGTTTGGTAGGTTGATAGATCGACAGCCTCTGAATCCTCCTGAGGGGCACGTGGTGTCCTTCGACCATCGGAAGGTCTCCAAACAACACTCCTCCTTATTTGGCCTAAAAAAACCAAACGAAGAAAAAAATAACAGAAAACACAGAAAAAAACTAGGCTGAGAGGAGGATAAGGGAGGAGGGAGGGGGGAAGGAGCCAAAGCTTCCACCCCCCTAAGAGGTGTTTTGGTTTTTTTTTTAGTGAGTTTCCTAGAGAGAGGTCAAAGTTTCTCTCCCTAGAAGTGCCATTTTGATCTATCCATCAACTATTTACTTGCCTACTTCTTCATAATCTTCCTAATTGTGTAAACTTACCAATGTTTTTAAATTCATACCGTACCGGCCATTAAGGCCAGTATTTGCCGTACCGGCCACTAGGCTAGTATAGGTACCATATATGTTTCGTACCGGTCCAAATACCGGCCGTACTAGCCTGTATTTTGGCCTGTATCGGCCTGTATTTTGGCCTGTACCGGCCGATATTTCGACCTTTAATTTTTTTTTCATTTTTATAGACTACAATCTTATTTTTTGACCCACAATTCAAACTAGGCTATTTATAATTTATATATATATATGTATTTATATATAATTTATTCATATATAGACTATTATTTTAGAATATGATTTATATATATATTTATATATATAATCTATTCATATATTAACTATCCTGAAACAGTATACGAATCGTTCCAGTGTCTTGACCGGTACGACGTCGGTACGGTATTCAAAACATTACTTCCATTAGAGTGTTATAAATGATATCAGAACCTATTTCAATCATAAATATGGGACTTGAGACGCACCACTTACAACGGATTAGTCGGACGAGTATGGAATACAATTATACCATTAACTAGTTGTTTCAAAATATAAATAATGTGGCTTGGATCAATTATTGGAACATCACACATAAACTACAATAAAACCACGTGATCAATAGACCACTTGAACATAAGACAAAAAGCAAAAACTAATATTAAAAATTAAAAAAATTGTGGTACTCGATGCTACATGCGTGCCCCAACTTGTAATTTTTTGTTTTCTTCCTCTCCCTCCTTTGGTCGTATACGATGCTGGTCAATGCGCGGCATGTGTTGCTTTGACCTTTTGTCTTGCAACTATGAGACAGAGAGACGAAGGAGGATATAAGATATAAAATACACCCCTTATATCAGAGTACCAGTTAAAGTAGTAGTACTCAAAGCTTATCTCTTTCTAGGATTGATCTGAAGCGTGGCTTCCTTTGTTCTCGGATAAACCACTTTTACACTACATCGTGACCGATCGCGTTAGCAGATGGAATATCATACTGGGCCTCACATGTGTTTGGTATGTCAAAGTTATTGTTTGGATATTTTATTTTATTTTTATTTTTTATAATTAAAAGAGTATCTATTAATGAAGTGATGTATTTTTTTATTTTTGAAAAATGTTTGAAAAAAAAAAAAAAAAAATTTACACTAATGGTAAGTTTGAGGTAGCAGATTGAGTGGCATTGCCTTTAAAAAAAATGATAGTAATTGTCATTAAAACACCATCTGAATAAGAGTACGGCTATATCTACAAAAAATTATATAAAAATAAATATCACACAGACTGATCTGATTTTCTAATCCATTAGATATATTTTACAATAAAAGTAACTTTATAATCTAACGAACCACATGATGATCATCTCACGTCAATTTGTGAGATTATTTTTGTGTAATCCATTTGTGGCTATAGCATTTTCTTTGAATAAAGAAAGACCAAAACTAGAAACTAGGGCTGCAACCTGATGCACTCCAACCGGGTCTGGGCCCGGTCCGACCCGACCCGACCCGACCCGCACAGTATCAAGTCGGGTCTTTTTTTAGTTAGTGACCTGTGTTAAGTTACAGCTTAATGAAATGAATATAGCATGCAAAACTGGTTCACTAAGATCTCAAAAGACATCAAAAAAATATTGACATAAACCAATGAAAAAAAAAAAACCAAAAGAAGAAGAATATTAATTCAACCAAAAAATAAACCAAAAGAACTAGAACTAATAAAAGGAAGGAGCCATCTATTACAAAGCCATCTATTACAAAAACTATCTAAATTAGAACTAATAAAAAAAATGTACATAAGCCATCTATTACAAAAACTATCTAAATTACAAAAATATGAACATTAACGGATAAAAGATTGAAGAGCAGCCAACAATCAAATAACAGCAGCTTCCCATCTCTTCCTCTATATCTGTCATTATGAAAAAGTCTAACACCAAATCAATAATAGCACATCAAATAATCCAAGTCAACACAAAGTGGTTTAGTTTCTCTAACAAAAGAGTGAAAATGAAAAACATACCATCATGCAAACCATAAGCCTTGAGTTACTCCTCATCAACGTAAGTAAAACTTGATTTTGGATCAAACTCTAAAAAAACACATGATAATTATTAAATGATATAAAAATAAACATAATGAAAAAGTTTAATAAATATGTAAATAAAAAATAATTTTATTACCCAATTCTGCCTCAAAGCTTCCAATATTATCCAATGAGGCACGAAGATCAATGGGTATTGGATCCCTCAACAAATTTTGTGTACAAACGAGTGCCTCGACTGTTCTTGGAGATAGTGAACTACGAAATGGGTCAAGCACCCGACCCCCTGTACTGAAGGCTGATTCAGAAGAAACAGTAGAAACGGGAATGGCCATCACATCTCGTGCAACTCTTGCCAAAATAGGATATTTTACTTCATTGATCTTCCACCAATCTAAAATATCAAAATTTGGAGCTCGTGTCTCACAACCATGTTCCAAGTACTAATCGATCTCTGATATGTTCATCAAATTAGATTCAATTATTTCTTGCTCATACTCAACCCAAAAACTCTGTTGAGAATCTGAATCAATCATACTAGGATCAACTGAGGAAGGAGGCTCATAATAGGAAACTCCACTTGAACTCCCATACACAACACTATATTCTCCATAAATATCAATCATCAATTGTTTCATTTTTGTCATCATTTCTTCGACTAAATTACCACCATATATTTTTTTGAACCAAAAATGCAAAAGATTAAATTTGCATCTTGGATCAAGAACAACAACAATAAATATCATCAAGTTAGTCTTCTCGATTGATCCCCAATATTTATCATACTTAATCTTCATATTCGCCGCCATACATTTCAACATTGCATCATTACTTTGACACATTTTTTACAAATGTGGTTGGATGCCACAAAGCTCTTGGAAATATGCATTAGATGTGACATACAAAGAGCCAGAAAGTCTCACAGTAGCATCATAAAAAATCTTTAAAAACTTTATCAATACTCTAACTCTCTCCCAATCACTAGAGTTTGGAGGGCTCAAGTTCACATTACGACAATAACGAAAAAAATAATCATCATCCTTCTCCAATCGCAGGAATGGTTTTTTAAATGCTTCTGCAACTTCTAGCATTAGATAAGTCGAATTCCATCTTGTGGAAACATCAAGACATACCAATTTCGTACAACCAATTTTCTCCTTTTCTATACACTTTTTGAATTTATCCATTCTTGTAGGAGATGATCTAACATATCTAACCGCATTACGCACCCTTGTAATTGAATCATCACAATCTTTGAGCCCATCATTCACAATGAGGTTCATAATATGGGCACAACACCTAATGTGAATATACTTCCCTTCCAACAAATGACCTCCTACGAACTTCCTCAAATACTCAATGGCAACATCGTTTGAGGTAGCATTGTCAACTGTAACAGTAAAGATCTTGTCAATACCTCAATCTTGTAGACATGAATCTACATACTTTCCAATAGTTTCTCCTTTGTGATTAGGGATCATGCAAAAGTTTAGAATTCTTTTGTGTAGTTTCCATTCACAGTCAATAAAATGTGCAGTAAGACACATATAATTTAAGTTTTGAATCGACGTCCATGTGTCAGTGGTTAAACTAACCCGCCCAACCGTCTTAAATATTTTCCTTAACTTCTCCTTCTCCATTTTAAATAGTTTAATACAGTCTCTCGCCGCAGTAGTTCGAGATGGCACTTGGAACCTTGGTTCAAGTGATCTACATACTTTCCTAAATCCCTGGGCTTCTACTATCCTAAATGGAAGCTCATCACAAATTATCATTTCAGCAATTGTCATTCGTACAATTTCTGAATCAAACTTATGTGCATTTGCCGAGTTATTGACATCACTATCTCCAATTCCCTCAAGAGCCCCCTCACGACTCATAGTCTGTTGATCCGTAAGTCTAATTCTATGAGGATGTTGCTTACAAGTACCAAGATGTTGTAGCATACTTGATGTACCATGTCTTTTGGGATGACAAGAGTAAATCTTGTGACAATAATTACATTTCGCTTTTGGGTCATTTAAAGGGCATCCATCTATTTTAGTTAAATGATCCCACACTGCTGAGGGGTCCTTATTTGCCCTCCTTTTACGAGGAGGGACTGGGAGACTTGTGTCACTAGACAAGTTAATATTTGAAGCCATTTGTGATCGATTTTCCAAATGAGTATCAGTCTCATTATCTCTTAAATTTGTACGAGTGTCACTTTCGAAGCAATCCATATAAGAGCTGAAATTACAATCTAAATTATGCATATCATATTTAATAAGTTCTCATGAAGGGGCATGTGAAGAGGGTATTCTGCAATTTCTCTACTTGGTTGAAGTTTTTTAGTTATCTTAAATAGCAGATTGTTGACATCAATGGAATTTATCCATAAAAAAAGACAGTTTGAAAATGAATGAACAAATATATTAATAAACTAATATGTAAGACTGACAAATGTATGAAGTGAGCACCTAGATATCATCAGTGAAGTGGAAATTTTCTTATGGAAAACAACAAAGTCTTAAGTTCAGAAGACTGGTTTGTCATTAACAATATTTAGATTGTTATTAGCGTTATTTGCAACTTATTATATGTGAAGAATAGACTCTTCTCTAACCTCTCATATAATCTCCTTACCTAAGCTATCAGCATCTTCATTCTGTTACACCTGCAATTATTTCTTTCCTTCCTGATGGCAGACACCATAGTAGCCAAATTTCATTTCTTACAATTGCTACTAAAAATCTTTCCTTGGCCCACTAATAGCCCCTGGTCAACTCACCATCCGAATGCCCACCCATTATTCTCATGAAACAGTTCTACATTATTCTCAAGACTAATCTTTATTTTGTATATGCAACATTTTTTTCACTTAATAGTATTCTTTGCAGATCAAAATTCAGATGTTGCTTCGATTTTCACTAAGATTAGTCTTTCAGTACCATCAAAAGTAAAAGATTCCATAATCATTGTTGAGTGCTGATGATTAAAAAGTGCAACTAGCAGTCTTATACATACCTGTTAGAACACAACATCTCATTAAGAAAGTACAAAATCATAAGAATGCTCTATTCTGAAATTTGTTTTCAGCAGCATTTATGTAATTGCCATATTCGACTCTCTCTCAGCATCTTAAGTATTATATTTGCACTGAGTTTGGAAATGGTGTGTAGGAATTGGACGGAGGTTGGTGTATGAATTGGACTGGAACAACTAGACAGTTTTGTATTAGCTTAGCATGCTCATCATGGTTGCTGAAACATAAATTAGTTTGGAAATGTTGCTGAATGAACTGCTCTGTATAGATGTTTTGTTTTTATTAATTGTTTTGCTAAAGATGGTGCAAACTGGTATAAACTTGAAAATATCATATTTTGGTTGTCATGTTTTTTTTCGAATCATGTCTTTATATATGTTTTGGTTGTTAATTATTCCTTTTTCGCTTGCTTAGTTGATTGTTGGTTAGATTTGTTCCTTGAGAGAGTGGTTTTGTTACTGCATTTTGAAATATTAGGCAGTATTATTACTCTGTTTTCAATGGATCATTTTTGTTTTACTTTAAGATGGTATTTGTCTACATTAATGGTCTTATTCTTAGGTATGTTTGCACATGTGAATGGGTTAGGGTTTGGCATGTAAATTACAATTGTTTCCTCCATTTTCTCCCCCACTTTGTTTCCTCCTTTTCCTCCTTGGAATCCTTCCACTCTCACCATGAAAAATGAAACTCCAAAAGCCCTTCTTTTCTCCTACTCGTTTACCCATCAGATACAAAGAAAGAAACAGCCAGAATGACAGACAAATTAAAACTAAGATTCCAAACAAGCGTTATTTTCATTCTTTATATCTTCCTTATAATCATTACTTCCAATACTATCAACCCGTAATTATCAGTATACAAGCAGCAAACTAAGTTAAAAGCAAGTCACTTAAAAACAACAGATACATTACTCACTACACCAGAAGGCTCTTCATGTTGATTCAAATAGTAGTAGCACACTGAAACAACAGATACATTACTCACTAGACCAGGAGGCTCTGGACCCGAGCCAAGACAAATCATAAATGCAAAATGGAAACCACCAATACAGAAACTATCAAGTATAAACAATAGATTCGACATAAATAAATAAAAAAAATAAGAAACTCTACTTTCTTTTGAAAAAACGATACCCGAACCAAAATCTAAAATATACCCAAATTGAAAAAAAAAAAATAGTGGATCGGCTACCGAGATCCAAACCAAAATCGAAGACAAAAGGGAGGAATTAAGCCGTAAAGATTAATCAACCCAGAAAAAACCAAAATATATAGAGATGATTGGGGGAGAGGGGGTACACTGCATTCTAGCCAAAATATGGAAAACGAAAGCCAAATGGCGTAGTGGGTTGTTCGCAAAAGAGAGAGAGAGAACGCACCTCAGCGATGACCTCTGCGACCAGCGACGGCGAACGGCGATAGAGAATGGCGATAGTGACTAGGGTTCTGCAGTGGAGAGAAGAATAGAGCAAACTTCAGATTTCAGATTTTCGGATTCGACGGTTTCGACGGGTTATTTTTCCTAAAACCTGTCTTCCACTTTTGACCCGCTGAACCCGCCTTTCACGGGTTGGAAATGTCGGATCCTTCGGACGGATCGGGCTGAAGGCCCATTATGCACAGCCCTACTAGAAACCCAGACGTCATTATCGTTGATGATGTCATTACCCCTTATTTGCCGATTAAAAACAGCAAAAAAGTTGAACACATGATCAGGTTAATAACATCATTGAGGGAGACTGTTGAGTTTAAGAAGAAAAAACTCGAAGAATTAGAAAAGGAAGACAATATTTGATTATGTTGAAGCATTTTAGAACTGACTTTTATCTTTCTCAGATGATCATTCACGACTTTTTCATACACTTTTTATGGATTAAAAACCACATGATCAGATGATCTTTGGAGAGAGGCAAGTAATTGGAATCAAGAGAATTGTTTCGTACAGCTACCTGGCTTTAAATACTTTTATTAATTTCAACACCTGCTATGAGATAATTATAAAATCCCAAGTTGTATTTGTACTAAAAAATTTAGGATTAATAGCAAGCTGTTGTCTCTCGAAAGAGTAACCTTTACTTTTCCTATACAAGGCTTCAGTCTGTTATATATCGTAGGAGCCGCGAAGCAGATCAAGTACAGCACAGAAGCCTTCACTTATTATCTTCAACCAGGTGATATATTTATTCATCCCTCCCTGATCTAACTCTGTAGTATTACCATTCTCATGCAATCTGTCTATTACTTAGTTTTGGAGTCATATGAAAAGTTTGGTGTATATTTATGAAAATATCACTATATATGTATGTCATTGACACTACAACAGATTGTGTTTTTTGAGACAAAAAATTTTATCTCAAAAAACACAATTTTCGTCCCAAATTAGAATTGGAGATGAAAAAATTTCGTCTCCAATTTGTCTCCAAAAAGCTTTTGGAGATGAAAATCAAATTTTGTCTCAAAAAATCATTTTTAGAGACAAAATTGGGCAGATCCAGTCGAAACCGTTCGAACGGATAATTTTTTTTGAGACGACCCGATTTCGTCTCTCAATATATTGTTCGAATTGAATATTTATCCGTCCAAACGGAGAGGTCCATTCGAACAATATGAAATACTCATTCGATCTAATGTCCATATTTAATTCTGTTCGAACGAACTGGGTGTTCGAACAGATTTTATGCGTTCGAACTAATTAATTTTTTAAACAACTTGTGTTCGAACAAAACTTATGTTTGTTCGAACAGAAATTTTATTTTTGGAAATTATATCTTTTCGAACGGGGTTTTGCACATAAATGTTGTTCGAACAAATAATTTATTGTTCGAACGTCCGTATATCTCGTTTGTCATTCGAATGTGTTAGTTTTTGTTCAAATGGGTCTGTTTGGTTCAAATGGGTCTGTTTTGGTTCGAATGTGTTAATGGTAATTTACCGTTCGAACTGGTTATTTACCGTTCTAACTGTATTAATCATACAGATCACAATTTAATTAAAAATACCATACTAATATTACACATTGTAATTCAAACATCAATTGTTCATAGTAGTGCAAACTTCATAATATAAATGCAATTAAAGAAAGGATAAATTTGAAGACTATGGTGGTGGCATCGAGTTTTGGGACATCATTGACTAGAATTGTTTAAACATTTTTTGGTTATTCAACTGCATCCTCTCTTATAATCTCGCCTCCAAATCCGCTATTTGATCTAATTGGGTCAGCAACTCCTTTTTCTCGGACCTCAATCATTCCATCTCAAGTGTTGTTTCATCCAATTCCTTAGTCTTGTCGTCATTCGATTTGGCTCGAGAATAGGATGATGATGATAATGAGGATGGTTTTACACAACGTCCTAAACCCCTCAAATATCCAGAACATGATCCAAGAACTTGAGAAAGGATCTGAGCATCAATGACAGATGATGCATCAGATGGAGCCGCAACAGTTTCCTTAAGAGATATCATCTTGTCCTACAAAAATAAAAACATTAAACTTAGTATAAGTAACAAAAATATTATGTGACAATGAAATTAAAAAAACTTAAACTTACATAATTTGCCTCTACTTCGGGACTGGCCCAAACACCATCACGATTTTTATGTGTTTTAGCATACAATTGGGTCAAATCATAGTCAGCGGGACTTTCTTCTTTCTGCAAAAGGAAAATCTATATTAGACCTAAAATCAGAAAATGTGTATTATATGTTAATATTTAACAGGCACTAAAATAACTTACTATTTTGTTAGACAAACGATGAAAAGATCGAGAACCTGCATGATGGTTTATCTTTAAATTTGATCTATTTGCTTTGTTCACAGTACTCCATTGCTAAAAGAAAAAAATATTAGTCTATATGTTTAATACATCTGTGATATATTATTAAAAAAAGACAGCAGCAATATTACCTGATAAGCAGGATCTTCAAACATATCACAAACTTTCTCCCATTCGTTTGGTGGAATATTTTGGAATGGATTTTGGCGCGCCTCTATTGTAGTACTGAAGTTCTTATAATGTGCATGGCATCGACCTTTGTACCTCCGAAATGCATTCGGCATCAGTTCCTCAACTGTTAATCGATCCTCTCATCGGCCAAAATTAAGCTCAAACTCATCCATTCGAAAATTATAAACAATTACTATAAATACAAAGTAACTTGAAAGTAACATGTTACATACTTAGTTGCTTGGGATGTAGGTTATTACCAAACAACGGTTTTTTATGTGGTCTTTCACATCTTGAGAAACTTTAGACCAAGAGGATGTAGCAATCAGTGCATACATGCGTAAGTGTACCAACATAAGAAGCAAGCCACGCTGCCGAATCTCCAGAGCCACCGGTGTGATCATCAGGAATATCAACCTTGATTTTACCAACTTTCCTTACTTTCTCTATGCAGACACCCCTCGTAGTGCATCTACCTCAACGCTTGTTTACAACAGCTATATATACATCAATTAAACGTAACTTTTTAATTAAATTTATTTATTTTATAGATATATTACTTAAATTGAGTATAAAATATAATATCTAATTTGATAAAATACCTTATTCTGGGCCTGGTGATGTTGACTCACTATTGATGACAGGTGAACCACACGGGGAGTCAATAATGGATGGGGATGGCACACGTGTTGCTTTGTGTTTGGGAGGCATATCTATTTGAAATTGTAACAAATTATTATTCAAACAAACGTTAAAGACATTTATATGTTAATATTACTTACAGAAATTCATGTTTGACATTCATTCACTATCCGTTTTGCTGGACCAGTCACTCTCATCCTCACTAGACACTTCAGTTGATTCATCTTCTTCCGATATTTCACCCTTAATTACTTCGGGTTGAACATCTTCTCTACGCAATGAAACCATATCATATTGGTTTAAATCAACAAATAGATTGATGCCTACTTCACTTTCTTGATATGCTTCTTCATTTGCTGGACTATCAACTTCTTCATGTGGTTCGTCTGCCTCTGGAATGTAATCATATACATTTCTTGGTGCAAACTTCTCCACTATCCGCCATGGGTTTCCGTACTCCGAATCATCTAAATAAAAAACTTGATTCGCTTGGCAAGCGAGAACGAAAGGATCGTCCTCATACCATGTGCAAGATGTATTAACACTCAAAATAATCATCGTTATGCACTTCCAACCTAGGATTTGAGACATCCCACCAATTACAATTAAACAACCAGACCATATATCCCCCCACATACTTTAACGCTATGATATTTTCCACAATTCCGTATAAGTCAATGTTATCATCCCCATGGCTTCCTTCGACTATGACTCCACAATTTTGAGATTTCCTATATCTTTCTCTATCAGTTGTGTGAAATCTATATCTACACACCAAACATCCTGAGTACTTGATGCCCCGTCTGGACAGACCACATGCTAGAGCATACAGTTCTGGTGAGATTCTAATGAATTTTCACCATATTTCAATGCAACCTATATAAATAAATATTATTATATACAAAAAAAGTAGAGTTTAGGGGTATGAAATTCATATTATAAAATGGGGCTTAACAGTAATGCTGTATGTTCAAACCACGAGGCAAATTCCTCTTCGTGCGTCTTTTCTACGTCAGTTATACCATTCGAGCGAAGTAGTTGTATATGTTCACTGTGCATGTTCATGTGAATGTTTAATTTGTATGAAGTTATACTATATTATTATACATAAACTTAAAGATAATAGTGATTTAGAGAATCATCACTAACCATAAGTACTGATCAATCTCTGTGCAGTTATTCAATACATACCATCGAGCTCTTTCAAACTCTTGCGAACATAGATTGTAGCCCCCTTGTGCGCCTATGGGACGCACGGTCTAGGAAAATATAGTAAATGTCGATGAGACTCCCATCTCTCGCCCACCTTCATAATTTCGGCCAGGTCTTGTAAATCTAGTATCAGCCCCACGAAAATACATTGAACAAAAGGTATGCCACTCATTATCAATATATGACTCTGCAGTCGAATCTTCCGGACGAGATCTATTCCCCATAGATCGCTTAAGTTTTCCAAAAACCGTTCAATAGGATACATCCATCTATACTGAACCGGGCCAGTGAGTAAAGCCTCACGAGGTAGGTGCACAACCAAATGAACCATTACATCAAAGAATGAAGGCGGGTACAAACTCTCCAATTTGTAGAATATTACTGAAATGTCAGCATCCATTTTTAACAATGCATCAACTTTCAACGTTCTACTACAAATGTCTCTGAAAAATCCCCATAATTCTGTGAGAGATGTACGAACATCTAGAGTAAGCTTTCCACGCACACTAACCGGCAACAGACGCTGCAGAAATACATGACAGTCGTGACTTTTAAGACTAATTATCTTCCATTTGATTGGTCTAACTGCTAAATCTATCTCCTTTGGGAAATGGTTCGCCATGCAAGACCCAAGGTGAGTATTTAGGATCAATTCCATTTACAAATAAATGATCCTCCACTACCACAAAGTTATAAGAACTATGATTTTTGCACTTATTGCACGGACATCTTATAAATCCTCGACTGTCAACACTTATGTGAGCAAACTCTATAAAAAACTTCACCCCTTGTGCAAACTCCTTATAGTCTCGCCCAAGTCTATCTCCCAGTAGCATCCAACTTTTTTCCATTGTATTTTCATTACTTTTTGGATGTCTATCAAAAAACACAAAATTCTTGGGATAAACACTATAAAAAAAATCCAACTTTTATAAGGTAGTTGATCATATCTCATTCGAGAGACTATTATCTATATCGCATATATACTCAGTCCTAAACTCTAATGTTAGTATAAATTTCGGCAGCATTTCCCTACTATTCTTCAAGTATGCTAGTTATATCTATATTTTTATGTTTCTAATTTAATTTTAGTTCATAATATGTTGTAATTATACTATATTATTTTTTAATTAAATTTGTTATAAGTTTTATATATTAATTTAACTATTAACAATTGCTATGTTATATTTATATTTTAAGTTTCTAATTTAATTTTAGTGCATAATATGTTGTAATTATATTATATTAATCTATATTTTTATATCTTATAATTTTATAATTTTTGTTATATTAGGATTCTGTTCGAACAATATTCTGCTCCCACAGGATCTCGTTCGAACTAACATTATAGCTTTCGAACGAGACAAACCTAGATTCCAGACACGAAACAGAGAAAACATTTGCCACAAAACATAATTTTCACTATCACAATCTCATAAGATGTATATTGCCAGAATGCCCATTTTAAATGGGATTGTACAAACACAAATATACAACATGCATCTCAACATAATTAATTAAAAACTATAAATTATCACAAATCTAAAAATTATAAATATTACATTGAATTTAAGCAATCAAAACAAAAGTATTAATCCACAATACCTACATAAGCAGAAAACACATTATGAGAAAATTTAAATCATGTGCAATAAACTAACATTAATGAAACTCAAAATACAAAAAAACATAGAAAAAAAAATATACCTTTTGTTCAAACCTCTCCTCTCTCTCTCAAGAATCTCTTCTCTCACTAAGTCTGTGAGTATCTCTCTCTCCACAACACTCTCACACACACAAAATCACAAAGCCGTGCTCAGCCTCCTATTAAGCATTCATCAACTGTGAAAACGAACTAGAGGTTCAGGTATATGAATCTATGAAGTCTCGTTCGAACTGGAAATTTACCCATTCGAACACGAAAATTTCGAATAGGTGCCAAATCTGCCGCAATTTATTTCACGTTCGAACGTGTCATTTTGTTGTTCGAACTAACAAATCAGAATATTCCTTGGCATATTCTTCAAATGTAGACCAGCTCAAAGGGTATTTTCGTAACACTGTTCGACTAGAGCGTTCGAATGATGAATTTTGACGTTCGAATAAACTAACATTCAGAGTATTTGGTGCGAAGTTTCCCTCCAAACACATTTCACAAAATATTTTAATATTATATACTATATCAATCAGAGCGTTCGAACGGGACGTTATTGGGTTCGAACCAATCACAAAATATTTTAATATTATATACTAAATAATAACCATATATTTTACCAACTATTTTATATTATAATTGATAATATATAATGTACTACAAGTCTAATAGTTAATATAATACTTATGAGTAAATCTTAGAACCGGTCGGGCTGTTTTACTCCAAACAGCAGCCCTCCAATGGGTGACCTCCACGTAGGCCTAACACTATCTATCATGTGCCCCACTGCAGGAGAAACGAAAAGAAAACCCAGCCCCTCATCGTGATTTCTCTCCCACTGCAAGATAGACGAAAAACAAACCCAGACGACGGATAGAGGCAACATTGAAGTAAGACCAGCTTGGCTTTGACCCATTAACCATCCTTGCAAAAAAGGAAGCTCCCAACCACTTGGGTCTCTGCGAGGTACAAGATGAGGAAATTGCCCAAACCCAAGAAGATCCAAGCGATTTGGAATACGTCCCTAGCTAACTAAACCCTCACCAGGTGGTAAGAAAACTCAAAGGCAACAAAGCAAAAGAAATTCATACACAAGAAGGTCAGTATGGACAGCAAGTGCAAGTTGCCATGCCTTAAAATTATAAGTTTGTGTAAGAAGTCTAGAGGGAGACCTAGATTCACAAGTCTTCAAAGCTCACTGTACCTTCGATTGTAACAGGGAGAAAAATCAACTTTTGGTTTCAATGATTTCTTTTTCCAGCGAGAAGCATGTGTTAAAGCATGGTTTGTTTCAAATAAAAAGAGATGCTTTCAAATAAATAAATAAATAAATAACTAAAAACAGGAAAAGATTTTATAGTCTAGGCACTGCAATGGCAACAGAGCATGCGGCAAGATTTTCTAATTTTTCCTTGCGCAAGAAACGTCTCTAGGAAGAAGTTGGAGATGGAGATGGATTTCTCGCATGCTCAACTGGGCCTCTAATTTTATAATTTTTCCTTGCTCAACCGCATGGATTTACCATGGTGGGCGATGAAGATGGGCGACTGCGGTAGGAGCAGAAGTGCTTCAGAAAGCAACGAACATGAGGGCCCAGATGAATAATCCACTATGATGGACTTTTTTGACTTAATGTGAAATAACCCATGTGTCAAAATATAATTGGTATCTGCTATTGGCTGAAAAACAGCCCGACCGCTCCAAAGCGACTCTCAATACTTATACTATATACTAACCATTAATATATCGTACTTATTAATATATATATATATATATACTTTTGGTCTTGTAATTTTGCACTATATATTATATAACTTACTATCTTGTGATATAAAATATAATAACTATAGTTATAGTAACCTATAATAGTAACTAATAACTAGTTACTATAGTTACGATAACTTGTATAGTTATCATAACTTGCAATACTTGCACTGAAGTAGCTATAGTAACTATTTTAACTATAGTACTTATGATAACTTGTATAGTTATCAAAACTTATAATACTTACACTGTAGTAGCTACATAACTAATAACTACTATATATATTAATTATTTTAACTTGTATAGTTATTATAACTTATAATACTTACACTGTAGTAGCTATATAACTAATAGCTACTATATATATATATTAATTATATTAAGTTGTATAGTTATCATAACTTATAATAGCTATAACTATATAGTAACTATATAATACTTACATTGTAGTAGCTATATAGCTAATATCCACTATATCTATATTTATATTAATTATATTAACTTGTATAGTTATCATAACTTATAATAGCTATAGCTATATAGTAACTATATATAATACTTACACTGCAGTTATAAAACTAGTAACTATAGTTAGTGTTATAATATTATATAAACTATAGGAGTATACTTATCATAACTTATATATAGTACCTATATCGTTCAGTCATTGTAATTATACTAAGTACTTAGAGCATTGGCATTGGACTCATCAAATGAGTTCAGTCTTCAAAATTTGATGAATTCATGTTTAAAATCACTGCATTGGATTCGCCAAACATTAAAATCTGAAACTTTGACGAATTGTGCATTCCAATTCATCTTCAATTGCTATATAGCTAATATCCACTATATCTATATTTATTTACTTAAATTATTGTTTTCCATTTTTGAGCCAGAATATATTTAAGTTGGGAAACAATAATTTAAATATCAAATTAAATTATTAATTAACATATAGTTAGTATAATTGTAAAATATGAAAAAAATAAATTAAAAATAGTATTATTAAAAAAACCATATTATATTATTATTTTGATGAATCCAATGGCTAATTCAATGTGGGGTTATGGATAGGGAGGTTTTGAGTTTATGGAAAATATGTACTTTACATCAAATTTTGAAGATGAAAATGATGAATCCAATGTTAACGCTCTTAGTATGTACTTAGTATAATAGAAACAATATATTTATAAATAATATACTAAATATATTAATTAAAAGTATTATAATACTATTATTAGTTTCATTTTTATACTTTTGTACTTTGTAATATTATTATTATATTATTATTATTATTAGTAATATAATTATAAATATATTAATATAATAACCGTTCGAACAGATCTTTATCCAGTTCGAACGAGACCCCACAATCATTATAGACCCAGTTCGAATACAATGAAACAAAACTCTCTCATTCGAACCAGCAACCACCGAGAGCCTCCGAGTTCACCCCTTAACTCTGCCGCGAAACCGCCACTCAACCGCCGTAAGAACCCCACATTTGAAGTTCTAAGAGGTATGGGTCAACTCTCCACCTCTATTGTTTAGTTTTCTGCACGAATGGGATGTGTTTGGGGGTATGGATTTTGAATCTGAAATCCACCCATTTTGATGTATTCCGGGGAAATAACATCACAATAATCAGTAGAAATGATTGGGCTTCACTACTTAATCATTTCTGCCAATTAAAACAAAGGATAACATCTACATAGGAAGTTTTTCAGTTCGTGGCTTAGTCGACTCAGCCATGGCTGTTTGGCTTCTTCCGTTCGAACAAATTTTAGTCCGTTCAAACTCTTAGTTGCCAAACAACATTATTTCTATTCGAACAAAATCAATTCATTCAAATAAACAAAGAAACTCCATTTGAATGAACAGAACAATCCATTCGAATAGAGTTTTCTAGTTCGAATAGAATATGCTATGTTCGAACGAATTATTTCAATTCATTTCAATATACTATAATTCTTCAATAATATAATTGAAATATTATGGTGAATTATATTTTTACTTTCATTATGGTTAAACAGTATATCAATGGCATCCAGCGGAAGAAAACGTGCGAGAGATCAGCCCAGCCAAAGTAGTGGATCAGCAGCTCATGCTCCAGAGACGAGGCCTACACTTGTCGAGCGTCCAGTCATTTTGTCTAACTTCTCCGATCTTTAATGGGAGGGATGGAGCATATAGTCCATCTTCACCGAGTGGAGATGGATACCGATCTGTGAGCAGCGGGGGACTGCATATTCAGAGATAATCGGTGAGTTCTACTGTGCCATGGGAGAACTTAGCGCTGATGCTCTGTTCTACACTATATCAGTCCGGGGAGTGAGTATTAGTTTCACTCCCAACATTATTGATGAGTTCCTTGACATTCCCCATATAGCTGACGCATATCCTGCAGCGGCTACACGGGGACCAGCAACTACACCATTTGATTCTGACACACCGGCCGCATCCTCCACGCTAGCCTCGAATGTAGATTCGGATGCTACTTCGGATGGTAGTGAGGATGAGGATCTACCTGATGATGGTCTCACAGACGATCAGGTGCGTCAGCTAGTGCGAGACCCATTGGCTCCTCCATATGATGGGAGCAAGGTGATCCGACAGGCCGATTGTATAGGATTTTTTAGAATGCTTAATTTGATTGTTGGCTATAACATCGATCCGAAAAAATACAAGACTGATTTCGGGAATGATTGAGCCAGATTTTTGCTGCAAATAGCACGGGGGGATCCCATTGATATTTATTCCTCCGCATTCAATCGGAGTCATGCTTTTCCAGTGGAGATAGTCTACCATTTGCACTGCTAATATCTAACCTCCTACTCCGATTGGGGATTACAGTGTCGTCCACTGAGCAGAGGTCACCACAGATGGGGCCCCTTAACAAGATCACATTCAGCAAGAGCAAGGAGCACTTGCGGAAGACTGCACCAGAACAGCCTAGTGATCCTCCCACAAATCCAGCTTCTAGTAGTGCTGCCGCAGTTGAGAGACAGCCTCCTGGGGCTACTTTGGATCAGGTACGAGCTCTGTTTGTGGAGTTCGTTGAGCCCATCATGGAGAAGTTTAGGGATCTGAAAGGATCTATTAAAATGTTGCAAGAGGATGTGGATATACTAAGGAATCAATAATTATGATTGTTTTAGTTATTATTTTACTTTTTTATGTTGTATTGAACATTATATATTTGAGATATAATTAATGTATGGTTTTTATTTCTCGTGTTTACTAATTTGTTTATTTTTTCCATTTTACTTGTCGTTCATGATAATATAAAAAATGATACTATCTTTAAAGTTATATTTATATAAATTTAACATAAAAGAAATCATTATAAAGTTTTGAAGTTAATTACATAAAAGTAATTTATGAATTTATAAATATTTTAACTCACCGCAAATCATAATATATAATATATGCCCATTTTTATATTTTGAAAATGATAACAAATTAATGGAAAAAATATTTATTACTTTAATGGAAAAATATATGCACAAATCCATACTAATAAAAAATTAATTGAATCTCTATCCGTCCGAACAAAAAAATTTAAGTTCGAATGGTTATTAACTTACTCAGGAAAAATAAATTAATTTCCCGCCAATATTCTTATTCGAACAGATTATATACTGTTCGAATGTACATTAATTCCATGTTCGAATCTATTTTGTTCCATTCGAACTGTTTTCTTTTTTTGAGATGATTTTGTTCGTCACAAAATATCTTGTTCGAATGGATATTTTTCCATTCGAATGAATTTAGTAGCTCAGGCATTTTTTGATTCCGTCTCCAAAAATGACTTTTAGGGACGAAATAAATTTCATCTCTAACAAATTTCGTCCCTAAAAGTTAAATTTCTTGTAGTGTGAATGAACGAATTAATTAATTGATTGTAGCAAGAAAATAAAAGATCTCATCCAATATTCATTTTTAACTTGACAATATGATTTAGTGATTTTTTTCATTAGATATAAACCCAATTCTAATTTTAGATATAGTCGTGTTATAACCAGTTCCTGTTGTTTAATTTTCATCATTGAATAACCTGATGATGATGAATTACCTAAATCATCATCATCAGGTCCATGGTTTTTGACTAGTATTTATGGATTCCCTGAAGTTAGCCATAGAGCTAGGTTGTGGAACTTGCTGAGAACTTTTGGAAGGAAAAATGGGGAATCTTGGTTGGTGGTTGGCGATTTTAATGAGATACTGCATCCTCACGAAAAATGGGGTGGTAGATTATGGCCAGATTGGCAAATTGCATCTTTTAGAGATATGGTACATGACTATGAATTG
This sequence comes from Juglans mandshurica, assembly GCA_022457165.1. Taxonomy (NCBI): domain Eukaryota; kingdom Viridiplantae; phylum Streptophyta; class Magnoliopsida; order Fagales; family Juglandaceae; genus Juglans; species Juglans mandshurica. The sequence goes on along the minus strand of CM039624.1, from coordinate 27,651,796 downwards.
AGGGATTTGGGTTTTAGGGGTAACAAGTATACTTGGAGTAATAGAAGGGGAGGGAACATTGGTGTTTGTGAGAGGTTGGATAGAGCTTTGGTAAATATGCCTTGGTGGAGTAGGTTTCCACATGCCTCAGTTACTCATGGCTTGGTTGCTTACTTTGATCATGTTCCAATATGGGTTACCACTGAAGGTGAGGTAGGACCTAATCGAGCTAGAAGGCAATTTAAGTTTGAAGAAATGTGGGTAGGGGAGAAAGCCTGTGAGGAAATCTTAAAGGCAACATGGAGGAGGAGTATGGATGGGAATAACACTATGTCTGATGTTATGGGTTTGATTAAGGAGTGTGGAACTAAATTGGATAGTTGGAATAGAAATGAGTTTGGTAATGTTCAAAAGCAGTTAAATCTAGCAAGGCAACATATGGAACAACTGATAGTTAATGATCCAGTTTTGGAATGCCCAGATGATCACAATAAAGCCAGAGAAGAAGTGCAAAGGTGGATGGAAAGGGATGAGGTTATGTGGAGACAAAGGTCGAAAGCTTTATGGTAAAACAATGGGGACAAAAATTCCAAGTATTTTCATATGAAGGCTTCTCAAAGAATGAGGAAATATAGATTGGGAAAATTGAAGGATGAGGAGGGGATTTATCAGTTTGGAAAGCAGAGAGATAGAGTTGTTTTACAATATTTTCAGAATCTATTTCAGAGTTTGTGTCCTAATGGTGAGACTGATTTTCTAGAGTCAGTGGCTGGCAAAGTTACTTCGGTTATGAATGATGAACTGACTAGGGTCTATACAGAAGATGAGGTTTTAGTGGCTCTATCAGCAATGAATCCTTCAAAAGCCCCAGGCCCCGATGGGATGTCCCCAACGTTTTTCCAAAAATACTGGAATGTGGTTGGAAAATCTGTTATTGGGGCAGTTCTATAGGCTTTAAATTCAGGTTATTTGCCTCCATCTCTGAATCATACTTATATCACGTTTATTCCAAAGAAAAAATATCCTGTTTCTGTTGCTGATTATAGGCCTATAAGCTTGTGTAATGTGGCCTATAAGCTGATTGCTAAGGTTATTTCCAATAGATTGAAAACCATTTTGCGAAATGTAATTGGAGAGAGTCAAAGTGCCTTTGTATCGGGGCGCTTGATAACAGATAATGTGTTAATAGCCTATGAGGTAATGCATTTCTTAAAACATAAGAAGAAGGGGAAAAAAGGTTTTTTGCCCATCAAATTGGATATGAGCAAGGTTTATGACAGAGTAGAGTGAAGTTTTCTTAAAAAGGTGATGCAAATGATGGGTTTTCATTCTGGTTTTATCTCACTAGAGATGATGTGTGTTCAGACTGCATCATTTTCTGTGTTAATTAATGGTGAACCAAAAGGACCAGTTCCTTCTAGGGGTTTGAGGCAAGGGGATCACCTATCCCCTTATTTCTTTCTTCTATGCACTGAAGGGCTCACTGCTTTATTAAATGAAGCCAGTGTTATGCAGGAAATTTCTGGGATAAAAATTTGTAAGGGTGCTCCAACCAAAAATCATCTGTTGTTTGCGGATGATAGCATTATTTTTTGTACAGTGGATATGGAGGAAAACATAAGAGTTCAAGCTGTCTTGGATGTTTATGAGAGGGTGTCAGGGCAGAAAATTAATAAAGAAAAAACATCAATGGTATTTAGTAGCAATGTTGGATGGAGGTTAGAGAGGAAATTAGATTGTTATGGGGAAATAGTGAGATACAACAATATGAGAAGTACTTGGGACTACCTCCAATAGTAGGTAGATCTAAGTCACAGTCTTTTCAATCCATTAAGCAACGGGTTTGGAATAAATTACAAAGTTTGAAGGAAAAATTGTTATCTCAAGGGGGAAAGGAGATTTTATTGAAAGCCGTGGCCCTTTCTATCCCAACTTACTCAATGAGTTGCTTTTTACTGCCTAATAGGTTTTGTTCAGAATTAGAGGGATTAATGTCAAAATTTTGGTGGGGCAAAAATGGGAAGAGAGAAGGATTCATTTGGTTAGTTGGAGGAAACTGTGTGAGAGGAAGGTTAGAGGAGGTATGGGTTTTAAGGATCTTTGATCTTTTAACATTGCCTTGCTTGTTAAGCAAGGGTGGAGGTTGCTTCAGAATGATAACTCAATGTTACATAAGATCCTTAAAGCCAGATACTTTTCCAAGATTGATTTCATGAATTCTGGTATAGGATTCTGTCCATCATATACATGGAGGAGCATATGGGAGGCTAAGAAGAGTTTAAGGGCTGGATGTAGATGGAGGATTGGGAATGGGAATACAACACAATTGTAGACTGATCAATGGATCCCTGAGCATAAATCTTTGGAAGAGGAATATGGTTTACAGACAGAGAACATAGGTGCTAAGGTAGCTTCTATTATTGATGAAGAAACAGGATGGTGGAATTTGCAACATTTTAGAACTCTCTTCAATCCAAGTATAGTAGCTCATATTATGAAAATCAGGATCTATTCTGAAGCAAGAGCAGATAAATGGGTGTGGAATTATGAAAGGAATGGTGTTTATTCTGTTAAAAGCTGCTACAAATTATTGTTTCTCAAAATAATATGGTTATAGCAGAATCATCCTCAAGGGGCATGCAACAGAGGTTATGGAAAGTATTGTGGAAGATGCAAGTGCCTCCCAAGATTAGAGTATTTGCCTGGCGTGCATGCTTAGACATTCTTCCTTCAAATGACAATTTGTTATGTAAACATGTGGTTACTGAAGCTCAGTGCAGTTTTTGTTGTCATCCATTGGAAGATACAATCCATGCTATTTTCTATTGCGGTCATCTAAGAGATTTATGGAAGTAGTTTTTTACTTCATTAATTCATAAGGTTTTTCAGACTGTTGCTAAACTAGCTTTGCAGTTGCTTGAGGAGCAGGATCATGACAAGTTGGCCTAGCTTTTCTGTTTAGCATGGGGTTTTTGGTTTAGGAGAAATAAACTAGAATTTGAGAAGGTTAGACTGAGCCCTAATCAAGTGGCTAATCATGGGGTGGGATTAATTCATAGCTTCAAAGCAGTTTCTGTCATGTCACAGGTCCAGATCAAAAAACATATAATATGGAAGCCTCCCCCTGTAGGTGTATTAAAGCTTAACACAGATGAGGCTATGTTTGGGGATCTCAAAAAAGCTGGGATTGGTATAATTTTGAGAGATGCTTCAGGAAATTTGGTCATGGCTGCAAGTAGTATTGAAAATGAAGTTGAAGACCCATAAGCTATTGAGCTCTTGGTAGTTTTTAGAAGTCTTCAGTTGTGTTCTACATTTGGTATCCAGAATCTGTTGGTGGAGAGTGATAGTCTATTACTAGTGAATTCCTTAGAGCAAAATTACAACGCCCCGACCCTGAGGGTCTAGAGAGTTAACTCATATGACCTGAAATCATCTCCAATAATATTTTTAAAAATAAACAAGAATCTCCATTGCATATTAACCTATTTGTTCAACACAAATATCAATGTTCCTACATAAGGGCACATCAGTGGTGTCTCATTGATATACATAAACTTTTCCACAAAAGACTTTGATCGTGCAATGTCGCACTCCATTGAAGGCTTCGCTCGAAAACTGTGGCCTTATCTACTAACTCCGAGAAATTCCGAATCTGGAAGCCCACTACTCGTTCATAAAGTTTTTCATTCAGCCCTTGTTCAAATTTGTGCGCCTTCTTTTCTTCGTCAGGAATCATATAAGCGGCAAAACGGGATAACTCAATGAATCTAGCTGCATATCGGTGTATTGTCATGGTTCCCTGCACTAGAGTGGCAAATTCCATTGCCTTATCCTCTCGGGCCGAGCTTGGGGAAAATGGCTCAAGAAAAATCTACTTAAAATGTGGCCAACTGACTATTTTTGTTCCCCCTACTTCTCGGATAGTTCTTTCTGAGATCCACCATCTTTTTGCCTCACCGGTTAGTTTGAATGTTGCATATCCCACCTTTTGTTCATCTGTGTAGGTTGACACCCGCAATATCTCTTCAATATCTTGCACCCAATTCAGTTAGGGTTGGTTCGCCTTTCCCATCAAATGAAGGGGGTGCATCCGATTGAACTGTTCTATGGTACAACCTCCTTCATTATAGTTGGGTTGGTGACCCAATGGATTCTGTGCGAGATCATCTATTAAGTGATGGGCTGCTGCTCGTAGTACTTTAGAAAACACTCGGGTTTGCCCCCCTCTTGTTCTCGTTCTCGTTCACGTTCAAATCTGACATATTTCGTTCTCGATGACGAGGTGGCATCCTGTAATAAAGAGAAAAGAAGTACGCGCAACAATAGTAATGATTAATCTCCAAAGTCTAAAACTTTAACGCCATCAAATCTATTTATTAAAAAGTCTCCAAAATCAAACCACACCACAAAAAACATGAATTCAACTCCTATACCTGTAAAATCCTACACGTCAAAATCATTCCTAAAGTTTGTAAATATTAATATCTCAAATACCTATGATATTCTTCCTTATAGCCCGCTCCACAATCACATCCAATCTGAAATGAATTCTTAAAGCCTATGTATACTCCAAAATCTTATACTCTATAGTCTACAAAACCTCAAACCTGGCTTTCGGTCAAACTTATGTAAACATCAAAATCTAGACCTCCAAGTCATGTCCTACAACCTTCAAAATAAGCCAATCAGATCTAAAACCTTAAATTCCCAAAACCTCAATCCATAAAGTTTGCAAAATCTCAAACCTGGCTCTGATACCAACTATAACGCCCCGACCCCAAGGGTCCGGAGAGTTAACTTATATGACCTGAAATCATTTCCAATAATATTGTTAAAAATAAACCAGAATCTCCATTACATATTAACCTATTTGTTCAATACAAATATCCATGTTCCTACATAAGGGCACATCAGTGGTGTCTCATTGATATACATAAACTATTCCACAAAGACTAGAAATATCCATTACTCAACATACCAAAGCCACATAAAATATCAACGCTACCAAAAGACTCTCCAAAAGTCATTGTACCCTAAGGCACTTAGTCTTCTATGATCCACACTTGCAAGTACTCCCTATTCCTGATTTTCAGCTGTTGCATCAAAATTATTTGAAACATATTATGGAGATAGGGGTGAGTTATCAACAACTCAATAAGCAAAGAACATATACTAGTATACAAACATGAGCGTTAAGGAGTTTTGAATACTTGAGATCAAAATTGGTTCTTCTTCTTTAAAGCTCATCTTGTGTGTTGGGCTCTTGCTAGTTTCATCCCAAGTTGATTGCACCAATCATTGCATTGCTTCCTTAATCTTCTTAGCTCTTGATCTTGTAATTGGCTCATCTGAAACTTGGAAAGAATCTTTAAGACTAGGTCCATGTTGGTACCCATCATTTCTCTCTCTCTCTCTCTCTCTCTCCCCGTTTTGGCTATAATAATTTAATCTCAAATATTCATGAATATTACAAATAGTGGTTTTTGGGACATAATTGTTTCACGTGAATACTATTTGGTAACAAATAATTACATTTTCCTATCAAATAATTACATTGTTAAGAGTGTTGTACCTCCTTCAAAGTGATTTTGTTTGTTGATACATCCTGGCGAGATTTGAGTTGAAGCATACTTTCGGATAGAAAATCGAGTCACATTTATCCTAAACAAAGGGGTGTGTTTTGTGTTGGCTAAAAGTGTCACTCACAATGAGTATTGAAGGAATGTAAAATTTCTTTCGTATTTGTAGTGTTTTGACCATATGTGTTCGGTGAACCTTGTGGCGCCCCCAACTCCCATGTATGGGAACACGGGAATCGAGACACCCGGATGATGACAACACGATCACGCATCCCAACGATAGTGCCAAGTGTGTGTACATGCAACAATATATAATGAACAACGTAGCGGATAATTTAAGTAAGTCAACTAAGTACCAAAATTTTTGATACAAATTTACATAAGTAAAACGTTTAAAAAAAGTTATACAGTTATCCAATAAAATATAATACAACTCCAAATACATGAACGAGTGATCCCATATCACTCCTCCGGCGGAGCCGAATCCTCAGGCTCGCCCTCAGAATCATCTGCATCAAAATCTGTGTTACCATAAAATGGTACCATAGGTAAGTATAATCCAAACAACCCTCAAGAATCAAAATGCATTAATACAACCAACAATTATGCATGCATATAATGAAATATGCATTATATCCAAAACATCATTTTCTCCGAAAATGAACATTTACAAACGCACGCCAAAATCCCATTTAAAAATAATAATCCGTCATTTTTCCAGAAAATGAACCACACAAAATCCTTTTATTCAACATACGCTATTTTTCCAGAAAATAGCTCAATAATCCATTCATTCAAGAACTCGCCATTTTTCTAGAAAATGACCCATTAACCAATTTTACCGTATGCACCATGATCTTCCCTAGGGACCATCCGCACACCCTGACTCCCTTCGCCACACCACATGTAACGACCGTGCGTGTGACTTCGTAATGAGCGATGCCCAATTCTGCGCCGAGTGCATACGTGGCCAAGCATCCTCTAGCCCCCGCCAGTAGAGGGGCCACAGAGTCGGCACGAGAGCGTTATCATCCCGTCCGATCTCGTTGTCACCCAACGACAACCTAGGGGACATCACTTAGTATATTCCGCTCCCGAGTGACCAGATGAGCTCCACCGAGATAATGTCCCATCTCGGCTTGGGGTCTTGATACACACGCACCCAAAAATCCTTTCTCGCATGAAAGCCCTGTTTTCAATAAAACACATGAACATGAATGCAATTACACGAAAACTCAGTTTCATTGACAAACATGATCATGCGTGCAAATATGCAATGTACATAAAACGTCTCAATATCTAACTTCCAACAATTCACAACACAGTCCAAAACACACAAACAACTCCATCCAACAATCCATCCGACCCCCTTACTCCTCGGACTCAGTCCGGCATAACCAACCAGTTCACTGTAAAATGAGTTAGTGCAAAAATACATTTAAATGACGAAAGTTGTTTGGAAAAATACTTACAGTGCTATAATATAATTTTTAAAGGATCACGGAGGTGCTAGAAGTGGCGGCACAGTAACCGAATTGTGCAAAATGCACTGTGGCTGTGGGTCTCAAAAATCCACTTTTGAACAGGGACAAACCAAGACTCGAGATTACTAGGGAATGACTTAGGGATGTTGGTGAAGCTAATGGTGGTGGTGGTTGGCCGTGGTTGGCAGCGTAGAGGGCGGTTGAAGACCAAAAAGCTCAAAAAGGAAATGGAGTTGGATAGACTTCACCGGTGGTGGATCGGAGGTGAGGATGGGTGGTTTAGGTTGCTGGGAGGTCAAAGAAGATGTGGTGAAAAGATGGTGGTCGGAGGTGGCGCAACGGCGGCGCGCAAACACAAGAGGTGCGTGGGGGCTAATGGCGGGGCGAGAGGGCTGGAAATCAGAGGGTGATGTCGCCAGCCGGAGAGGAGATGAATGGGAGGGGCGGTGATGGGAAAGGGCGGCGCACGACAGCGCTGTGGGTGGAGGAGAAAAACGAACGGGGGAGAGAAGGAGGACGTCGCGCATGCGGGAGAGAAGAGAGAGGGGAGAAAAAGAAATGGGGGGAAAAAGAAAAGGAGAAGAAAAGAAAAAGGAAAAAAGAAAAAGTGAGGGAAAGAAATGAGGCTCAATCCTCACATCTTGGGTCACAAAAATGATCCAATGAAAAATATTTCAAAACAGCAAGTCAAATAAAATAATTTAAACGTAGTGATTAAATGAAAGTAAAATAATTAAACCCAACAATAAACTAATTTAAAATAAAGAGCAATTTAAATGTATAACAATAATTAATATTAAGACAAAACATCAAAATAATTTTCACAAAATTAAAAATCATAAAAATAAATCAACTAAAAATCCGACAACTTTAAAACAAGAGAATAAAATTTTGAATTAATAAAAATAATCATTCAATTAAAAATACATTAAAATACGGAGTGTTACAAACCTTATTTTGGATGTACGAATCACAAAGCAAGACATGTGTATAATTATTTAAGGACTGAAGTGGCTTGTCGATATTGTAAGAATGTATCTATGGTTTGTAGACTTCTAGTACTATGACGTTTAGCTTTCAGACTAAACTTTTACTTCTTTGCTACAAATCAGATGTTTATTTCCTTACACGTGAACTTCCTAGTGAACATTGCATGGGTGTTGCTAGGCTGGCACCCATGGTACCACAGATCCTCATCAAGTCCTTTATTGAGGTAGGAGGCACTACAGGACAACTGTGTTACACTAGCTGCACACAGTTGTCCGGTCGTGCATGCACTTTTGGGATTGCCTGTGGATATGTCCCTGATGTGTATATGAACTTCTATGGTGATCCTGAACTGCTCCCTTTCCCAGTGTAAGTCTTCCACTTCTGGCATACTGCCACAACTGTTAGGTTACGATGCTCACATTCAGCAATGGAGGATACTTCCATTAGCCTCTAAAAATTTTGTACCTGCAGACAGGCCATTTGAGACCATATTTGTGATTGTAGTCCATCTTGAAAACGTCCAGGTCGCATCTCTTCAATACAGATGAGATACGGGGCAAACCTCCCTAGCTCCATAAACTAAGCGGCATACTATTCAATAGTTATGCTCCCTTGAATTGGACTAGCAAATTCCATTGCCTTCTGTTGCATCACGATGGTAGGAAGACACGATCGTGAAACTCTCTTTAGAAACTCTACTAGGTCAAAACTTCCATCAATTCCAATGATTATATTTAACATGCACTATTCATCTATTATTTCTTTCTTTCACCTATTTTTTTTTTTTATTTCCCATATTTACACTTTTATATTATGAAACATGAAAAAGTTACAATTTTATTATAATGATTTATTTTAATTAAAAGAAAAATAATCATGATAAAAACTTTGCAATACTTGATAAAAGGAGAAAAAGTTCACAAAAATAGGTTGAATTAGATTTTTCCATTTTTATTTTTTATATTGGGCTATTGATGTCATTTTGGCAGTAAAGATTTTTGCAATCACATTAATATATAAGAAATACTCAACGATCTGAGGACATTACAAATTTAAGGTATTTAGAAAAAATATTTAAAATATATAAAAAAAGGGAAAAATAGTATTTAAATAATACTAAAGATAAATAAATAAGTTGCCGTATGATATACTACCAAAATAATTAGCCAGAAAAAAGAGTTTTGGTTAATTAGTTATTTTAGATAAAATATTTATTTAAGCGAATGCTCTAAATTCGCCATTCGAAGATTAATGGCAAGCTTTTGGATGAGGGATCGAGAGCTTTTGTGTGCGCGCAGATCTTAAATTTGTACATAAATCAAATGATCATTAGAAATCAGACCTCGCATATTTGTTAAATTATCCATCAAAACAATAGAGAAGGTGGAATTTTTAACTTTTATTAATAAATAAAATAGGCAAAAAAGAATTAAGAGAACATGTACTTGTATTAAAAATCAAGTCCAAGTTAAACTATGATATATTATTTTGATAAGTGATAAGGGTAAGATCCCACATTATTTAGGCCCACTACAAGAAAAATAGGTTTTTGTGGTCATTTAATTGCGGTGAAAATACTATTTATGACCAAAATAGACTTATTTTAACTGTAAATAGTTATTTCACTGTAATTAACTAGTCACAAATAAACAGTTTTATTGTAGCTAGCAATGAAAAGTTCTTTCTCTTTATAATATTCTAATAAGGCTCTAATTATATCATTAACTAGTCAATTTAGAGTATAGATCATCATGTAGCTTGAGCCTTCCATTAGAGTGTTATAAATGGTATTAGAACCTATTTCAATCACAAATATAGGATTTGAGCAGAACCAGTACGTACTTACGACGGACTAGTCAGACGAATAGGGAATACAATTATACCTTTAAATAGTTCTTTAATTTAAAATATAAATAATGTGGAATACAATTATACCATTGAAACATCACACATAAACTACAATAAAACCACGTGATCAATAGACCACTTGAACTTAAAACAAAAAGCAAAAACTAATATTAAAAATTAAAAAAATTACACGTTGTGGTACTCGATGCTACATGCATGCCCCAACTTTTAATTTTCTGTTTTCTTCCTCTCCCTCCTTTCATCGTATACGATGCTGGTCAATGCGCGGCATGTGTTGCTTTGACCTTTTTTCTTGCAACTATGAGACGGAGAGACGGAGGAGAATATAAGATATAAAATACACCCCTTAGTTCAGAGTACCAGTTAAAGTAATAGTACTCAAAGCTTATCTCTTTCTAGGAATGATCTGAAGCGTGGCTTCCTTTGTTCTTGGTTAAACCACTTTTACACTACATCGAGACCAATCACGTTAGCAGATGGAATATCATACTTGGCCTCACATGAGTTTGGTATTTCAAAGTTATTTTTTGGATATTTTATTATATTTTTATTTTTTATAATTAAAAGAGTAACTATTAATGAAGTGATGTATTTTTTTATTTTCGAAAAATGTTTGAAAAAAAATAAAAAATAAAAAAAATTGACATTAATGTTAAGTTTAATTAAATTGAGGTAGCAGTTAAAAAAAATAATAGTAATTGACATTAAAGTACGATTTGAATAAGAGTACTGTTACATCCACAAAAAATTACATATAAATAATCGTACAAATTGACGTGTTTTTCTAATCCATTAGCTTTACACTAAAAGTAACTTTATAATCTAACGAACCATATCAAGCCACGTCAGTTTGTGTGATTGTTTGTGTGTAATCCCTTCATGACTAAATTATTTCCCTGTCAATAAAAAAAGACCAAAACTAGAAACTCAGACGTCATTATCGTTGACGATGTCATTACCCCTTATTTGCCAATTAAAAACAGCAAACAAGTTGAACACATGATCAGGTTAATAACATCATTGATGGATAGTTGGTTTGAGAAGAAAAACTCTAGGAATTAGAGAAGGAAGACAATATTTGATTATGTTGAAACATTTTAAAACTGACTTTTGTCTTTCTCAGATGATCATTCACGACTTTTTAATTCATACACTTTCCAAATTAAAATTCATACACTTTTCATGGATTAAAAAGCACATGAGATGATCTTTTTTGAAGAGAGGCAAATACTTTTATTAATTTCAACACCTGCTAAGAGATAATAATAAAATCCGAAGTTGTATTTGTTCTGAAAAATTTAAGATTAATAGCAAGCTGTTGTGTCTCGAAAGAGTAACCTTTACTTTTTCTATATAAGGCCGCTTCAGTCTGTTATCTTAGGAGCCGCGAAGCAGATCAACAGCACAGATCGAAGCCTTCACTAATTTTCTTCAACCAGGTGATCTATTCATGTCTCCCTGATCTACCTCTGTAGTATTACCATTCTCAATCTAAAGATACTTATATATTGCGTATAATAATGAGATGATTGTCATCAGGAAATCTAAAGATACTTGATAGATGGGGGAGTACTCGGCGATTGGAAAATTAACTCAACGAAAGGCAAATGGTTCAATAATAGAAAGTGGAGATGACTTGGTAATTGATATCAAGGAGTTGATAGACAGCTCGAGACCTCTCTTATCACCGGAGTGTTGTATTTACATGGTTCCAGATCACATCCGTAAGTTGAGCGGAGATGCATACACTCCTCGGATTATTTCCATAGGGCCTTTCCACCACAGCAACACAAAATTGCAAACCATGGCAAAGTACAAAGTGCGATACCTCATGAATTTCATGAAACGAACAAAAACAAAGTTGGAGAATTTAGTAAGCATTATAAGGGAGAAGGAAGAAAGTGTACGTGCATCTTATGCAGAAGCCACCGAAATTTTTAGCAGCGATGATTTTGTGAAAATGATACTGCTTGATGCGACCTTCATTATTGAGTATTTCCTGAAAAACAGGTTTCCAAAACAATGGACGGATGAGGACAAGATAGTGATAAAGCCATGGCTAACTGCTAGGATGCAGTTGGACTTCCTGTTACTTGAAAATCAGCTTCCTTTCTTCATTATTGAGGAATTATATGAGTTTGTTTTGGTTACTGACACAATTTACCCACCCTTTATTGAGGTTACCTTTTCTTACTTCAGCTTTTTCAACACTCAAGATCACAAGTCTTCTGGTTCGCAGTTTCGAAGAATAAAGCATTTTGTTGATTTGCTGAGAACCTTTTATCTACCTCCACCTGGAAGAGTTCTATCAGATCTACAAAGAAAAGATGAATGGAAGGTTGAGGAAATATACTGCGCATCCAAGCTGGCCGAGGCAGGATTGACCTTTAAGAAGAGTACAAGCAAGTGCCACCTTGACCTAAAATATGCAGACGGAGTGTTGGAAATACCACGCTTTACCTTAGACAATGCGACAGAGCTTTATGCTCGAAACCTCATGGCCTTGGAGCAATGTCACTATCCAAGAGAAGCATATATTACTGATTATTTTTTTCTGTTGGATTTCCTTATTGATACAGGCAAAGATGTGGGTCTACTTGCTCGAAATAAGATCCTTGTTAATGGGCTGGGTGACGACAATGCAACTTTTGTCAACAATCTGGGCACAAATGTCGAATACTCATCCATGAATTCTGACTATATTCGTCTTTGTAAAGATTTAGTTGATTTCTACGATAACCCTTGGCATCGATGGAAGGCTATAATGAGACGTGATTATTTGAGCACTCCTTGGAGAATTGCTTCTACCGCAGCTGCTATTATCTTGTTGGTGCTCACGTTAGTGCAAGCTGTATGCTCTATCATTCAAGTGCTGCCTAAATAAGCTGTCTGATGCTATGATCTGTTATGTGCAACATGAAAATAATAGTAGTCTTAATTAGCACAACTCTTTTTATTAATTAGATAAGGAGTTTTACTTCATGTTAGTTTCTTTGCTTGTCACTTGTAACGCCCCGTACCCGAGGGTCCGGAGAGTTAACTCATGTCACTTAAAAATCATTTTCCTTCCACATAGTACATATTCTAATCTTTCCCAATCGCACAAAATACTCATATATTTACATCAATTACTCCAGAATAACTATTCTAAGACGATACAAAATTTAATATAAACATCAATCTCCCAACAAATCACATCATCATAACACAACAAGCTTACTGAATGAAAATCATCAATACCCATATAAACCTTCTATGCTTAAACCATAATTATTAACTCTTCTCACCCATGCTCCATATCCTTGATCCTCAACTGAAACATTCAAATCATCTGAAAAATATTGTGGAGATAAGGGGTGAGTTATCAACAACTCAGTAAGCAGAGAACATATACTAGCATGTAAACATGAGCCTTTTCAGAAAGTTCAATATGTAGAAACAAAACATTTTATTTTTATATGCAGATCTCAGAAAACGTGTTATCAGAAAATCAGAGCGACTTTTCAAGCATTTCATACTCAAGTCAACAATTCATATTTGAGGATCCATTTCATATTCAAAAACGCTTTGGCATAACATAACTGAACATCTCCATCTTATCATGTCATATCATATACCATGTTTAACCCCCGTGGTAGGGTTGTGCTATCCCCGGTGGCCAAACCAGGCAGTATCATGTGGTGAACTTCCCTTTTTTCAATCTCGGAGCCCCGAGTGTGCACACAGGAAAGAACACGTAAAAAGACCACTTTGTTTCCAAAATGGGTGCACTCATATCATATCATGGTGGTACCAACCATATCACGTGAACAATATCATCATATCAGAACCATATTCAGAACAGATAAGTATGCCAAAGTTTTATCATATCCATATCATATCAAAACACGTGCGAAACATATTCATATCATTTCTATTTGATCAAAAACAGATCCATATCATATGCATAAAAATTTCAATGATATCATATTCGCCCTTTTGCATATTTCAGAAATATGTCAAATATTGCTCATGTCTACACATTTCATGTCAAAAACATTTCTTTCTCTTTCATATGTATCTCATGAGGGAATGCAAAACATATACTGAGGTTGTTTTTCACTTTTTCTTTTTAAAACAACATGCACATTTTTACAAACCAACCTCAGTTCATTTCTTTTTATGCAAATCTAACATATGAACCCCGCTTACCTGGACGACTTAACTTTTCCAAAATTTTCCTCAAAAATGTCGAGCTGACTATAGATCGTCACCTATAAAAATAATGACATAATTTTCGTAAGTTTCCAATCAATCACATATTTCGATATTTAAGCCTAAACTTCAGAATTAGCCTATTTTAATTCCTCAAAACTTAAAACCCTCGTAATTCTAAAAATATGTCATCACTTTCTAAAATCATCAATATCCGCCACAACCCATGTCATACACGAAACACCAATATTTAAACCCGAATAGCCAACAAAACTCATAGTCTAAACCAATCATACTAACAAATCCATCACCCAATCCAATCAACCCCGTTACTCCTCGGACTCAGTCCGGCAAAACCAATCAACAATTAAATACAGTGTAATGTGCTAGTACAAAAATACATTAAATTCACGAGAATTCTTAGGAAAATACTTACAGTACTATATAATAATCTCTGGAGGATCACGAAGGCGCAAGAAGTGGAAAAACAGCTGCAGAACAGTGCAAAATACACTGTGGCCGTGGGTCACAGATACCCACTTTTCAACGGGTGCAAATGAAAACCAAAGATTGATAGGGTAGGGCCTAGGGATGTAGGTGAAACTAGTGGTGGTGGTGGTTGGCCGTGGGTGGCGGCGCAAAGGGTGGTTGCAGTGCAAAAATACCCAAAACGAAAAGGGAGTTGGATGTGCTTCACCGATGACGAATCGGAGGTGGGGTTGAGTCCAATGAGTTGCTAGGAGGTTGAGGATGAAGTGGTGTGAATATGTTGGCCGGAGGTGGCACGACGGCGGCGTTGGAGCGAAAGTGGCGCCGCGGCTTTGAAGGGATGCTGGTGGTTAACGGCAGCGCAAGGGAGGCTGAGATCGGAGGGGTGACTTCGTCGGCAGATGGGGAAGACGGTTGGCCGGGCGGTGTCGACCACCGCTGGCTCACGGCGGCGCTGGGAGCACCAAAAGCCGCGCGGCTTGAAGCCACGAGTGGGGGAGTTTCGTGGCGCGGAAGGGGCTGAAAACACATGGCTGGGATCGCCGGCCAGAGGGGAAGAGGTTGGGAGGGGCGGTGTCGCCGGACGGAGGCGCACGGCAGCGGGCTAGAGGACGATGCACGTACGCGGGGGAGAGAAGGAGAAGTTGTCGCGCGCGGGAGAGAAGCAGGGGGGAAGAAGAGAAAAAGAAGAAAAGGAAAGAGGAAAAAAAAGGAAAATGTAGGGAAAGAAATGAGGTACAATCCTCACGTCTTGGGTCATAAAAATGATCCAACGGAAACGATTTTAAAACTGCAAGTGAAATAAAATAATTCAAACACAGTGATTAAATTGAAAATAAATAATTTAAACCCAACAATAAGTTAATTTAATTCGAGAAGAAATTTAAACACATAACAATAATTAATTTAGAGAAATCACTTTAAAAAATAATTTTCGTAAACTAAAAATCATAAAAATAGTCTAATTAAAAATCCAATAATTTTAAAACAAGAGAATAAATTCTGAATCAATAAAAATAATTCATTCATTAAAATACACTAAAATACGGAGTGTTACATCCTCCCCCCCTAAAAAAGATTTCGTCCTCGAAATTTGTAAGGTCAAACATTAACATAAAGGCAAGATACAAGATATAACTCAAAACACGCTCGAAAAGACCATACCATCAACAACTCCCAACAAGCATGAGTAATGCACTCCCAAGTCTACTCCTATAGGCGATTCCATTATGCTCGCATTAGTCTCCCAATGACACATCACGTCTATTACTCCTAGGGTGACCACGAAATCCAAAATCTCCATTTCCACCAACAACATTAATACAACACTCAGCAAAAACCCAATGATTATTATTATTTTCGTAACACGAACTGTGCTAACATCAATCGACTCCTATGTTAAAACTCACCAACCTTCATTGTATTCTACAAGTTGGTAACCTATTAGCCACTTCCAAAGTTAACCATCAATAAACATTTCCATCATCCAGACCTATTCCCTCAAATTCAACAAGAATTATATCCTAAATCCGCATCACCAAAAGTTTAATCTCTAATTACAAGTATCATCTCGAATTTTCAAATCACTAATAATCCCTTAAGATCAACACAAGGTTTGAATCTTTAGTTATATCACAACATAACACCATTGAGTACGAGGTAGCTCAACACCAACTAACCAGAAAACTCTCACCACATTTGGTAGAAAATTCTTGATCTCCAAAACCATGAACTATTTCACACTTTTCTCAAGCTCACCAAGAATTCATTCCTGAATCTGCACCAACTATTATCCTTAAATCCGATATGGATCAAATCCCAAAACCTGCAACTAAAACCTCGAACTAATAACAATTATTTTCCCCAATTCAAACCAAATTTTCAATCCTCATTGAAATACACGAACTAAATCAATACCTTCAATACCCAAATAAATATTCTCCTTGAAAATTCTTATATCAATAACTCAACTCTGATCAACCCTATTTAATGATCACAGACTAATCAATATCCAAAAATCAAGCTAGGACACTAAGCCTGCAGAATTAAAAACTTAAATCTTATTACAAATTAGTCCTTCAAATCTGCAATTCTAAAACCTTAAACTATATTAGAATCATTTTCCGAAATCTGTAAGATCGATGAACTTATATCCAATAATAAGACAATAGACTTCCGAAGCTTTCAAGATCTAAAATATTAAAAGATAACAAATCATTTCTTAAAGTCTGCAAACCTTAATCCTTTAGTGAAATTCTCGTAAATATATCCTTAAAGTTTGTTGAACTTACAACCTCCTATTCTAAAGCCTTGTGTCATATCTCCACAAAATCTAAAACCACAATTATCCTACGCCCCAAAGAGATCACCCAGACATGCCGTTCCTTTCATGCCTCAAGATTTCAAAAGCAAACCAAGTCGATAAAAGTTCAAGCCCACTACACTAAGTATTGATACCTAACAATGACATTCTCAATCATACCATCTTCCTGCCATAACTTAACCTTTAACCCATTTTTTTTTTTAACTTTGAACAAAATAATATAAAATAAATAACATAATTTCAATTCAAATAAAATCAAATCAAATAAAATGAAATAAATTCAATTTAAATAAAAGTAATAATTTCAAATTAAACCCTTAAACTTTTATGGTACTGTACGTACTGGACATATGGTCTTACCCATTCTTAGCCATATCTTTAACCAACTCATATAATCCTTCCTACCATCAAATATTGTAAACCCGACATCGATCTAAACTCTCGTACATCTTTAGAATCTAAACCACAAGAATCTAAACCTTAAATCTTATAAAGATTTTCTCTTATAGTCCACAAAGTAAGTTTATTGGATCTAAACTCACTAATCCTCAAAATCTCAACACTCAATCATAAAGTCTGCAAAATTTAAAATCTTAAATATCTACAAAATTAGTTCTTATTCTTTACAAATCTACACCTCAAATCTAAAGTTTCTTCCTAAACCACAGATATCCAAACTTAAATGTTTTTAGTCTGCAGAACCTCAAACCTGAAATATTCCCATAATCATGTCTTAGTTCTCAATTTTTTTTTTATATATATATCAAATATGAAATTACTTCCTAAACCGAATCGATATCCAAAACCTTATATGTTATAGTCTGTAGAACCTCAAAGTTATCATACAATTGAACTTATGTGCACCTTCAAAACTATAAACATTACATCTTATAAAAGATCCTTACCTATAGTCAATAAAGTATGCTTACCTGATCTAAAACTCCAAGTGTAAAGAAAGTCATTTATTAAAATCTAAAGCCTTAGTTCTCTTCAAAATCTTCTTTTTAAAACTCACACCATCTAAGACCTCAAACATCCTAGAATATATTCCAAAATGTTGTCGGATTCTAAAACTTTAAAAACAAATAAAATCATCTCTTGTAATCTACAAATTCTCATACCTCCAATCTGAGTTAACTTCCAAGCCTACAGATATTCAAAACCTCAGATTTCGTAGGCCACCCACATGAGTATGCAAAAGCTCAAGCCAACTAACTTTAAAATCAGGTCCTAGTGCTTCCAAAATTCTAAAACCTTAAATGTCATCAAACATCTTATTATAGTATGCCAAACCTCATATGTCATCTTTCGAAAGTACATGTCCTAGAAATGCGATTGAATTAAGCCAAAATTCACACTTCTTCAATTTAGCAAACAACTTTTTATGTCTGAGTGTCCCAAGTATCAGCTTCAAATGTTCCTTATGCTCAGTCTTGCTTTTGGAATATACCAGTATATCAATAAAACAACTACAATCTTATTCAAAAATTCATGGAACACCCTGTTCATCAAATTCATGAATACTGCTGAGACGTTAGTCAGGCCAAAAGGCATGACCAAAAACTCATAATGGCCATATCGGGTCCTAAAAGCTGTCTTAGCTACGTCTTTTGCCCTGATCTTCAACTGATGGTAACCCGATCGAAGATCAATCTTTGAAAATACTTGAGCACCCTGGAGCTGATCAAACAAATCCTCTATACGGGGTAGCGGGTACTTATTCTTTATGGTCACCCGATTAAGTTCTCTGTAATTAATACACATTCTCATCGATCCTTCATTCCTCTTCACAAACAACTCAAATCTAAAAAAAAAAATTGATTTCTTAGAATATATCTATACTCCAAAATTTCACACACTATAGTTTGCATAACCTCAAACCTGACTTTCGGTCAAACTTATGTAAACTTTAAAATCTAAACCTCCAAGTCATGTCCTACAACCTTTAAAATAAGCCCATCAAATTTGCATCCTTAAATTCCCAAAACCTCAATCCATAAAGTCTACAGAATCTCAAACCTAGAATTTCCCCATAATCATCTAGCTTGCAGTCCTCAAATTTCTATACCCCAAGTATGAAATTACTCCTTAAACTAACAGATATCCAAAACCTCATGTTATAGTCTGCAGAATCTCAAACCTGGCTCTGATACCAACTGTAACGCTCCGTACCCGAGGGTCCGGAGAGTTAACTCACGTCACTCAAAAATCATTTTCCTTCCACGTAGTACATATTCTAATCTTTCCCAATCGCACAAAATACTCATATATTTACATCAATTACTCCGGAATAACTATTCTAAGACGATACAAAATTTAGTATAAACATCAATCTCCCAACAAATCACATCATCAGAGCACAACAAGCTTACTGAATGAAAATCCTCAATACCCATATAAACCTTCTATGCTTAAACCATAATTCTTAACTCTTCTCACCCATGCTCCATATCCTTGATCCTCAACTGAAACATTCAAATCATCTGAAAAATATTGTGGAGATAAGGGGTGAGTTATCAACAACTCAGTAAGCAGAGAATATATACTAGCATGTAAACATGAGCCTTTTCAGAAAGTTCAATATGCAGAAACAAAACATTTTATTTTTATATGCAGATCTCAGAAAACGTGTTATCAGAAAATCAGAGCGACTTTTCAAGCATTTCATACTCAAGTCAACAATTCATATTTGAGGATCCATTTCATATTCAAAAACGCTTTGGCATAACATAACTGAACATCTCCATCTTATCATGTCATATCATATACCATGTTTAACCCCCATGGTAGGGTTGTGCTATCCCCGGTGGCCAAACCAGGCAGTATCATGTGGTGAACTTCCCCTTTTTCAATCTCGGAGCCCCGAGTGTGCACACAGGAAAGAACACGTAAAAAGACCACTTTGTTTCCAAAGTGGGTGCACTCATATCATATCATGGTGGTACCAACCATATCACGTAAATAGTATCATCATATCAGAACCATATTCAGAACAGATAAGTATGCCAAAGTTTTATCATATCCATATCATGTCAAAATACGTGCGAAACATATTCATATCATTTCTATTTGATCAAAAACAGATCCATATCATTTCATATCACATGCATAAAAATTTCAATGATATCATATTCGCTCTTTTGCATATTTCAGAAACATGTCAAATATTGCTCATGTCTACACATTTCATGTCAAAAACATTTATTTTCTCTTTCATATGTATCTCATGAGAGAATGCAAAACATATACTGAGGTTATTTTTCACTTTTTCCTTTTAAAACAGCATGCACATTTTTACAAACCAGCCTCAGTTCATTTCTTTTTATGCAAATCTAGCATATGAACCCCGTTTACCTGGACGACCTAACCTTTCCAAAATTTTCCTCAAAAATGTCGAGCCGACTATAGATGGTCACCTATAAAAATAATGACGTAATTTCCGTAAGTTTCCAATCCATCACGTATTTCGATATTTAAGCCAAAACTTCAGAATTAGCCTATTTTAATTCCTCAAAACTTAAAACCCTCGTAATTCTAAAAATATGTCATCACTTTCTAAAATCATCAATATCCGCCACAACCCATGTCATACATGAAACACCAATATTTAAACCCGAATAGCCAACAAAACTCATAGTCTAAACCAATCATACTAACAAATCCATCACCCAATCCAATCAACCCCGTTACTCCTCGGACTCAGTCCGGCAAAACCAATCAGCAATTAAATACAGTGTAATGTGCTAGTACAAAAATACATTAAATTCACGGGAATTCTTAGGAAAATACATACAGTACTATATAATAATCTCTGGAGGATCACGGAGGTGCAAGAAGAGGAAAAACAGCTGCAGAACAGTGCAAAATACACTATGGCCGTGGGGTCACAGATACCCACTTTTCAACAGGTGCAAACGAAGACCAAAGATTGATAGGGTAGGGCCTAGGGATGTAAGTGAAACTAGTGGTGGTGGTGGTTGGCCGTGGGTGGCGGCGCAAAGGGTGGTTGCAGTGCAAAAATACCCAAAACGAAAATAGAGTTGGATGTGCTTCACCGATGACGGATCGGAGGTGGGGTTGAGTCTAATTGGTTGCTAGGAGGTTGAGGATGAAGTGGAGTGAAGATGGTGGC
The DNA here is from genome assembly GCA_022457165.1 of Juglans mandshurica. Lineage (NCBI taxonomy): Eukaryota > Viridiplantae > Streptophyta > Magnoliopsida > Fagales > Juglandaceae > Juglans > Juglans mandshurica. The sequence continues at coordinate 27,630,754 of CM039624.1, read as the reverse complement.
TGGAGGTGGCGCGATGGCGGCGTTGGAGCGAAAGTGGCGCCCCGGCTTTGAAGGGATGCTGGTGGTTAACGGCGGCGCAAGGGAGGCTGAGTTCGGAGGGGTGGCTTCGTCTGCAGATGGGGAAGACGGTTGGTCGGGCGGTGTCGACCACCGCCTGCTCACGGCGGCGCTGGGAGCACCAAAAGCCATGCGGCTTGAAGCCACGCGTGGGGGAGTTTCGTGGCGCGGAAGGGGCTAAAAACACATGGCTGGGATCGCCGGCCAGAGGGGAAGAGGTTGGGAGGGGCGGTGTCGCCGGACGGAGGCGCACGGCGGCGAGCTAGAGGACGATGCACGTACGCGGGGGAGAGAAGGAGAAGTTGTAGCGTGCGGGAGAGAAGCAGGGGGAAGAAGAGAAAAAGAAGAAAAGGAAAGAGGAGGAAAAAAAAAAAAAAGAGGAAAAAGAAAATGTAGGGAAAGAAATGAGGTACAATCCTCACGTCTTGGGTCATAAAAATGATCTAACGGAAACGATTTTAAAACTGCAAGTGAAATAAAATAAGTCAAACACAGTGATTAAATTGAAAATAAATAATTTAAACCCAACAATAAGTTAATTTAATTCGAGAAGAAATTTAAACACATAACAATAATTCATTTAAAGAAAGCACTTTAAAAAATAATTTTCGTAAACTAAAAATCATAAAAATAGTCTAATTAAAAATCCAATAATTTTAAAACAAAAGAATAAATTCTGAATCAATAAAAATAATTCATTCATTAAAATATACTAAAATACGGGGTGTTACATCAGTTGTTAAATAGGGATCGAAAATTTTGTTCTAAAAGGTCATTTTCTGATTTTTGTATTTTAATTTGCGAAGAGTAAGAATTCGTCAAAAAAAAAATATTTGTGCAATTAATTTGGATGGAAAAAATCAACTTCGACGCTTTTGTGTCTTTTGCAGCGATATTATTTTGACTGCTAATTTGATGATAGTTGACTATTTGCCACTATTATTTCATTATTTGCGGCAATTATTTAATCATTTGAGACGATTATTTAACTATTTGCAACAACAATAAATTTCGGCAAAAAGATAAAAATTAAAAACAAAAAAAAAGGGGAAAGCCCTAATCCCTAAAGTTTAAATCCTTTTTCGTTTTTTTCTTCACCCCCACCCCTGATGTCTTTCTCTTGCCAGATCTTCTAATCGTTCTCACTCCTTGTGCCGCTACAGTCACTTGTTGTCGCGAGTAACAACTTTGCCACACCAGCAAGTCTCTGTCCATCCTTCTCGTCTTTCTTTCTTTTCTCTCCCTTAATATGCATCTGTCACTTTTTCGATTTCCCAGCCCATCTCTCATCCTTCTCTTCCTACGCCACCGCGTAACAGTAGCCACCTCCGCCAAGCCCTTGAAGCGTAAAGGCTCGAGCCCCTTGCATCAAGCACTTAATGTAACACCCGGACCCAAAATTGGTATAGTTGGACTATGGATTTTATTTATTTATTTATTTGAGCTTGATATTTTAGGTTTTTATATTACGGACTTAAGTAGTGATTTTTTTTTTATTTGGAGATCTTGGCCATTTATTTTTTTTATTCTCCCCGCATGTTTTATTTTTTGTTTTCTTCTCTTTCCGTCTATATTTTTTTTCACACGGCTTATTTCCGTCGCCCACTGCATGCATGCACACACACGACTTACCCTTCCATCCGCACACACGTCTCTTTTATCTCTAGGGTTTTCGCACTATATTTATAGACACATGTTATTCCATGCTAGTAAAACTACTGCCCAAACACAAGCCGCCGCACCACTTTGAATCGCAAGCCAACCCTCCATCATCCATACTGCTGCCACCAGCAACCTCCGTGCCCAGCTCAAACGAAACCGACGAAACCCGTGCACTGCATCTCCACAGATTGTGGCTCTTCCGCCTTACACCACAGTCACCATCTTTAATTGGCCTATCTTTCCCTCAGCCTCCATGCATGAAGCCGCCAAGGTCATTACAGTGAACCCATACCCCACACGGTCTCATTGTCCCCTGTTTTAGCCACCCAAAAACAAAGTAAGAAAATCGCCTCGCTACCTCAGTTGTTCAGCCTCGTTAGACGACGGGCAACCACCCAGCCAACCTCAAACCGCCGTCTAAATACTCTTCGTCAGCCCTGTTCAGCCGTACCTTCATCATCAGCACGCCACCCAGCTGCCAGCATATCCACCGAAGCCACTCAGCTCCGACTGAATCCCTGGTGTAGCCTCCTTCCACGGTGAGCCTCGTCGCTGCCTCTTCCTTTTCACAATTGAAAACAATTTCCAGTTTTAGTGAGTTTCCGTTGCATGTATTTGTGGTTCCAGTAACTTGTTGCCCTGCATTTAGAGGTGTTTTGCTCTTACGTAATGTTAGGGAAGATTAGATCTAGGGTATTACGACTTTACCCTTGAGTTACAAGCCAAATCACTACGTGGTTTGAGTTTTTATATTTTTTTTTCGGTTGGGTTGTCTTTTACGAAGGGTTTTATGATTACAGATATTTCTTATATTATGTTAGTCAAAAATGTTTCTTAAAGTGCTTTAAATTTGTTATTTCTTTCAAAAGAATAATCGATAATGTTGTATTTTTACTATGACTTAGTTTATTATATGGTTGCTGTATAATTTCAAATATTTCAGTATAATTATATTATCTAGTATTAGATTTTATAATTACACTTTATTAGTAAATAAGTTAGACTTTTAAATGTTTTTAGTCGAAGTTATTAGATAGACATTGGCGATTTTAGAAAGGCATGATATATTTTGGGGTTACGAGGATTTTAAGTTTTGAGGTATTAAAGTAGATTATTTTATAAGCTTAGGCTTGAATATCAAAATACGTGATTGATTGGAAATTTACAAGAATTATGTGATTATTTTATAGGTGACGATTAATCATTGTTCGGCATTTTTGAGAAAAATTCTAAAAAACTAAGAAGTCCAGGTAAGCGGGATTCCTATGCTAGACTTTGTATTAAAATAAAATGAGCTGAAGTTATTTTTTAGAAAATATACATATCTGATTATGAAAAGAAATTTGAACTACCTCAGTTATTTGTTCTGCATTACTCATGAAATTCTGTTTAAGAAGAAAGTATTTTTTGTCATGACTGGTGTAGACATGAGCTAATTTTTGACATTCTGTTTATGAATTTTGAAAACAAAGAGCGAATATGAAATTTGTGCATAAATTATGTTGTGATATGATTTTGTTCTATTCTGAAGATTTTGTTCAGTACCCTGTGTGGATAAGACGTGATTTCTAAAAACCTTTGGCATGAGTCTCTAATTCTGAATTTGATTCTGTTTTTGCTCTGTTCAGTTACAGCCCTGCCACGGGTGATAATAGTGGCATACAGCCCAACCACGGGTTATAATAGTGGATACGGCCCTGCCACGGGTTATAGTAGTGGTCTCTGTTTTGAGTGCACACTTTGGTGACAGAATAATTTATGTTCTGCTTGGCTATCCGCAGATGCACAACCCTACCACGGGGGTTATACATGACCTCTGTTCTGATATGATGTTCTAATGATAATGATGATCATTTATGCTATGCCAAAGAATACTTTCGAATGAAATTATTTCTAAATCTTCGCTCTGATATTTTGATAACATGTTTTGCTTCCGCACTCTGAAAATGAAAATGTTTTGTTCTGCATTCTGATTTCTGTAAATGCTCATGTTTACACACTAGTATATGTCCTCTGCTTACTGAGTTGTTGATAACTCACCCCTTATCTCCATATATTTTTCAGATAATTTTGATGGTTCAGCTGGAAAACAAGAGTAGGAAGTTTTAGCAGGTGTGATGATCAGAGTGGAATAAGTACTTGAGGGTACAAGTGCTTATTTGAGAGTCGTAATTAGTAAATTGATTTTTTTTATTTGGGTATTTTGATTTGATGAGTTAAGAATAATTTTGAGTTTTAGAGAGTTTTTAACTTATATTATTAAGATTTTCTTTATTGTCCCCATGGAGGAATTTAGATATTTGGATTGATTAAATTGATTAATATTTTATTGAATTTTTCGAATTTTATAGTTGTACTATTTAAGTTGATTTTGGGTATTAAGAGTTAACTTTTCGGACCTCCAGGAACGGGGCGTTACACTTAACCCACCCAGCCCCCCCTCCCACACGTCTCTGTGTTTCCTTCTCTCTCCCCCTCTTGCTAGAATAATTTCATCTCAAATATTCAGTACTTAATATCAGAGTTGTAAGAGTTTCACTCACTACAAGAAATCACGTCTTTTTCAGCACTTAAAATCATTGCAAATAATTTTAATAATCGTTGCATTTGATCATTTTCAGTAATTTTTAATTAGCTGCATTTTTTACGAAATTAAGCCTTCACTTCTTATCAATTTCAATGATAAGCAAAAATCATCGCAAAAAGCTACTATTCTTGATGATTTTAGTCCGTTACAAATGTTTCAAAAACTGATAGAATTGACATTTTCATTTAACATTAAATCGATGAGAAAAGTCAATTACGGTTATATATATCATCGCAAAAGATTAATAAATCGTTGTAAATAACTAGATTTTTTTCCAAGCAATGATGAATTATCGCCACCATTATGTATCTCAGGGAAAATTGTCGAAATAGAGCTTTTAATGGAACTACTTAACTTGATTCCAAAACCCAAGAGCGGTACATTGGTAGAACTCACTACAACAAAAAAGACTTTTTGGGACGATTTTCTTTTGAAATGAAATGAAAATCGTCCCAAAAAATGAGATTTAGGAACGAATTTCATATTTCATCCCAGAAAAATGACGGAAGAACAAAAACGGGATAAATAGGGATGAAATATTTTGTCCCTAATAATGAAACCATTCGAATGTAATGTTTTAACGTTCAAATGGTTAAATTTAACCCTTCGAACGTACATTTTGGTGCGTTAAGTAATATTATTATAGCGGGAAATTGTTCTACCGTTCGAACGTACAATTTTCACCATTCGAATGATTAATCAGAACTGTTCGAACGTACATTTTGGTGCGTTAAGTATAATTATTATAGCGGGAAATTGATCTACTGTTTGAACGTACAATATTAAGCATTTGAACGTTATTTGCATGGTTCGAACAGTGATCATATGTTTTTTTTAAGAGAATTATTTATATTAACTAGTAATTAATAAAAATTTATCAATTAAATAATAGGAATAATATCAATCAATAATGAGTTTAGAACATATAAACTAATACTAAATCATAATTAAATACTGAATTTACAAAACACTAAATATTGTCCATTCTAAAAACAATAAATAAATAAAAGATAGAAAGTACTAAGACCCCAGCTCTTTGTACACTTTCTCGACTACAGTTAAGCGTTTCTCTATCTGTGTCAATCGAGTACTGATGGTGACTTGAGTCATAAACATGGCATCAAGCTTCGTACATAACTCAGAGATGGTACCAGTAATCTCTATACGAAACTCAGATATAGCAGAACGGACCTCCATACGCATTGCATCGATCAACGCTGATGTATGTCCGGTTGATCGCTGCACGCATGACCTCGGCCATGTCCTCACGAGTAGCACTGTGTACTGATGCCTCAGTCTATCTGGATGTCCCAGCGGCCGATACTCCATGATCTCCCAGCAGTGCATCTCACTGAGGATCAATCGGGTCTGGAACATGTCCACGAAGACGCAGTCTCGAGTGTTCTGTGCTGCGTGAGAGAGTAGTGCTGTTGATCGGTCTCATCGGCCACCGTTTAAGCTCGGCAACATCAGGCACGACACCGGCAAATAGCATAAATCGGGTGATCAGGATCCCGAATGGCAGTATATCCGTTGAAATGTACTAGGACTCTGATTGAATCCTATCGAATATATACCCCACTAAGTCGATAGGAATACCACAAGTGACCTGTATCATTAATTTTTTCTGGTCAATGCTAACCTCTATCTTGTGTTGCTGTCAATATTGTTGGCAATTATCAAATTCAGGATCTTGAAGAAAGAAGATAGATTTGTCTGCTTGATGCTCTTCATCCCGTCATACGGGGGAGCATCTGGACCAACAACCAAATCTCTCACCTCATGTTCAACAAGGGTGTCGACCTCATCTATATAAACTAGTGCCTCCTCCTCAGTTGTCTCCGACTCAGCTGAAGGATCAGACTCTCTAAGCACCACGTTCGGATATGCATCTGGCAGGCTAGGAATAATGAGATGCTCAGCGAATCCGTCCCGTGAAAATACAACTGAAACTTCTCGGACAGGGATCCGGTATGCCCCTCCGTCATCTGGGCTGGCACCACCGAGCTCTCTATAGAACTAATAAACAATGTCAATATAGGAGACAGTCCCCCATGATTCCTCCCGCTCATCTAAGATAGGTCCCCAACCATGATCGCTGAAGACTGATAGCAGAGAATGACCCTCTCAGACAAGACTCTAGAAGCAGAAAGCTTCACTTGTCGCTCTAGTGAAACAGTCCTCTCCCTGCCTGGACTGATACTAGTCTCAGCTGGATTGCATCGCTTAAGTCCCACCATAGAAGAAGACATTTTAATCAACCTGTAATTTACAATTAAAGAGTTTATCAATACAAAATTAACGATAAAAATATAATAAATAACTAATCATTAAATTATATACGAATAGTAATTTAATAAAGTGAGACATTGTGAACAACATAATTTTATAAAAATAATATCACATTATTTAATATTAATAAAAATTAAATATTTAATAAAATGTGATAAATTTTGGCATTAATTTAATTATAATATAATATCTATTCTCGTTAAGATTTAAGAGAACTACAATATGGAATAAAAACATTGATTCACTAATATTACTAAAATTAATTATTCCGTTTGAACGCTTAAAATAGTGTTCGAACGGTATGCAAACCTGTTTGGCTTGTATACTGTTTGAACGTATAAAACAACGTTCGAATGATATATTACATGTTTGGTTAGTACAGTTCGAACGCCTTAGCCAGCGTTTGAACGGTATGCGAATTTATCTCAGCGACTACACTGAGTCGACTCAGCCATTGAAATCCATGGAATCCTTCGAAAGGATTTAAGCAAATCTATGGTGAGTATTGATAGATAAATTGTTTTATCCTAAGTTAAACAAATAATCCATCAAAAACCTAAATTTAAATGGTAAAATAGTTAGAAAAATAGCATACTGGTGCTTAGAGGAAGAGGCTTCGACTGGGTACTGTTCGCAGTGGCGACGGCGGCTTTAAACGGCGAAGATGGACGGTTCACTTGGAAAAAATGAAGTTTTGTTAATAGTTCGAACGTCCGTGAAAATGACCGTCCGCAAGAACTTATTTATGCAATACCATTTGAACGGTTAAAATATGTTCAAATGGTTTATTTCAATACATTTAAATATTATACTAATATATTAATATATTATATTTTAGTTATAGTCTAATTAGATGACACTATATATGATACTATATATGTGTTATCTATAGTCTAATATATTAAGATATTAATTAAGTATTTATGGTCTAATTAGATGAAACTATATATGCTAGTATTATAGATGACATTATATATGATACTATATATATGTTATATATATTGTCTAATATATTAACATAATATATTTTAGTTATAGTCTAATTAGATGACCCTATATATGATACTATATATATGTTCTCTTTATAGTTTAATATATTAACAAATATATTTGTGTTATAGTCTAATTAGATGACACTATATATGCTAGTACTATAGATGACATTATATATGATACTATATATATGTTATATATATAGTCTAATATATTAACATATTATATATTTGTGTTATAGTCTAATTAGATGACACTATCGATTATATATTATTTACTAAATTATAGTATCATCTAATATGTCTATATATATTAATGTTGTTCTTTTATTTGAAGGTATAGTGTAAAAAAAATATTAGTAAACATTTACCAAAGCGTTCGAATTGTTAACAATAAACATTCAAACGGTTAATGTTCGAGCGGGAATGCATCCATTACTGTTCGAACATGCTATTTATATATTCGAACGTGAAAATTTAGGATGGGTTTTTTTCCTGCTACAAATTTTCACGTTAGAACGGTTCGTAAATAACCATTCGAACAGGAAATCTTTGCAAACACACAACAGAACCTTACAATCTCGCTCTCCTCCCATGCGCCACTCTCATTCTCTTACGAAACAAAGACCCTTCGCGACACTAGGTATAATTCTTCCTCAATCTAGCCCCCAAACCCAAAAGAGTTTTCATCTCACTCAATTATTCTTGGATTACTACTTGTTGGGGAGCTCCTCGCACGATATATAATCTAATCTCCTTGCCTTTTCATCTCCAAAAATTCAGGTATGCCTTTTATATTCTTATTTTGGTTTGAATATAACATCTTGTAATGTTGGAAATTTGTATGCTCTTGAATCCTTGATATTGTTGTTTGTGTTGATGTGAGTTTGTGATTAATGGAGTTTTCCGTTGTTGAAGACGACTGAAATCTGGAATGAATCCGTTCAAATGAGTTAGTCTTACCGTTCGAACATATATGTTCGAACGTAGTTTAGTACTGTTCGAACGTAGACTATACATCAATGTATTTACAATTAGAATACAAATATATAAGGATAGTTGTAAATTATATGTACTACTAAATCTTTAAATTAAAATACAAATAGTTAGGATTTAATACACTTAAATACTTAATTCTAAATTAATAAAATTAAGTATTTAAATTAAAATACAAATAGTTAAGATTTAATAATACTTAAATACTCAATTCTAAATTAATAAATTGAAGTTTGTAAATTAAAATACTAATAAATCTTTAAATTAAAATACAAATAGTTAACATTTAATAATACTTAAACACTTAATTCTAAATTAATAAAATTAAGTATTTAAATTAATAATACTATTAAATCTTTAAATTAAAATACAAGAAGCATACTAAAAGAGTTAACCCGCCTTAAAATTGTTTGTAGATTTGAGCCAGTATGAGATGATTCCATTGAATAGAGAAGATATTGAGGCTGAAATTGTTGATGCGACAGTTGAAGAAAATGTTGAATCATCTGAAGTATCTACAGATAATGAGAGCGAATTGTCAAATGAAACTGATACAGATTATGATTGACCAATTATGTGTTAACGTTACACTTGATGACAAATATTTTACTTATTGAATGTATTAGTAATTTGAAATTATGCCACCAAAGAGGAAGGAAGTTTGCAACCCATCTCCACCGGTTCCTAGCTCTCCTTCAGACTCACCATTAAAGATTGACTCTACAGAATAAAGTAAAAATATAATACTCATAAAAGTTATTAATTAAGGTCATATAATAGACATATAAATGAAATTGATTACAATGTTATATTTTAAAGAGTCTTTAATACAATCTCGTCAAGGTCGAAGTACCACTAGAGGGTTAACCTTGGAAAAATATTGTAAGGTGGGTAAGATCAATGTTAACATTCCTGACGAACATACCGGGGGCGAAGGACAACCAGCAGCTTGGCTTGCATCGCATGTGGATGCTCTTACATGAACTTACGCGTCTTTGGCAACGACTTTATGGAAGAAAGTCCCGCAATATGTTAAAGAGCTTATCAAGAAACGTTGTTTGGTAATGTTTAAAACATTGATTTAATAGAATAAATTTATATATTTTACTTAAATTTAGAATATTATAAATGATAATGTGTTTGTGACTATTTTTTTCAATGATGATTTCGAATTAAATTTTGGTCAAAGAAAGGAGCGTAAGATTGTGGAAGGGCTTATGGGTAATGCATCCCGCAAATATAAGGTGAGATGTCATGAGCATTATAATAAGTTTGAGAAGAATGAAGATGCACGCCAACATCATTTTCAAGATGTCCGACCTTCTAACTTTTGAGTGGGAAAAACTTCGTGACATGTTTGAGGATTTATCATATCAAGTATAATTAAATTTAATTATTTTACTTGTCCTATTTATCATTTCGCTTCATAATATTTTCAATTTCTTTGCAAGAACGAAGTTCTATAAACAAAACAAATATATCAAAATTGAAGATTAGATATCATGCAGGCTCAACATCTTTTCATCTTCTCTCTAAGAAATTGGTATTGCTATTTTTGTTATTGGATATAGTTAATTATTTGAATGAAGAATAATGACTTTATATCTTAATACATTTATTGTAGCAAGTTTCAAATATCAATTATGATCTGACAAAATTATATGTTGCATCGCACACTGATCGTAATGGAGAGTGGACTCATCCTGATGCCGGTGAAAATTATGTAAGTATTTTAACCTGTTTTAATTAAATATATTAGAATATTTATGACGATATTTATTCTTTATCTTGTATACATCTAGGATAAAATGGTTGTCCTACGTGCTGAATCTGCGTCAGATCAAAATTCATCATCAAGTGATATTGATATTTTTACATAAGTCCTAGGTCAACGTTCAGGATATTTGAGGGGTTTGGGTCGCTGTGTAAAACATTCTCCTCTTCCTCTTCCTTGTCCTCTTCCTCTTCCTCTTCCTCTTCCTCTTCTTCTAGGAATGCATCTATGACTTCTATAGCGCTAGAGAATGTGAATTTCATAATCGAAAAATTGATTGCAAGGCAGCATGAGTTAGAGACTCAATTGACAAAACAAGCAGATATGAAGATGCGCCTCAAATAACATGAATAACAACAAGAAGAGTTCATAAGACAGATGCAACTCCCAATGCAGCTAGCAAGCCCACTTTTATCTTTTTGTTTTACATGGATTGCCCCTGCCAAATTAAAGTATCTTTCCAATCAACCTCGCGCAACACATCACAACAAATCTAATAATTAATATAAAATGGGACCCAAATGCAAGAGTTTGATCGAGAGCTGGCATGCATGTAGGCCCGTTTAATTTTATTGCGTGGATAACCGGATCCGTTATGATCTACTTCTATCCAAATGCGATTAGCAAAGTCCTTATTAAATACATCCATTACAAGAAATGAGACTTTTTCTCAAAATCGTCACAAATATTCTTAATAATCATTACATTTGATCATTAATTAAAACCAATATTTTAAGTTTTATATAATTATATATCTACATATAAATTTTGATGATAATATATAAATTCAAGTATAAAGGAATATCAAGTTCAAGTTGTCTATATAATAGAACTACCCACATCAACGAATCAAGCATGAGCAAGAAAGGGAACAAGCTTATAAATAAAAATCTTAGAGTAATGTTGTACATCTCTTAATAAAATTTAAAATTAGATTAAGGCTCAAAATTAATATTTTCTCATAAAGCATCAAATTCCATTTTCCAAATGTTCATGAAATATTTGAAAATTAAAAGTTTAAAATTTGAATTTTTGAAAGATGATTGATTGTCATCTATCACATGTCTATGACATGATTAAAAGTTTAAATTTTAAAAATTTGAAAGATGATTGATTGTCATCTTTTACATGTGCATGTTTTGTTTGAAACTTTTCAAAAGTGATTGATGCACTTTTTGACATATGCAAAAGGTAGATGATTTTGTTTGAAAATTTTGAAAAGTAAATAATACACCTTTTGCCATATGCAAAAAGTAAAATATTAGCTTTGGAGATTTTGAAAAATCAGTGATCCTCTTTTTGACATGCAAAAGGAAGATAATTTGGTTTGAAAATTTTGAAAAGTAAATCATGTTCATTTTGTCATATGTGAAAAGTAAAAGATTAGTTTTGAAATTTTTGAAAAGTGATTAATGCCCTTATTGACATATTCAAAAGGTAGTCGATTTTGTTTGAAAATTTTGAAAAGTAAATAATGTTTGTTTTGTCATATGCAAAAAGTAAAATATTAGGTTTGAAAATTTTGAAATGTGATTGATGCTCTTTTTGACATATGTAAAATGAAGATGATTTTGTTTGAACTTTTTGAAAAGTAAATCATGCTCATTTTGTCACATGTGAAAAGTAAAAGATCATATTTGAAATTTTTTAAAAGTGATTGATGCCCTTTTTGACATATTCAAAATGTAAATGATTTTTTTTTTGAAAATTTTGAAAAGTAAATAATGCTCCTTTTGTTATATGCAAAAAGTAAAAGATTAAGTTTGAGAATTTTATAAAGTAAATGATGTTGTATTTGACAATTGCTAAAATGAGAGAAACTTTTATTTGAAAATTTTGAAAAGTAATTGGTGTTCCTTTTTGACATATGAATCTTTTTAAATTTGAAAATGAAATCTCATTTGCCAATTGTGACGCCCCCAAATTCCGCTTGGGATCGGACGGACATTTGAAGCGTCGAGACATGCAACACAAGGTTACCTGCCCCCGTTCATGACATATAAGATGCAATATTCCTAACATGCATCTAGCATTATGCAATACTATGCATCAAACTAAAATATCTCAATTACTTAAAACATATTTTATACATAAAGACATACTAAACAACTGAGATCACAACACTAGTCCAAAATGATTGTGAACAAAAGAGTGCTGGAGATTGAACTCCACAAAATACAAGTAGTAATCTGAGGTAACTACTTCTACATCGCCTCGTTGCTTAGTCGACCGTTTCTAGTTGATCAACTCCCGGTTCTCCTTCTGATCCTGTAACAAGATCTACCATTCGGAGGGAATGGTAGTTGGGACTACCACAGTGAGATTTGATTACAAATCTCAGTAAGTTAACAAAAAACTTCCACTCAAGTTAATGATGCATGCATGGCAGTAAAAGCATGAATGCATAATCAAATCATAAGTAATCATAGCATAACTTGACATACAACATAACATAACTGGCATAACTTAAACTGAAACTGAAGCTTAGCATGAACGTGACTTGAAACATAACATGGACTTGAAACATAACATGAACCTGAGCATGACATAACATAAATGTAAACTTGGAACATAACGTAAACGTGAACATAACATAACATGAACTTGAAACATATTCTTATGTCATGGGATTACCATGATTGCGTGAACGTAAACTTGAATATAACATAACGTGAAACATGACTTGAACTTGGAATCTTATTCAATAGACTTAATCATTAACGTGACCATATGGGTGCTACACAGGTCCCCTTGAGCCGTGTGTCCCTGCCGATTACCGCATCACATCACAGGTTTCTATACCAGCTGTGAGTGCGTTAATACGTACTCCACAGTTGTTGTGGCCCCACGTATTCTACGTGTCACAATTGCTGTGTCTCACGTAGTGTATGCTCCACAGTTGTTGTGGCCCCATGACTTATCTGTTTGTGCCACACTTGCTGTGGACACACGTAACATAATGTGTGGCACCATCGGCGTTAGTGCCTAGCGCGCTCCGGTGACCAGCTAATTAGGCCCCATTCGCAACCTGTTGACTGTACTTCATCAACCCAGAGAATTTCACACCTATTTAAACACTCCAGCGTGAACAAAGGAGTTCCATTAGGATATTACCCCATCCTAGCACTTAGGGTCGTGATTGACATGAATGACTTAACTGGCATACATGACATTTCGTAACGTGACGTAACATGAACGTGACATAAAAGACAGAAGTCCTGACGTAGCATAACGTGACATGAACTAAGACGACAGAGATGACATACCTCGAGACATAAATGTAACAGAGAACATTTCATAACATGGCATCTTGTAACATGCAACATTTCGTAACATGGCATACCATATAATAGACAACATTTCTTAACATGGCGTAACATGTGACAGTGAATATTACATGACATGAAATACATGTAACAGATGGCATACTTAACATGACATACTTGCAATGTATAGCAATATGTGACATAATATCTTGTGTAACAGATGAATAATTCATGACAGAATAAATTCTGTGTAACAGATAAATATGTAATGACTTGGCATGACACATATGATAACATGCATACATACACGTTAGTTCCCTTACTTATCACACATACACATTAAATTAATAGTAAGTTAAAAGCTAACTTACCTCGATCTTCGCGCTTCGAGACAAAACTCAAGTGCGATCACGGGAAACTGAAAGTAGCGATTTCTAAAAATTAGAACTTAATCACTAACAATTAGGAATATGGTGAAATATCAACTTCGAGTAAAATTACTATTTTACCCTCTACATGTGGGAAAATGACCATTTTACCCCTAACTTAAGGATTTTGCATCCTAACTCCAAAGATCACCAATACCTTATGTAAATTTTGTCCTAATCTCAAATATCAATTCAAAAAAATTTAAAACTAAACACAACCATTAAAACTCTATAGGTCCGAAACTTACAAGGCTATTTCCCTTGATTTTGTTGTAATTCTTTCAAATTTCAAAACTCATGATTAAACCAAAATTTTTCTTCTACTACACTCATAACATATTCTTAAGAATAATCATGTTTTGAATCATGAACAAATGTCATCAAAATCACTAAAACCATACTTGAACTTTTTGGTTTTTCTTCTAAGTTCAAAACAGAATTTTGTTTCTAACTTGTTTTGATCAACCTCTTGATCCATGACTTATAAAGATGTGATCTTCAAACCAAAACATCACATGGTTTAAAAAGATGTTCTAAAACAGATCCAAGTATCAAACTCAAGATCACATGGTTAAACATCAACCAAAACATAAATTTAGCCAAGAACATCATCACTTTGGCCTAACTGAATACCTCATTGCATAAAATTTCATATCTTCGAAACTAACATCAAATATCTTCAAAATAATATTTTAACATGTATATAAGAGGCTTAGAATCTTCCAATAAAAATATCAAAGCCATTGGAATAAGATTAAACCATAAAAGATTTAAACTTTCTCAAAACAGAAACTGTTTTGCCTCTTCCAGTTCTAAGTTTCTAGACCTAAGAAAATATTTCACCAAAACTTTTAATCATGCAACAAATCCTCAACTAATAATCATATACACATGTTAACAGTACTCCATAAAAATTTCGGACCAAGATCTATTCATTAGCTTGGTCAAAAACTCCAAAATATAACACACTCTCCAGTTTATCGTCCAGAATGACCTTTCTGGGGTCTAAACAACTTTTCACCAATTAAATAATCTCCAAATGGAACTAATAAGATATCCGCGTAAACTAGACTCCACAAGAAACAACTTTCATGAAGAAAACGTTGCGAGAAAACACTTACAAAAGCTTCGAAACGGGCGTTCAAAAGAGGTAAGAAAAACTGTCCGAGAGTGTCTTTTGTGTTTTATGAAGGAAAAGTGTAAAGGAGAGTTGCTTTTCGTGGGAAGTGGACTGGAGAGCTTCTTACACAAGCTATGTAAAGTGATAGGACTGAATGAATGGTTGAGTGTTGGCCTTTTCTTCTCATAAAAATCAGACCAAGATCTTTTCTCAAAGTGGAGTGTGAGAGTGAAAGAGTGAGGTGGCCCTTTAGCTTTGTCTTTCTAGAACCTTCTAGGACCTTCTTGTAAAGATCTGGCCAGCCAAGTGGGGGTACAAAACGTAGCCATGAAGCAATCCTATGGTGACCAAATTCGTGGGCCTTAATGGGCCTAAACCGAATGGGCCTAAATTTTGGGGTTTAAAGAGGGTTTGGGTTGCTATCAAGCCCAAATCCAATATCACTTGGTCCAATCAATTTCTCAAGGTTAACAAGGTTGGATAATGATGTTCTAACACAAATTTGAAGGATTAATAGCATGTGGAAGTGATTTAATCAAGTGATTAAACACAATGCTATAAATCGGATTAGAAAGGGTTTAGAGGCCAACTTTAGGGTTTTGGAGAAACCGTTTAGGGTTTCTATTTCAACAAAGCTTTTGGGATTTCAATTGGATTCCCACCATTTAGGGTTTCACTAGGATTGAAAACCTCTTTGGTCTGGCACAATTTGGTTGAGCAGATGAAACAAGGTTTTGCTTAAGTGGCATGATCTCACACCTTGATTCCTTCAAATCCAACAAACATTCCTCATGGTGCCAAGTGTCTAATATTATTCACTAAGTGTGGCTAAGATCTTGCCAAGTGTCCAAATAAAACTTCTCTAATCTAATTTGAACATTTCACACTATGATTTTGAAATACTGCAATTGGTGCGCTTATCGAGGTTACTATTCACTCTGAAAAAGTGAATCATAAACTTAATACTAAAAATTCTTAAATATTCATATTAACCTACAGTGAAAATATTATACCAAAATTCAATCTCGAAGTGCTCCTAAAAATAATTTCACAATTTCCAACAGACGTTTCGTCCGGAATTATGAAAATAGGATATTGCGCCATAAAATTCTAAATAATCCACTGAGTCTAATGGCGTGGACCATAATGCATTCTGACACTTCTAACTACCTCAAATAAATAAAACTTATATTTCTAGCACCATAGTGAGTGATAACACTGACTATGTTGACAGACTAAAACCTATGCGATTGGTCGATTCGTAAAAACTTATGGGGTTTTCACGAGATTCCTAAAGTCGATAGAAATTCCACCAATGAATTTCTAGCGGGCTGTTACACCAATAAATAACTCATTTGAGATCTTCAAATGAAGAACACAACAACAAGAGCATACACACATCAATTACAAGTTTTACAAAATTCATTCAAAGTTTTTAGTCTCTCTTCTCTAAGCATTGAGTCTTAACCCTTGTTCATTTTGAGAGAGATATAGTTTGCACTGTATCGTTCTTATTTCACTCATTAAGAAGTGTTTTCTAATAACCTATCTATTATCAGCTCTTGTATCAGTAAAAGGATATGTATAACCCTTGTGCGTGTAGAAGGTGTTCTACACAGGAAATAGTTGAATCACCACGTGTAAAGTGATTCTAAGTGTAAAGTGTGTTCTATACGGATTCTTTGTAGTGGTACTGTTCAAATGTGCAAAAGGTTTCTATCTCCACCTGAAGTAGATTGAATAGTGAATTTGGGAATTCTCAAGGGGTAGCTTAAGGCTAAGACATTGGCAGTGAAGCTGAACCTCGTTAAAATACTGAGTTTGCTTTTCTTACCCTTGCTCTTTATATTTACTGTTGCTTCATATTTTGTTCATATTTTATATTGTGTATGTGGTTTATAATTGCAGATTTTTAAATACAACCCAATTCACCACTTCTTTTGTTAGTCATCTGGTAACAATTGGTATCAGAGCAATGTCTCTTTTATAAGATTAACTATCTTTTGAGTTAAAATTTTATGACTAACATTGTAGCTACATTTGGTGAAGTCCAATTTAACAGTCAGCCTCCACTATTTTGTGGAGACAATTACACATTCTGGAAGACTAGAATGAAAATTTTCATTTTGGATCAAGTTAGAGAAATTTGGAAATATGTTGTAAATGAACCTTATATCCCAACAAAACTTGTTGAGGGAGTAAAGGTCAAAAAGGAAGAAGAAGAGTTTGATCATGAAGAAGAGAGAATTTTATGATCGAATTCAGTGGCTATAAACATCCTATATAATGCACTCAATGGGAATGAATTCAATAGAATAATGACTTGCAAGACAGTAAAGGAAATTTAGGATAACTTGGAAATAACTTATGAAGGAACTTCACAAGTCAATGAATCATAAGTTTATATTCTAACTGTAACACTCCGTATTTTAGTGTATTTTTACTAAAGGATTATTTTTATTTATTCAAAAATTTATTCTCTTATTTTAAAATTATTGGATTTTAATTAGGTTATTTTTAGGATTTTTAATTTGGTGAAAATTAATTTTTATGTGCTTTCTTAATATTTATTTATTGTTGTGCATTTAAATTACTTTTCATATTTAAATTAATTACTGTGGGATTTAATTATTTCAATTTGACTTTACCATTACGTTTAAATTATTTTATTTAACTTGTGGTTTTAAAATCGTTTCCGTTGGATCATTTTCGTGACCCAAGTTATGAGGATTGAACCTCATTTCTTTTCCCTCTATTTTTCTTTTCCTTTTCTTTTTCTTTTCTTCTTCTTCTTTTTCTTTTTTTTCTTCTTCTTTTTCCTCCTCTTCCCGCGCACGGACGTAGCTCTCTCTCTCTCTCTCTCTCTCTCTCTCTCTCTCTCTCTCTCTCTCTCTCTCTCTCTCTCTCTCTCTCTCTCTCGTCGTGCAACCTTCCCTCCCCCAGCCCGCCGCCGTCCGTCGGCTGTGGTCGACACCGCCCGGTCCCTTGCATTCCTCTGCCGCCGGCCGTCCTACCCCACCAATATCACCGCCGTTCGTGCCGCCGGTAGCCCCCACGAAGCCCACGAAGCCGCGACACTCTTTCTGCCGTTGCGCCGCCGTCGCACCGCCATTGGCCACCATCTTCCTACCACATCATCCCCGACCTCTCGGCAACCCAATGGACCCAACCCCAGCCCCGATCCGTCACCGGTGAAGCCACACCAAGTACATTTCTGATTTCGACTTTTTAGCCTTAAAACCGCCCCTTGCGCCGCCACCCACGGCAAACCACCACCACCATTGGTTTCACCGACCTCTCTAGGCCCTACCCTACCATTTTTGGGGTCTTCGTTTGTCTTCGTTGAAAAGTGGGCATCTGTGACCCACGGCCACAGTGTATTTTACACTGTGGTGTTGCTCAGACGTCGCCATTTTCAGTTTCGTGATCCTCCGGAAATTATTATATTGCACTGTAAGTATTTCTCCAAAGAATTCTTGTGAATTTAATGTATTTTTACACTAACACATTTCACTGTATTTAATTTGCTGATTGGTTTTGCCGGACTGAGTCCGAGGAGTACGGAGTCAGTTGGATTGGTGAATGGGTTGGTTGATTGGATTTGGATTGGTTTGAATATTGGTGGTTATGGATTTGTGTTGGTTCATGTACATCTCATTATTTCATGCATGATCATGTTTGTAAAGAAAACTGGATTTTCGTGTAGTGCATTCATGCTCATGTGTGATTTGGGAAGCTATGATTTTATGTGAGTATTTTTGGGTGCGTGTGTATCACGACCCCAAGCTGAGATGGGGTATTATCTCGGTGGAGCTCCTCTGGTTACTCGGGAGCGGAATAAACTGAGTAACGTCCCCTGGATTGTCGCTGGGCGATGATGGGATCGGACGAGAGATTTGTGCCGACTCCGTGGTCCTTCTACTGGCAGGGACCAAAGGATGTCTGGCCATGTACCCGCTGGGCGCGGAACTGGGCATCGCTCGTGCATAGTGGGTGTTCGGCCATGTACGCGCTGGGCGCGGAACTGAGCATCGCTACGAAGCCAGGACGTGCGGATGGTCCCTAGGGGAGGCCATGGTGCATAGGTTAATAAATGATTAAATTGGCTATTTTCTGGGAAAATAGTGTGCGTGGATTTTGTGTAAACCATTTTCTGGGAAAATGTTTTACGGATTATTTTTGGGCCAATGAGACTTTGGCGTGTGTTGGAAATTATCATTTTCGGGAAAAATGATGTTTTGAGAAAAATGCATATTTCATCATATGCATGCATGTTGGTTGCATTAAATGCATTTTATTTCTTGAGGATTATTTGGGTTATACTTACCCGTGGTACCCTTCTATGGTAACGCAGATTTTGATGCAGTTGAGGAGGAGGAGGGCGAGCCTGAGGAGACGGCTCCGCCCGAGGAGTGATCTGGGATCACTGGGTTATTATTCTATTTTACTTATTTGTATTTTCGGACATGTGTTAATTTTATTTTGGGATGACTGTATAACTGCTTTTAAACCTCTACTGATGTTTAGTTGTGTTTAAATTCTGGTACTTAGTTGACTATCCACTGCGTTATTTTATTTGTTCACCGTTGCATGTACACACACTGGCACTTCGTTGGGATGTGTGACCGTGTTGTCACCATCCTGGTGTCTCGATCCCTGTGTATTTTTATAAGGGGGATTGGGGGCGCCACACTAACTCATGAATATGAAGTGTATAAAATGAATGATGATGATCTATTTTTATTTTGTACACTCATTTTACTAACATTATAAACAGCTTGATAGCTCTCGGCAAGGTTTATTCTAGCTTGGAGATAGTAAGAAAAATTCTTAACTGTCTATCAAAACATTGAGAATCAAAAGTGACGGCGATTCTTGAAATTAGAGACTTCAAGAAATTCAAAGTAAATGAACTCATCAGGTCACTTACCACACATGTGTACACATTCAAAAGAGAAGATGAAGAAGAAGAAGAAGGAAAGCCAAAAACGAGCTTGGTACATAAAGTTATTCCTCATAAAAGTGAAAGTGATGAAGATGGAGAAAGTGCTGACAAAGATGAATAAGTTGTGATGATAACAAAGAGAATTAAAAAATTCTTAAAAAGAAATAAAGCTCCGTTAAGGAAATCCTTCAAAAAGTTTTTCAATAAAGATACAAGTAAAAATGACTCTTTCACTTGTTATAAATACAATAAGCATGGTTATATCAAGGCGGATTGTCCTCTGCTAAAGAAAGATCGAAACAAAGGTAATAAAGTAATGAAAGCTACATAAGATGATGATTCAAGCAGCTCAGACAGTGAAGGAAGCAATGGAGAATCTGTAAATCTTTGTCTTATGGCTAAAGATGACCTTGAGGTAACAAATCTTAACAATATTGAAAATCCTTCGTATGAGGATTTGCAAAATTTCTTAGACGAAGTATATGAGTAACTTGAGAAATTGATTATCAAATATACTATTTTGAAAAAGAAAAATTCTTCTTTAACAAACGAAATTGATGTTTTAAAAAAAAACATCGTTTTAAATATGAAAATCATGACTTGAAGAAGAAAGTGACTAATTTAGAAAATATTGTTGAAAACTTTACAAATGGAAAAAGAAATTTTGAAAAACTTCTTGGTAGTCAAAAATGTGTTTTTGACAAAGTAGACTTGGGATATATGCCAAAACAAAAATACAAACCTTATAAAAACTTCTTTGATAATTTTTTTAAATCAAAGTCCAATCTTTTCATAAAAATAAATTTTTCAAATAAAGATGATATTACAATCACTCAAGTTTTTCATATATGTCACATGTCATCTGCAATTTTTGTAATAGAAATGGTCATAATTATCATATTTGTCCAATTAGAGGAAAACATATAATGACTATTAGGCTCATATGGGTACCTAAAAATTTTGTTTCTTCTAATATTAATAAATGTTGGTCCCAAAGAACTTGTGTACCAAGAAAAATCATTTTAATTATTTTTTTAGGTATGATGAAATCCTCCATAAGTAAAAGTAAATGGTTTTATAAATGAAGAAGTATATATTGAGCAACCTCCAGGTTTTGAAACTCATTTTTCTCCAACTCATATTTTCAAGCTCACAAAAGCACTATATGGACTCAAACAAGCCCCTATAGCTTTGTATGTGAGACTCAGTCGTTTCTTGATTGAATATGTTTTTTCAAAAGGAAAAATCGACACAACCCTTTTCATTAAACACGAAAATGATGATATTTGTTTTAATTCAAATTTATGTAGATAATATAATATTTGGTGCTACTAATAAAAATATGTGTTAAGATTTTGCTAAGAGTATGCATGAAGAATTTGAAATGAGTATAATGGGAGAACTTGGGTTGCAAATCAAGTAAGCAAAAAGTGAAACATTCATTAATTAATCAAAATATATAAAAAAAATTACTTAAAAAGTTTGGGATGGAAGGTAAGAATGAAATTGGAATACCAATGAGCTCATCCACCAAACTTGACAATGATGAAATCGATAAGCCAGTTGACTCAAAGGTATATCGAGGTATGATTAGTAGTCTATTATATTTGACAGCTAGTAGACCAGATATTATATTCAGTGTATGCTTATGTGCACATTTTCAATCATCTCCTAAAGAATCTCATTTGATTGCAGTTAAGCTTATTCTTTAGATATATTGATTGTACAATTGCTCTAAGGTTATGATATCACAAGCATGCTTCTTTCGTTCTAATCAGCTATTCAAATGCAGATTATGCTGGTTGTAAAGTTGGTCGAAAAAGCACTAATGTCATTTCTTAGGTTATGCACTTGTTTCATGATTTAGTAAAAAGTAATGTTCTGTTGCATTATCCACTACTGAGGCAGAATATGTTGTTGTGGGTAGTTGTTGTGCTCAAGTTCTTTACATGTTGCAACAACTTGAGGACTTTAGATTCATTGACAATCATATTCCAATAAAATGTGATAATACAAGTGCTATAAATCTTTCAAAGAACCCAATACAACATTCTAGAACTAAGCATATTAAGATTAGATATCATTTTCTTCGAGATCATGCGTAAAAGGGCTATATTGTACTAGAATTCACAAGTACACACGATCAGTTGGCATACATTTTTACAAAACCTCTTCTAGAAGATAAACTATGCATGCTTAGAAGAAAAATATGAATGATGCATGTCGTGAGTATATGTTAAACATTTTTATTGTATAACATCAAATGACTTATTTTCTCCACAGTTTCTACTAACGCACAATTTTTATCAGTCAATTGGTTACTATGATTCCTTTTTAATGATGCAAAAAGTGGGAGAAGTTTTAGAATAAGAATATTAACATGTTCTTGCCAATGCTTTGTTTTAAATTAAAATCTCTTGAATTATTAAGCTTGTCATATATGTTTGAAATTATGTTTATCTATTGCTTGAAAAACTAACGAACATTCTCAGGGGAAGCTTAAGTATTACTATAGGTTTCAGAGTTCTATTAAGTATTTTTCTTAATCAAAAAGGAGGAGATTGTTAAACCCAATGTTTCAAGCTTCATATAATTATATATTTACATATGGATTTTGATTATAACAAATGTATTCAAGCTTAAAATTGTCTCAAGCTCAAGTTGTCTACACAATTAAGCTACGCATATGATCGAATCAAGCATGAGCAAGAGAGGGAACATGCTTTCGAATAAAACTCTTCGAGCAATTTTCTACTTCTCTTGGTAAAATTCAAAATTAGATTAAGGCTCAAAATTAATATTTTCTCATAAAGTATCAAATTGCATTTTTTACATGTGCATAACATATTTGAAAATTAAAAATTAAAAATTAAAAATTTGAATTTTTGAAATATGACTGATTGTCATTTTTTATATGTACATGACATGATTAAATATTTGAATTTTTAAAAATTTGAAAGATGATTGATTGTCATCTTTAACATGTGCATGTTTTTGTTTGAAACTTTTTAAAAGTGATTGATGTTGTTGAACCCAAGGTTTCAAGCCTCATATAATTACATATCTACATCTGGATTTTGATGATAACAAATGAATTCAAGTGTAAAGAAATCTCAAGCTCAAGTTATCTACACAATGAAGCCAAGCACATCAACAAATCATGCATGAGTAAGAAATGGAACAAACCTACAAATAAAACTCTTGGAGTAATTTTGTAAATCTCTTGATAAATTTTGAAATTGGATTAAACTTCAAAATTAATATTTTCTCATAAAACATCAAATTACATTTTTCACACGTGCATGACATATTTGATGACTAAAATTTTAATTTTTGAAACTTTGAAAGATGATTGATTGTCATATTTCACATGTGCATGTTTTGTTTAAAACTTTTCAAAAGTGAATGATGTTGTTTTTGACAATTTTAAGAATGAGAAACTTTTATTTGAAAATTTTGAAAAGTGAATAATGTTGTCTTTGACAATTTCTTAAAAGTAAAACTTTGATTTGAAAATTTTAAAAAGTGAATGATGTTATCTTTGACTATTGCGAAAAGTAAAACTTTGATTTTAAAATTTTGAAAAGTGAATGATATTTTCTTTGAGATGTGAATCTTTTTAAATATAAAAATGAAGTCTCATTTGCCTATAAATAGTTCATTTGAGATCTTCAAATTCATAACATATTATAGCAAATTTTACGACATTCATTCAAAACTTTTAATCTCTTTTCTCTAATCATTAACCTTAATGCTTGTTCATTTTGAGAGAGATATAGTTTTGCGCTAGATTGTTCTTATTCCACTCATTGAGGAGTGTTTTCTAATAACCTACCCACTATCAGCTCTTGTATCAATAAAATAGTGTGTATAACCCTTGTGTGTGTAAAAGGTATTTTACACAGGGAATAGACGTTGAATTACCATGTGTAAATTGATTACAAGTGTAAATGGTGTTCTACATAGATTCTTTGTAGCAGTATTATTCAAAAGTGTAATAGGTTTCTATATCCACCTGAAGAAGATTGGATAGTTAATTTGGGCATCATCAATGCGAAGTTTGAGGTGAGGCATTGCCTGAACCTCGTTAAAATACTGAGTTTACTTCCTCTTATCCTCACTCTTTATTTTTACTGATGCATCGTGATTTATTCATATTTTATATTGTATATTTGGTTTATAATTGCAGATTTTTTAAATACACCCCCTCCTCTTGTGTTAGTCATATGGGTAGCAATTGGTATCGGAGTCAATGACTCTTTTATTGGATTAACTATTTTTTGAGTTAAGATCTTATAGCTACCATTACAGCTACATTTGGTGAAAGCCAATCTAGCAATCAATCTCACCATTTTGCGAAGACAACTACATATTCTGGAAAGTTAAAATGAGAATTCTCTCTCAATTTAAGGTCAAAAAATTTGGAGATACATTATAAATGGACCTTATATTCCAACAAAACTTATTGATGGAGTAAAGGTTAAAAATGACAAAGAAGAGTTCGATCGTCAAGATAATAGAATTACAATATTGAACTCAACGGCTATAAATCTCCTATATAATGCTCTCAACGGGAATGAATTCAATATAATAATGACTTGCAAGATAGCAAAAGAAATTTGGAATAGCTTGGAAGTTACTTATGAAGGAACTTCACAAGTCAAAGAATCAAAAATTCATATTCTTACTCGTGAATATGAAATTTTTAGAATGAATGATGATCAATATATTTTTTAGTATGTATTTTTTACTAACATTATAAATAGCTTGACTGCTCTTAACAAAGTCTATTCCAATGTAGAGATAGTAAGAAAAATTCTAAACTTTCTGCAAAATATTGGGAATCAAAAGTGATAGCGATTCTTGAAACTAGAGATCTTAAGAAATTCGAAGAAATGAACTCATTGGGTCAGTTATCACTCAAGAGTACACATTGAAAATATGAGAAGAAGAATGAAAGCCAAAGAAGAGCTTGGCACTTAAAATTGTTCCAAAGCGAAAGTGATGAAAATGAGGAAAGCAATGACAAAGTGAAAGTGAAAGCAATGAAAGTTACATGGGATAATTATTCAAGCAGCTCAGACAGCGAAACAAGTAATAGAAAATTTGCAAATCATTGCCTTATGGCTAAAGACAACATTGACGTAAAAAATATTGATAATATTGAAAATCTTTCATATGAGGAATAGCAAGATGTCTTAGAAGAGGTCTATGAGGAACTTGAATATCAAATATATTACTTTGAAAAAGAAAAATTCTTCTTTAACAAACGAAATTGATATTTTAAGGGAAAAAAATCATTTTGAAAGACGAAAATCATGAATTGAAAAAGAAAGTAACTGATTTAGGAAAGATTGTTGAAAAATATACAAACGGGAAAAGAAATTTTGAAAAACTTCTTGGTAGTCAAAGATGTGTTTTTGACTAGGCAAACTTGGAATATATGCCAAAACAAAAATACAAACATTATAAAAAAAAATTTGGTAATCCTTCTAAATCAAAGTCCAGTATTCAAAATGCTTTTGATAAAAGAAAATTTTTCAAAGAAAGATACTATTACAATCACTCAAATTCTTCGTATATGTCACATGCTATTTGCAATTTTTGTAATAGAAATTGTCATAATTATTATGTTTGTCCCTTTAGAAGAAAACATACAATGACTATTAGGGCCATATGAGTACTTAAAAATCTTGTTTCTTTTAATTCTAATAAATGAAAGATCTAAAGAAATTGAGTATCAAGAAAAACCATTTTAATTGGTTTTGTAGGTATGCATGAAGTCCTCCATAAGAAAAAGTAAATAGTTTTTAGATAAGTGAATGTTCAAGACATGTGACATTTAGAGACATTAGGAAAGATCATCAAAACTTAATGCAAGATGCAACCAAACAGTGAAAACTTGCTAAAGATCATCCATAAGAACAAATTCTATGAGAACCTTCACCAGGTGTAAGTACTCGATCATCTCTTAGAATTATTTGAAATAATATTGGTTTTCTATCCTAGTTTAAATCTAAAAATATTCATGAAACACTTCTTGATGAATATTGAATTCTAGTTATGTAAGAAGAGCTAAATCAATTTAAAAGAAATGATGTTTGGACACTTGTTCCTCGACCCAAAAAATATACTATTATTGGAACAAAATTGGTTTTTAGAAACAAAAAAGATGCGTCCGGAGTCATCACTAGAAACAAGGCTCAACTTGTAGCCCAAGATTTCAATCAAGAAGAATGAATCGATTACGGTGAGTCATATGCACCGGTCGTAAGATTAGAAGCTATTTGAATGCTACTAGCTTATGTTTGTTATAAAGATTTTAAAAACTTTCAAATGAATGTTAAAAGTGTTTTCTTAAATAGTTTTATAGATAAAGAGGTATATGTTGAGCAACTTTTAGGTTTTGAAAATCATATTTCTCTAAAATCATGTTTTCAAGCTCACATAAGCACTATATGGACTCAAATAAGCTCCTAGAGCTTGGTATGGGAGAATTTGTGGTTTCTTGATTGAAAAAGGTTTTCAAGAGAAAAAATCGATACAATCATTTTCATTAAACATAAAAATGATGATATTCTTTTAATTTAGATTTATGTGGATGATATAATATTTGATGCTATTAATGAAAATATGTGCCATGTTTTTGCTAAGAGTATTTGAAATAAGCATGATGGGAGAATTTATCTTCTTACTCGGATTGCAAATCAAGTACGAAAGAAATTGGAACACCAATGAGCCCATCCACCAAACTTGATATAGACGAAAGCGGTAAGCCAGTTAACTTGAAGGTATATCGATGTATAATTGATAGTCTATTATATTTGACAGACAGTAGACTAGATATTAAGTGCACATTTTCAATCATCTCCAAAAGAATCTCATTTGATTGCAGTTAAGCGCATTCTTAGATATCTTGCTGATACAATTGACCTAGAGTTATGGTATCGTACACACACTTCTTTCGATCTAATTAGCTACTCAGATGTAGATTAGATATCATTTTCTTCAAGATCACATGCAGAAGGGCGATATTATACTAGAATTCACAAGCACACAAAATTAGTTGGCAGACATTTTCACAAAACCTCTACCAGAAGATAGATTACGCATGATTAGAAGAATAATAGGAATGATGCATGCCATGAATATCTGTCAAACATTTTTATTTCATTATCTCAAACGATTTACAAAAACTTGAGACTTTTAGCCTCATTTTTCAAGCACTTTTGCTCTTCATACATCAACATATTATCCTTAGCTAAAGGAGTAGGAATTTGAAATGAAAAGGCAACTTTTCAACCTTACGAGTTTGGGACTGCAATCGCAGGGAAAATGCAACAATGGATGATGAGTATCGAGTACCGAGACTCACCAGTTCATAAATGGCGTTATTATCTGAATTGTTAGTCAGATCATTCTCATGTTGCATCATGGCACCTTGTTGGAAGAAAGTTCCTGAGCCATTAACGAAAAAGCTAATAGAGTGAGAATGCAGATAGATTTCAGAGAGCAAAGAAGAGTTGATGCAAATGAAATGAAACTCAAGACTGATTTTATAGGGAAGGAAATGAGAACAAGATAAGTTATCAAACTACAAGATATGCTAGGTGCATATTTTATTTAGCTAAACCAGCAAGATTACCTGCAGACTGTCTCTTTATTTCTCGTAAACGCTGAACCTCTGTTGTTAACCACTGTTGTTCCCTTTGTATTTGTACCCCATCTCATTCCAGCTCCTCTATGCGTGGTTGCAACAAATCTCTTCAATTGTTTGTTTTCTTGTTTTAATATTTTATTCTTTCTCCTTTTGTTGGCAAACCTTTGTTACAACTCAGATATTTGATTTTTAAGTTGATCAATCTCACTCACCCTTGCTAGTAACCTCTTAGACATGGTCGTAATAGCAGCAACATATTAAGCATTGAGCATTCTTGATCCTGCAACAACCTTAGCATCAGTCCTGCTAGAAAAATGTATTTATGTTCCTATCATGATGTTGACGGCCTCATGAGAGAAAATTAGTGGTTGAGGGGTAAAAGGCCGTGATTCAAATTTGAAACATTATTGAAATAATGTTGTTCGGCCATACTATCGTTCTGGATAAACAAGAAACTAGGTCAATAGGCAATGTGAGTATTTGTTTTGTGGGTAGTTGAAGGGTGAAAATTGTCTTTTTATAGAAACCCAGAACATTGAAATCTCTGCAAAAGGTGTCAGTTAATCTAGGCAAAACCTGGGCGGGGCTTGAGGCCTTGCAGCTTGCGTTAGGGACCCAGGCAGCTTCATGTTTTGCGGCACGCGTCAAGGACCCAGGCATTTCTGTGTTTAACAGCACACGTCATGGACCCAGGCGGCTCCATGATTTGTGGCAAGTGTCGGGACCTAGGTGGCTCTGGGTTTTGCAGCATTTTTCGAGACCCAGGCGGCTCCAATTATTCAACTCTCCACAGTTTCTACAAGTGCACCGTTTTGATCAGTCCATTGGCATTGCTTACTACGGTTCCTTTTTAATGATGCCAAAAGGGGGAGAAATTTTAGAATAAAACATTAACATGTTCTAACCAATGCTTTATTTATTAAGTATGTTTATATATGTTTGAAATTATGTTTATCTATTGCTTGAAAAACTAATGCACATTGTCAGGGGGAGCTTAAGTATTACTATAAGCTTCAGAGTTCTACCAAGTATTTGTCATCATAAAAAAGGGAGAGATTGTTGAATCCAATGTTGCAAGCCTTATATAATTACATATCTACATATAGATTTTGTTGATAACAAATGAATTCATGCATAAAGGAATCTTAAGCTTAAGTTGTGTACACAATGAAGTTAAGCACATCAACAAATCAAGCATAAGTAAGAAATGGAACAAACTTAGAAATAAAGCTCTTAGAGTAATTTTATAAATCTCTTGATAAAATTTGAAATTGGATTAAGTCTCAAAATTAATATTTTCACATAAAACATCAAATTACATTTTTCACATATGCATGACATATTTAATGATTAAAAGTTTGAATTTTGAAACTTTGAAAGACGATTGATTGTCATATTTTACATGTGCATGTTTTGTTTGAAACTTTTCAAAAGTGAATAATGTTGTCTTCGACAATTTCAAAAAAGAGAAATTTTGATTTGAATATTTTGAAAAGTGAATGATGTTGTCTTTAATAATTGCGAAAAATAAAATTTTGATTTGAATATTTTGAAAAGCGACTGATGTTATCTTGGACACTTGCGAAAAAAATAAAACTTTGATTTGCATATTTTGAAAAATGAATGATGTTTTTTTGACAATTTCAAAAAAGTAAAACTTTGATTTGAAAATTTTGAAAACTGAATGATTTTGTCTTTGACAATTGTGAAAAGTAAAACTTTGATTTGAAGTTTTTGAAAAGTGAATGATGTTGCCTTTAAGATGTGAATCTTTGTAAATTTGAAAATGAAGTCTTATTTGCCTATAAATAGCTCATTTGAAATGTTCAAATTCAGAACATATTATTGCAAATTTTACAACATTTATTCAAAGTTTTCAATCTCTATTCTCTAATAATTGAGCATTAACGCTTGTTCATTTTGAGTGAGATATAATTTTGTGTTGTATTGTTCTTATTACACTCATTGATGAGTGTTTTCTGATAACCTTCACATTATCAACTCTTGTATCAATAAAAGGTTGTGTATCTTGTGTGCGTAGAATGTGTTTTACATAGAGAATAGGCGTTGAGTCACCATGTGTAAGGTGATTGCAAGTATAGAGGGCATTTTATACAGATTCTTTGTAGTAGTATTGCTCAAAGGTGTAATAGGTTTCTATCTCGACCTAAATGAGACTGGATAGTGAATTTGAAAATTCTCAAAGAGCTCGAGACAAGACGTAGGTAGTGAGGCATATAATTGTATTCATATTTTATATTGTATATTTGGTTTATAATTGTGAATTTTTTAAATAAAACTCAATTCACTCCTTATTGTGTTAGTCATTTGGGCAAAATATGCTCTTTTTGACATATGCAAAAGGTAAATGATTTTGTTTGAAAATTTTGAAAAGTAAATAATGTTCATTTTATCATATGTGAAAAGTAAAAGATTAGGTTTGAATTTTTTGAAAAGTGACTAATATCCTTTTTGACATATTCAAAAGGTGGATGATTTTGTTTGAAAATCTTGAAAAGTAAATATTGCTCATTTTGTAATATGTGAAAAGGAAAATGTTAAGTTTGAAAATTTTGAAAAGTGATTGATGCTTTTTTTGATATTTGTAAAAGGTAGATGAATTTGTTCAAAAATTTTGTAAATAAATAATGCTCCTTTTGTCATATGCGAAAAGTAAAAGATTAAGTTTGAAAATTTTTAAAAGTAAATGATGTTGTCTTTGATAATTACAAAAATGAGAGACTATTATTTGGAAGTTTTGAAAAGTGAGTGGTGCTCTTTTTTTATACGTGAATATTTTTAAATTTGAAAATGAAGTCTGATATGCCTATAAGTTGCTCATTTAAGATCTTCAAATGAAAAACACAACAACAAGAACATACACACATCAATTGTAAGTTTTATAAAATTCATTCAAAACTTTCAATATCTTTACTCTAATCATTGAACCTTAATCCTTGTTCATTTTGAGAAAAATATAGTTTACGATGTATCGCTCTTATTACACTCATTAATGAGTATTTTCTAATAACCTATACACAATCAACTCTTGTATCAATAAAAGAGTGTATATAACCCTTATGCGTGTAGAAGGTATTCTACACATAAAATAGTTGTATCACTACATTCAAGGTGGTAGAGGATGTTCTATACGAATTCTTTGTAGCACTACTACTCAAAGATTTAATATGTTTTTAGCTCCACCTTAAAGAGGTTGAAAAGTGAATTTGGGAATGTTCAAGAGGTAACTTGAGGAGAGAAAGTAGACAGTGAGACTGAATCTCGTTCAAATGCTGAGTTTGCTTCCTATTATCCTTACTCTTCATATTACTGATGCTTCATTTTTATACATATTTTATATTGTATATTTGATTTGTAATTGTAGATTTTTAAATACAATTCAATTTACTCTTTCTTGTGTTAGTTATCTGAGCAAAAATACTTTTCGACGATTTTTAATTTATTACATTTTCAATAATATTAAGCCTTAACTTCTGATCAATTTTTACTATAGGAAAAAATTGTCGTAAAAAATTATAATTTTGGACGATTAAAGTCCATTGTGAATGTCTTAAAAATAGACAAAAATAACGTTTTCGTTTAACATTAAATTGTTAAGAAAAATCAATTACGATAATATATATCATCTTAAAAAGTTAATAAATCGTGACAAATGATTACTTAAAATAATTACTTAATAAAAAAGTTTAAAAAAACAAAAAAAAAAACCACCACCACCTCGTCGGAAGCAATTTCCTTCGATCTAAGATGTATCTGCGTCAATTAATTGGTAACATTAATAGAGTTAAAAGTCATCAGAGGCCGTACAGTACTTCAAAACTTCAATTAATTGCCATCAAGGACATGTATGTTATGAAGGAGTCATTCATGCCAGCTAGCAAGCCCACTTTATCTTTTTGTTTTACATGGATTGCCCCATCAAATTAAAGTATCTTTCCAATCAATCTCGCGCAACACATCACAACAAATCTAATAATTATTATAAAATGGGACCCAAATGCAAGAGTTAGATCGAGAGCGTTTAATTTTATCGCGTGGATTACCGGATCCGTTATGATCTACTTCTATCCAAGTGCGAATAGCACAGTCCTTATAAAATAAATCCATTACAAAAAATAAGCATTTTCCAACTCTAAAGAGCACATTAAATATTTTTAATAATCGTGTATTTAATTATTTTTAACGATTTCTTAATTCACTGTATTTTCGGTTAAAGTAAAACTTCAATTCACATCAATTTCAACAATATGTAAAAATCCTCGCAAAATGTTATAATTTTGACAATTATAATTTGTCAAAAATGACATTCCGTTAATATTAATTCATTGAGAAAAAAATCATATATATCATCCCAAAAAAATTAATAAATCACTCCAAATTACTAAATATTTTTTCAAGCGTTATGAATAATCATTGCTATTATATATTCGCCGAAAGTTGTCGCCAATAATAAAACTTTTGCGGCGATCAGAGCAAACAAGTTTAATGGAACTACTTAACTTGATCCCAAAACCCAAGAGCGGTACATTGGTAGAAGTAGAACTACTTGAAGAACAAAGATTATAAGGTAACGTTTGGTATTAAGGTCTTCTCAACATTTGTCAAGTATTATGAAAATATTTCACATACCAAACAACTTAAAATATTTTTAATGGGATTCATAAATCCACTTCAATCTCTACACATAACTATTCACAAACATTCTATAATATTTATCACTATTATATATAAATAAAAATTAAAATCAATATAATATTTATCACTATTAAATATAAATAAAAAATAAGATATATATAATAGTGATAAAAATAAAAATAAAATCACTATAATAAATAAATAAAAAATAAAATCACAATAATATTTATTACTATTAAATATAAATAAAAAATAAAATCACTATAATATATAAATAAAAAATAACATTACTATAATATTTATCATTATTATATATATAAACAAAATCATTATAATATTTATCACTATTATATATAAATTAAAAATAAAATGATTATAATATTTATTACTAAAAATAAAATCACTATAATATTTATGGGACTCACACATTTTTTACATACCTATCCAAAAGTCAACAACTCAACATACTTCACACATCTAAATAACTCAAAATACTCTCAATGGGACCCACAAACTCACTTCAATCTTTACTCATAACTATTCACAAACATTTTCAACACTTCTCAAATATTCTCACTACCCAAACGTACCCTAAACTACTATGCAACCTCAAAAAAATAAAAAATAAAAACACTATTTGCAAAATTTAGCCGGAATTCATTAAGAGCTTTGCTACACAACCTTCACATACTTCACACTCCACATTTTTTTAAATTTTTAAATTTTTTTAAAATTCTTTTAAGTTTATTCTTTTTAAATTATTTCAAATTTTTTATTCATTATTCATATAATAAATATTTAATAAAAGAAAAAAATAATAAAAATTAAAAATAATATGAAGTGTGGAGTGTTAGGAGGTTGTAAAGATTTTTTGATTCATACAAGGCTTGTGATTCTCTGAAGAAAATTGATGGGTATGGGTATGATTCTAATATGTTCTAATTGAGCTGAGTCGAGCTGGTCTTTGACTTGTCGAGTTTGACTTAATTCAAAATACTTGAGTTCGAATTTGAGATTTTTTTTTATTCTTTATTCGAACTCATCTCGATAAGCTAAACTCTTAACTCGAGCTCAAACTCGTCCTACAAACGAGTTCGAGCTCAAATTATTTATTTATTTATTTGTTTAATAAGATTTAATAGTTAATAAAATAAATAAATAAATAACCTAATATTTATACAATTAACAAGTAGAATCTCTATTGAATTATAAAATTTTAAAAAATTTATAAATAATTAATATATAATTATTTGATATTTATTAAAAATAAAAATATATTATATGCCCATATATATTTTTAATACATACACTGAATATGATAACATATATCTATTTCATATATGGTTCTCACATAATTAGTATATAAAATTATTAAATTTTATTAACTAATTATTATACAAATTATAAAAATTTACTATATAGGCATAAATAATTAAATTACATATTATATATTTAATTAAAAAAGTTGTATGCTTATATTATTAATTATTATATATATGTGTATATATATACCTAAGTATATGTATATATTTATCAATATATAAATGAATTTTAATCGAGTCGAGTTAATAAGTAGACTCAAATATAAATGAGTGAGTATTAACGAGCCTTAATTAAATCGAGTTTTGTCGGAGATCTATAATTTATAATTTGAGCAGATATTTACTTTTACAAATAAATTCTTTTTTTTAAAGTTGAATTTAACCATACTAAACAGATTATCGAATAAATTTGTTCATTTACAACTCCAGAAGTAAAATAGTTACCGGCATCACCTTTCCTTGCCGGCATCACCTTTCCTAAAACAACAATAATATTAAAAAATATATTCTAACAATATTTTATTCAACTTTTTAACTTTAATCTCAATTTATCTCATCTCTATTTCTGATAAATATTCCGCTAATCTCACAACTTCGAGCTCCTGCTTGGTACTCACTAATGGTTTCGAGATAAATTTATATATATATATATTTTTAATACATTTAAATATATTTTAAAAATTAAAAGACATTTGTAATATTATTAAAAAATATTTACTTAATTATTAAATAAAAAAATAATAATAAAAAAATAAAAAACTCACGAAGATAAAAATTAGGGATAGAAATTAACAGTAAAAATTAACGATAAAAGTAATTTTCCTTCAATGTAATCTGCATCAATTAATTGGTAGCATTAATAGAGTTAAAAGTTATCAGAGCCAGTACAGTACTTCAAAACTTCAATTAATTGCCATCAAGGACATGAATGAAAAATTTATAAAGAGTCGTTCAGGCCAGCTAGCAAGCCCACTTTATCTTTTTGTTTTGAGTAATGAAATTGTAATTGTGAGTATGCAAGTGCTGTATAATCATTTTAAAAAATAATAAATAAATATAAAATTTACATAAAAAAATAAATTTTTTAATAATAGATCTTATTCTTTTTTAAAATAATTGTATGACGTTTACGTATTTCTCGATTATATATAACATTACTCTTTTATTTTACATAAATTATCCCACCAAATTGAAGTATCTTTTCAATCAACTTTACATATTACATCACATCACATCAAAACTAATAATTAATATAAAATGGGACCCAAATGCAAGAGTCAGATCGAGAGCTAGCATACATGTAGGCCCGTTTAATTTTATCGCGTGGTTACCCGTATCCGTTACGATCTAATCCAAGTGCCAATATCACAGTCCCTATAAAATAGATCTACTACAAAAAAAACCAAGCATTTTCTAAACTCTCAAAAGCGCAGCAAATACTTTTAATAATCCCTGCATTTCATTATTTTCAGCCACTTTCTAATTCACTGCATTTTCAGCCAAATTAAAACTTCAATCCTCGTTAATTTTAGCGATATACAAAAATCGTTACCAAAAATTTTTATTTCCATCCATCTTAATTCATTAAAAATGTTTCAAAAATAGACAAAAATAACATTTTTATTTAACATTAATTTCTTGAAAAAATAGATTACGACGATATATATCGTCTCAAAAGATTAATAAATCACTGCAAATCACAAAATATTTTTGTAGCCATTTTGAACTATAGTCGCCATTATATGTTCTTGGCGGAAAATTGTCGCCAAAGCTTTTGCGGCGATCAGAGCAAACAAATTTAATGGAACTACTTAACTTGATCCCAAAATCCAAGGGCGGTACATTGGCAGGACTACTTAAATAAACTTCTATGCAACTCAAAAAAATAAAAAAGCACTGTTTGAAAAATTTAGCACGGATTCATACGAGGCTTGTGATTCTTGAAAGAAAATAGATGGATATGGATAGGGCTGTAATCAAGCTTGAGATTTTTTATTTCAGTTCGACTCGATTAATTAAACTCTTAATTCGAATCCGATCTCGTCTCACAAACTAGTTTGAACTGAGCTCGAATCTCCAATTATTTATTTTGTTATTTGTTTAATAATATTTAATAGTGAATAAAACAAATAAATAACTTAATATTAAATTTATATAACTAAAAAACAGAACTTTTATTGAATTATAAAATTTTAAAAAATTTACAAATAATTAATATATAACTAGTTGATATTTATCTAAAATAAAAATATATTATATGTTTATATATATTATTAATACACACTGAATATGATAATATATATTTATTTCATATATGGTTTTCACATACTAGTATATAAAATTATTAAATTTTATTGACTAATTATTAAACAAATTATAAAATATACTTATAAAATATATTTACTATATAGACATAAGTAATTACGTTACATATTATATATTTAATTATAAAAGTAGTTTACTTATATTATTAGTTATTATATATATACTTGTGTATATGTATATATGTGTATATATATAGTTGTATATATATATATATATCAATATATGAATAAATTTTAATCGAGTTGAGTTAATGAGTAGACTCCAACATAAACTAGTAGATTTTAATCGAGTTAAATCAAATTTTATTGAATACGTGTCATTTATAATTTGAACTATTTATTTTTATGAACCAACGCTTTTTTCATGAATCGAATTCGATTCCATTTTAACTAAAATGGTATTGAATAAATTATGGAATAGATTTATTCATTTACAGCTCTGTATACGAAGTAAAATATTGAGTTACCGGCATCACAACTCCATTTCCCTTGCCAAAAAATATGAAGTAATATAGATTCATTTACCTTGCCAAAAAAATCAACTTCAAAACTCCATCTCCGGTAGATATTCGATCTACGATGTAATCTGCATCTATTAATTGGTAGCATTATTAGTGTTAAAAGTCATCAGAGGCCGTACAGTACTTCAAAACTTCAATTAATTGCCGTCAAGGACATGTATGAAAAATTTATAAAGGAGTCATTCATGCCAGCTAGCGAGCCCACTTTATCTTTTTCTTTTACATGGATTGCCCCCACCAAATTAAAGTATCTTTCCAATCAACCTCGCGCAACACATCACATCACATCGAGGCTAATAATTAAAATATAAAATGGGACCAAAATGCAAGAGTAAGATCGAGAGCTAGCATACATGTAAGCCCGTTTCATTAAATTCGCCTACGTTCAACTTATCAATCAGCCAATGTTACCTTTGAATAAAACGTCATTTCTCTTTTCTCGGTCTTCCCACTCCCCCGTCGGACCTCGCTATATATATTTTCCCTTTCTTCCAACTTATCTATTTCGATTTGCCTTTTATGGAGTATTCCGCTGTTCTTTTTTACTGTAACTGTCTCTCTATATATATAGGCACACACATGCATCATCATCTAACATTGGAAGCAACGGTGTGAGCCCACCATTTCCAATTCATCAATGGGTTATGTGACTTTCTTCTATCCAAAACCTCCCAAGCTTTCAGAAAGATAAGGCCTTGAGTTTGCAGATTCATCAACATCTCCTTCCTCATCTTTCTTTCCAAATCTTTGTAACTCAGGAACGACTGAAGCCAAGCTTGAATTCCTATCTTCTTATGAGAAAACAAAACCCAGATCCATAAATTTTAACTCTTAATTTGATAATCTATGTTTACTTCGAAATCCGATAATTATGTATATTTGGGAGTAGTTTCTTGAAGATTTTGAGGCTGAACCAATAAACATCAAAGAGCTCTATGACCTCCTCAAAGTCCATCAATAGTGGCAACGAAGGAAAAAATATAAGGATTTTTGTAGTTTCGATATAATAAGAACCTTGGTAAATGCATATATACTGGAAAACTCTACTTAAAACGAATTCACCAAACACAAAGGGGAGGTGGAGGGGGGACGAAACTGGGTACAGGTACAACCGTATAAGTATGCAATGAGTAGAGAAGAAGACGAGATGTTCTAAATTAGGTGATAAACTCTTGTATTTTGTAACTGCATTTAATAAATGAAAAGCCACGTAGTGTTAGGTACACAATCGATACACGAGATTGCTTGTTATTATCGGAACTGTTTCTGTTTAACATCAAAAGGACTAGAAAAGTCACCAGGTAAATTTTTTTTTTTTTTTTTCATCGAGTGTGATAAAAATGTTATATACAGTAAGATGATTTTTATATTTTCTCAAAAGTCAATTACCAGCGTAAGCAAGGTGCCCTTTAATTGCAAATATTGCATATCAATCTTCGAAATTAGCAGACTAGCTACATTGATACACACATCATTAAAGATTGATGACAATAATTAGGCATATCATTATAATTTGGTAGTGCCTCTAAGAGACAAGGAGAGCCAAACATGAGTTCATAAGGATCACCACGAAAATCTTTCCATGCAAACAAACAAATAAGGTGAATTCTCTTAATTATGATAGTAATCCTTGAAACAATCACCAAAGCCAAACTGATTCAAGGACCCTTTCCAGTCATCAAATTTCTCCAAGACCTTAACAATAGTCGTCCCGTAATCACCTACTATGATTCGAGAATCTTTGTAGAGCTCAACATAACCCCGATCACTTTTGAAGCGAGCCTGCAACTCTTTAGCACGAACCTTCAGCTTCCCACTGTTTGACTTCAATGCATCCAGTTTTCTGATGCTTATTTTTGGGTGGTTTTTGGCCAAATCGCAAATGATATTAGTTACATGACCAAGAAATTGGTTCTTCCATCCGTTGTTGGTGGATCCATATAAGAAAGTGTAATCCTCGCTCACATACTATATTTACAAGGTAACAAATCAGATTTTATTTGAATAACGCAGTATATGAATATTATTATTGCCTCAAAATGCAATATTATGTATTAAATATTAGAATCATGATCGTGTACGTGTTTATATCAATACGTCTGCCAAGGCCCCTCACCATATATTCCTTTCGATTTATTTTTATATATATAGATGCAGTCAGAGATCGGGGAAAGAGAAAGCAAGAAAACTTTACCACGCCTGGTCCGGTAGCTTTAACCGCCAAAATCCTTGTGCACAAACGAGGTTTTGGCGCTTGTTCAGCTGTGATTATGATAGGGAATGATCAGCACGTTTTAAGTTGTAAAAATGGCAGTGCCAGTACCGACATAAATAACCAAAACAGAACGAAATGCGAACATGCATGAATCCAATATATATATAAAGGAAACAAATAATGTCAATTTTTTAGTTTACTTGTAAAATTTTTTTATAACTAAAGCATTTATAATTTGTTTATAAATAACAAAATCAGCAAGGGTCATATATACGGCCATAAACAAAATAAACAGCTACAAAAATTATATTATTGGTAATTGCCAGACAGAAAGATGTCTAATAATAGATTCAAGGTAGTACTGTTTCCTTGAGAAGCAAATTGCATGTCCTATTTCCTGACCTATTTGTTGACCGCAATCCTTTAGATTCTCCTTTAGTAATTCGAGGTTGGTGCTTATCTTCTCAATCAAGGGCGATAGAGCCAGTGTCTTGACCCTGGAAACAGGCAATTAATTAACCATGGTCATTTGTATTAGCTTGAAAAAGAAAAAAAATCATATTTTCCCTCCTCGTATGGAGACCATCTAAAAACATATCTTATAAGTGCTGTAACGTACATCATGACAGTGATTAAATATTCCCAGCTACCACATTTCAAAAGGATTTGAGAATATACATGAGAACAAGTGAAGAAATAGATCAAGAACTTACGTATCGCTACTGAGACAAAACATTTGAGTCGTGCAAGCAACAACAGTTACGATTACCCAGTAGACATGCAATGGGATACTGTCCGTGAGAGTGATTAACAATGCAGTTTTGATTCCCTTGGTATCAGCCCAGTTAGATAGCCTTTCGAACTCAATAATGCATTTGTTTGCTTCCAACGTGTCCTTGATCAAATAACTAATATCACCAATTTCTTTCTCGCATTTTATAAGGTCTGGGCAGTTTATAGTCGTAGGTTCACGTTTTGTGACTCCCACTGATTCCACAAGTCTGTCGAACGACTGTAACTTTACAAGGGCCCAAAAATCTCCATACTCCACAGCAAAAGCAGTAAGTATCAGCACTGCTTTTTCAGTCCATGAAAAGCTTGAGAGCTCATTACGAAGTATGTTCATTGACGTGTTTTTGAGTTCAGTTTCCCCACACGGAGCGGTGCATCTCAGCTGACATTACATGTTTCTTATTATGGAAAAATTATAATACTACTATAACTCTATATACGATGATGCTTTAATGATCAAAGATTTTTTTTATTTTTTTATTTTTTTTTATGGTAGTTGTTGTAATTACCACAGTGGAGAGTTGGTCGAGTATGCCTGGAAGTAGGCTGAGGTCACCGGTGGTCGAGACAGCCGGTACCTCCAGGTTCTCCAGTCCTCCAGCACCCTATTGAAAGTCAAGTAATTATTAGATATATAGAAAAGAACAGAAAGCGATAAAGTCGCTGCTTGTATCCCCTAATTCGTTCACATATCTTAAATCCTTGTGGTCATCTCTTTACCAATATAGTATGTGAACGGGTCCTATCTTTGGAGTAGAAGATAGAATGGAATTTAAAGGAAAAAAGAATCGAAGACGTAAATCTTAGAAATGATATGAACAGTACCTAGGATTAACATATATATATATATATAGACACACGCACGACGCATATACATACCAGCAAAGCATTGTCAACAATTTGGGTTGCAAGGTAAAGAAAACTTTTAATGGCATCGAAAAGATCAGAGCAAGGAATATTTTGGTTAGGAACAGGAACATGGGTTTCACGAATTTGTTTCAGGATCTGGTCGTCGGACATGGACAACTCGCTTACGAGCACACCCCAATTGGATTGCTCCATTTTCTTTTTATTACCAACAAGGTTATAACGATGGAGACAGGTCTGGGGAAGAAGAAAGAAGTAATTGGCTAGCTTGTGTAATTTGTGCAAGAGCGTGGCCTATTTATAGCTATGAGAATCGGAATTATAAATTAGTGACAAGAAAAGAGTACTAGCTAGGTACAGCTTATAGCTAGCAAGGTTCAAGCTTTTCAAAAATTTTCTTGAAGCATTATTTAATTAAACTCGCTCTTGCTTGCGCACTTGTCGCCGACCTATACTACAGCTAAACCACGTGACTTTTTGAAAGACTATATTTAAAAAAAAAAAAAAAATTGACATAAATCCTTTGAATAAATGAAGACCAAAAGATCAAAGTCCGGCCAGATCATCTTCTTCACGATGTTGTCCAATCTTCATCCTAAGTACTGCCTCCAATGATCTCCAATATATTGATCACTACAACATAAACCAAGTAAACCCTCTTTTGCTTGGGATGTTGATGACATTGTTATGTGCTGGGAATCTGTCCCAAGTTTTGTAGATCATGCCCTTTGGTTTGATCAAGTTGCTATTTACTGACTTCTTTATTAATGAAAGTTTGTTTATCCAAAAAAAAAAAAAAAACCCTATTTTGGGTTGAACATTTTGATCCCAAAAGAGTGAGTTTTTGTCTCCGAAGACATAGGGATAAAAATTCGTCCCAAGAGGTCTATCGCAAAAGACAATTTGGGGCAAGAAAAAATCATCTCAGAAAATATCTTTTGGAATGAAATTTCTCCAACCCATTCTAAGTTCGTTTTAACGTAAAAAAATTTTGGGATGAAATTATTTCGTTCCTAAAAGACATTCGAACGACCAACTTTCATTCGTATATAGAATATTGTTTGAACGGTTACGATATGAGGCTAGTATTCAAACACTTTAGTCATGCTTGAATGGGTTGAAAGGGATGCGAGGTTGTTTGAATATTGAAGATATGCCCATTCGAAAAAGATTGACTTCTGTTCGAATGTCAAGACCGTATTTGGTTCGATGGTGTGCAGTTACAGTTCAAATAGTAACTTGAATTATTCGAAAAAGAAAACTCCTAATTTAAACGAAGTTTGAATAAGAGTTATAATCATTAGAACTTTGTGATCGTAAATGGTTCGGACGTATTGCCTTTTCGTTCGAGCATAACCGAGTAATGCTATGCTGTTCAAATATGAGTGATTAGCATTCAAGTGCTTTGTTATACCCGTTTGGATGAGCATTTGAAGATGGATTTGATCCGTTCAAATATTGAACCTTATGTGGTTCAAACAATTTATGTTACGATTTGAACGTTATTTTGGTTAAAATATTTATGTTCGAATAAATGTGGGTTCGTTCAAATAAAAAAGGTACGCATTCGAATGGGATGAAGACTTGTAGTTCAAACTAATATTGTAACCATTCAAACATCCTATTTTAATGTTATACAGTTCGAATAGCAACTAAGTCATTTTGAACATAAAATGTCGTACACATTCATACAAATGAAGTTATGTTTCTACAGTAGATAGTAAACATGAAATTCAAACATAATATATAATCCAATAATTGGATATAAAAATGCTATGAGATTGTAATAAAACTCTAAGGCCCTTCTTTTTTTTTTTTTTTGATAAACAATGCATGCTATTTTATTCATCAGAAAAATAGAAATTACATCAAGGCATCATGCCAGATGACTTGTGAGACCTCTTCAGGAAAAGAGTCCCACCAAATCACTAGGTCTTCAATATACCATGACTGTCTTGCCAAACAATGGGCAACTGCATTGGCCATACGACCTTTGTGCTGAACTGTAAACTTAGGAAATCTGTGTAACATCCTCTTGATCTCAAACACTAGGTTTCCCCAAATAGACATAGACTCTTGTTCTTTGTTAAGCTCTTGGACCACCAGCAAAGAATCACTCTCCACTTCTAACTCACTGATTCCCAAAGGAAAACAAACTTGGAGGCCTCTCAGTATTGCCAAGAATTCAATCTCGATAGGATCACTCACCTCATGTTCTGGTTTACTAGCTGTTAAGATCACCTTCCCACACTCATCTCGAAGGACCATGCCTACTCCAGATCTACACTGATCATGGAATATAGCACCATCAATATTTAACTTCAAGACTCCTGCAGGTGGAGGCTTCCAGCGACATTGGGGCACCAATCCCTTCTTCTGATCATTTGATGCAGATATGTGATCTTGGTTCAATGACAGAGCTTGATCGATTGCTTGTTCAGGAGACAGTATCTTATTCTCATACATAAATTTATTTCTTCTATACCATAATCCCCAAGCACATAGAACCAATGTCTCCATCTCTCCAGACTTGTTTCTTCTTACCAACTCTTCCATTACCTGGACAAAATCTCTTTGAAGAGGATTGCCCTGCAGAAAGCTAAGCTGTGCCTGCAAAGACTCTTTGAAGCTTGAGCAATTGAGGATGGCATGATTTGTATCCTCCACCTCCACCTGACACCATTTACACATAGCATCTGTCACAACCTTCTTGGCTTGTAAATTTTTCAACGATGGTAACCCATTCTTACAGACCCTCCAAGCAAATATTTTCACTCTATTGGAACCTGCAGCTTCCAAATTCTTTTCCACATTTTACTTTGTTCCACTCTAGTTGACCCTTCACCCGACTGCCTCTCCTCACCAATAGACATAAATAATTTGTAGGCACTCTTTACACTAAACAGTCCACTCTTCTCGTGTTCCCAAACAATACTATCTGGTCTCTGATCAGTGGCAAGCATCATATTCAACACCCCATAAGCTTCTGTTGGTGGTAAGAATCTCCTCACCTTCACCATATCCCACATATTTGTATTTCCATCTATTAGTTCAGACACCTTCCAATCCAGCTGAGTTTGAGTAATTGAGTCTAGTACTGGTACCAGTTTATGATTAGTAACCAATAGTCAGACCAAATGTTTATAGCCTTCCCATCTCCTACTCTCCATCTACACCCTTTTATTAATAAAGACTTTGCTTCCCAAATACCCCTCCACACATAAGAAGGTGCTGCTTCTAACTTAGCCTCCATGAAGCTAGAAGAAGAAAAATACCTGGCCTTATAAATCTTATGAAGCAGTGAGTCTTCCTCCTTGAGAATTCGCCATCCCTGCTTTGCTAAAAGTGCCATATTAAAACACCTCAAATCCTTGAAACCTATACCCCCTTGTGCCTTAGATTCACACAGCTTCCTCCAGCTAATCCACCTAATTCTGTTTTCCTCCTTCTTTTATCCCCACCAAAACTTTGCTATTAAACTCTCCAACTCAGAACACAAAGAGCAAGGCAGTTTAAAACAATTATAAAAGTAGGAATAGAGAGAGTCACAGCTTTGATAAGGACCTCTTTACCCCCTTGTGATAAGAGTTTCTCCTTCCACCCTTGTAATTTTTGCCACACCTTACTCTTTAACACTGAAAGAGCTTGATATTTTCCTCTACCCACCATGGGAGGAAGTCCCAAATATTTATCATAAGATTGGTGCTGCTGGACTCCCCAAAACTGCTTGATTTCTTCTTGTTGGCTAGAGGAAACATTTTTGCTGAATAACATTGAAGTCTTCTCCCTATTCACCATTTGTCCTGAAGCTTTTTCATATATTTCCAGCATACGAAGCATATTCCTATTTGTCTGTAATGAAGCCCTAGAAAACAAAACACTATCACCTGCAAACATTAGGTGGTTGACTTTTGGGGCACCCCTGCACACTCTAATCCCCTCCACTGCATCTTTTCTATCAGCTTCCCTTAGAAGAGAAATAAGCCCCTCTGTACATAGGAGAAAAAGATAAGGGGAAAGGGGATCCCCTTGTCTTAGACCTCTTGTAGGATAGAGAGGACCCTTTGGCTCACCATTCACCAGAATAGAAAGGGATACAGTTTTCACACAATGCATTAACAACCCAATCCACTTTGCTCCAAACCCCATCTTGCTCATGACAGTTTCAAGATAGTCCCACTCTATTCGATCATAAGCCTTGCTCATGTCAAGCTTAAGGGACATAAAACCCTTTCTACCTTGCCTCTTCCTTTGAAGAAAATGCACTAATTCATAGGCAATAAGTACATTATCTGTAATTAACCTTCCAGGTACAAA
The DNA here is from genome assembly GCA_022457165.1 of Juglans mandshurica. Taxonomy (NCBI): domain Eukaryota; kingdom Viridiplantae; phylum Streptophyta; class Magnoliopsida; order Fagales; family Juglandaceae; genus Juglans; species Juglans mandshurica. The sequence goes on along the minus strand of CM039624.1, from coordinate 27,585,961 downwards.
AGCACTTTGAGAGGAGGAAATCAAAGCTGGTAACATAACCTTAAGTCTGTTTGCTAGCACCTTTGACACCAATTTATATAAAACATTGCAAAGACTGATTGACCTCAAATCAGACACCACCTCAACCTTTTTCTTCTTTGGGATCAAAGTAACAAGAGTGTGATTTAGCTGAGAAGGAAAACTGCCATTATTCAGTGCATTTAAAACTGCATGTGTAACATCCCTTCCCACAATAGGCCAGTATTTTTGAAAGAACAAAGGTGCCATACCATCTGGTCCAGGAGATTTTGTAGGCTTCATCTTCTTTAAAGCTGCTTCCACTTCTGCATCCACAAAAACCTCCTCAAGTCTTTCCTTCATCTCCTTAGTAACTCTACCAACAAGATTATCTAAAAACTGCATACTGCCCCTGTCAGAAGAAGTTGTAAAAAGAGTATTAAAATAGTTGAGGATTACCTCATCTCTTGCCTCTTCCACTTGCCAATTACCATTAGCATCCCTTATGCCCCTTATCATATTCCTTTTCTTTCTCTGTGTAGCCTTGTGATGGAAAAAACTGGTATTTCTATCACCCTCAGCCAACCATAGAGCTCTTGATCTTTGCCTCCACATGATCTCATTCCTCTCCAACCATTTATGAACCTCAATTCTAGCCCTTTTTAATTCCTCTTGCATATGACCCCTGGGATCTGAATCTTCAATCATCTTCAGGTGTAACTTTGCCTTTCTTAGGCTCTTTTGAACATGGCCAAAGCTATTTTTGTTCCAACTTTCTAACTGTTTTCCACACCTTTTTATCTGTCTCATCACCCCCTCCATTGTTTCCTCCTCAGAGCTGTCCCCCCAAGCTTTTTCAACAATTGTTTTACAACTCTTCTCCTCCACCCACATTGTCTCAAATCGAAAGAGCCTCTTCCCTCTTCTCTGCAATTTGTTTGCATGCAGCTGCAACTTTATTGGCACATGATCAGAATATGCCACACTACCATGGCTTACACAAGCCATAGTATATAAATCCTTCCACTTTAGATTTTCCAAGCATCTATCTAATCTCTCACTAATGCATTGAGCAGGCTCCCTTTTATTACACCATGTAAATGGATTGCCCTGGAATCCCAAGTCCATCAGTTCACAGTCATCAATTACTTCACAAAAATCCTGCATCTGTTTATCAGTTCTATTTCTCACACCACTTTTCTCCCTAGGACTTATCAACTCATTAAAATCACCCGTCAATAGCCATCCTTGATCACTTGGTACCTTTAATGATCTTAAAAGGCTCCAAGTTTCATGTCGCCTACTAGCTTCAGGTTGACCATACACCCCCGTAAAATACCAAGGTTCATCATCATCAGTAGAATCTTTTATAGAGGCATGAATATGACTTTTAGAGAAATTCTTAATGACAAGATTAACATCGTTCCTCCACAAAAGAGCAATCCCTCCACTTCTCCCCTCACTACTTACTGCCAAACAGTTCTCATACCCCAGCCTATACTTGAGTTTTTCCATATTCTTCTCATGTAATTTGGTCTCTTGTAGAAACAAGACCTTGGGACCTTCCTCCCTGACTAGATCAGAAAGAGCTCGAACACCCTGTGGGTTCCCAAGCCCACGGGTGTTCCAACTAAGAAGAATCATTGGGTTCGGCAGGCCTGTTCAACAGCCTCTGCCGATAACAAATTATCTTGGTCAATCTCAGTCACTCTTTTCAACTTAGCTCTTTTATTCCCTTCATTTAGTGCAATATCACTGCTACCACCTTCGATGGGGCGTTTTTTACAAGAACTCTCAGAAAGAGTACAAGATTTTGAACATGGATTACGAGCACGTTTT